>CM062295.1:74047545-74472278 GCA_031216915.1 Pictodentalium vernedei | reverse complement strand
CCGCCCTATTGGAACGAGTTCAACGAGTTCCTTCCAATGAGGTTCATATGCCATGGTTTGTTGTTGAAATTGTTTCGAAAAATATATTTTTTCAACTGATTAAATTTATAAGTTACGCGTGCGGATGGCGCGGAGTCGTTTGGGTAAACGGTTAATAGCTGGTTGGTGGAACACATGTTTTGTTTCCTGTTTCAAATTCGTCTGATGGAGGAACGCTCTCAAATGGAGTCTCAAGTCATCCAGCAAAGGCACAAACCTTCTATCTATTGCAAAAGACGACGGGTTGGACACAAGAAAACCTCTAGAAGCACATGCCATCTAATGGAAGACATGTTTTCCAGTGAGACATGTATTATCTAGTGGGACAGCACAAGCCTTTTGGGGGGGGGGGTTACAGGTCTCATATTTTGGGGCACAAATATATAGTGGAGGCACGTGTCTTCTAGAACAAGATGCAACGGAAGTAAATAAATTAAAAAATCCCAAAAGCATCGAAAGCAACCCATCGAGGATAAAACTAAGTAGAAATTGATTTGGGGGGGGGGGGGGGGGGGGAGGGGCTATCAGTTAAAATTATAAAAACATGAAAACAAGACCAAAACAGAAAATTTCCAAAATGTTGAGAAACACAAAACTTCCGGTTTTTTTTTTTTTGTTTTTTTAAACAATATTTTTATTTCATTCAATTGAAATGGGGTTTGGCGAACAGGCTGGGCCTATCTTAACGCCGTACCGGCCTTCTTTATGTAAGGGTACGGCGTATTAAGATAGGCCCAGCCTGTTCGCCAGACTCCATTTCAATTGAATGAAATAAAAATATTGTTTAAAAAAACAAAAAACGGAAGTTTTGTGTTTCTCAACATTTTGGAAATGTTCTGTTTTGGCCTTGTTTTCATTTTTTTTTAATTTTAACTGATAGCCCCCCCCCCCCACAACCCCCCCCCCCCCCCCCCCCCTCCCCCAATTCAATTTACACTTAGTTTTATCCTCGATGGTTGTTTTCGTCTTGCTGTCGATGCTTTTGGGATTTTTTAATTTATTTACTTTTTTATCTCATCAAGGTGTACTGGGTATTGACCTAATGATAGTGACTACTCGATTATCATTTTTGTTTGAAAAATGAAGTAGTTTGTCATTCAGTTCAGTTACCTTTGATTAATTTAGTTTCCACATCATTTAAGACTGACCGGATGATAAATTCGGGTTATTGCCGGCATCATTAGCATCTACAAGAAGTCTATTTCGATTTTCTGGGAATATGATCATAAGAAATATTGTTTTATGACACTTTCCATAATCTCACGATGATAAAATGCGTGTCAGATTTTAAATTGACTTTTGAAGCTGGGACATATTAAATTAGTGTTTACTTATGTAGTATATTTGATTTTGTGTGAATAAAAATATTGAGTTTATGTATACGATTTTAATGTATTTTCAGTTTTTTGCGGAAAAAACATTCATTTAATTAACTCTTTACCTAACCAATCGGGAGCGCGGTGACTCAGTGGTAGACTGTTGGACTTCTATGCTAGAGGTCCCGAGTTCGATCCCCGTCCGGGACGACCCCTGTTGTGTCCGTGGACAAGGCACTTTATCCCGGTTGCCTATCTGGGGGCACGATGACGCCGTGTACTAAGGCGTACTGCACATCGATGGTGCACATGTCTCCGACCGCTGTAACCCTGCTTGAGCGGACCTTGAACAGAGTTAGAATGTTGAGGGGTGACAGTTCTCGTCGGTACTCGGTGGTTCTCTCCGGGTACTCCGGCTTCCTCCACCGTAAAACTGTCACGGTCATGATTAGCCAATGTGCATAAGGATGTGACCTTAACATCAATAAATAAATAAATAAATAACCTAACCAATTGCCACATCTGCCGCGTAATTTACACATTCAGCAGCGCTTTTTTTTTTTTTTTTAAATTTCCTCTTCGTTTCCTGTACTGCTTTTTATTACCGGTTTTCCATATTTCCGATTTACATTAGTGGAATATGTTATTATTCACTCCACTGCACTTTCAATAACTCTGCCAATACAGCAAACTAGGGAGTCTTCAGTCGTTGGACTAGTCTAACTACAAATTTCAAATATCACTTATTCTAATTTACAAGTTAACTATGGACTAAACCAGTATGTATCACTGAATTAACCCTTTACCCAATGTGACGGCCAAAACCTACCAGTGCTGTTCACAAAAATCACCATTCAATTTCCATTATTTCTTTCATTTAGCAAAGCGAATCTACGGTGGGGGGGGGGGGGGGGGGCAGGCAGAAATAATATAACTCTATAGCCCTAGGGTTGTAGAGATCAATTATTACCGGACTCTCTTATATGTAACATGGATTAACCCATTTGTTGTAGACATTATTTTACACGGCAATACCCTTCATGGACATGAGGTCGGAAGAGTTACGTGATTTAATTATTTCTGAGTATTGTATAATGATAATCATTACTTTTTTAATAATTGGCCGCACATCGAAACTGTATCGTATATTCTGTTTGGAGAGAGGATACGAAGGTGAAAATTGTTCCACAATGGATACGCGACCGCAGACATGAATCCTTTGATCTCTGGTATAAATAATGGTGTCTTCCATGTTAACCCTTTACCTAACACGAAAGACAGACGACGCTTACAAATAAAATTCTTGAATAACTATTTTTTTCTATTTTTTGCGTCAAAAAACATAGCTTATGATCCCTCGTTGGAACGAGCTCGTCAAGATCGTTCCAACGAGGGATCATAAGCTATGTAACGCTTCCGACCTCATGTCCATGAAGGGTATTGCCATGTAAAATACTATCTACAACAAATGGGTTAATCCATGTTACATATAAGAGAGTCCAGTAATGACTGATCTCTACAACCCTAGGGCTATAGAGTTATATTATATCCCCCCCCCCCCCCCGTAGATTTGCTTTCTCAACGTGATGTCAACACATCGACTATCATTTTTACGCATATCGCAGGGTGGTGGGGGGGGGGGGGGGGGTGAAGTAAGAAAAATGCAGAAATAAATAACGAAACTCTGCCCCGAGTTGGTCTATAAATAACGCCATATTTGAAATGTACAACACCTCGGATTATAAGTTCGCACACCCTGTAGTGAAAAATAATGAAACCACCCACTAACAGTGGCAAATATGAAATCCTCTGAGCCATTTTCCTAACGTAATGGCCGGTATGTGAAGTTAATAAAAGTCGCCATTCAAATTTTTTGCCGTTACATTTTTGCCTGCAAAACAGCGCTTGAGGGCAGTTTGGGGCTGTGTGACCCCCCCCCCCCCCCCCGCCCCGCCTCTCCACAGTAATTTTTCCAGGAGGGACATTTTTGTTTGGATTGGGTGTTAGATCTGACGATTTACTCTTCCTAAGGGCTCATATCACCGATACAATCGTTCATGTAAATGGAGGTCATCATTTCTCGACCCTGGCCGTCGGGGGCCTGCATCACCAAATCAAAGTACCTGTACGGTGAGTGTTAAATAAAAAAAAGATAAAAGGAATTGGCTTCAGGACTACTACATGAATACTTTATTTACAAAACCCGTTGAACCCTGGTGGTATCTTCCTTGTCAATTCAATGGAGGCAATTGGAAAGAGTCCTTATTCATTATTTGGAGGGGGCGATGTGAGTGGACATCCCCCCCCCCCCCCAATCCCGGCAAAAATTTCGTATAGTTGGAAATTCGGAGGGCAAGTCATGTGTAGTTGGAAATTCCATCTATCTGTATTTTAGAGCTGCTTTAGCGATGCTGATGTCTCCTTCACTTCCCAAAATTCCAACTCGATTTCAAATTTTCAAATCGGCAAAAATTCCAACTGTTACTATTTACAACTATAGTGTACGCAATATCAAGCTTCATAAGTATGTATGGTGTCAATCGGTACGAGATTTATATAGTACGTTTACATATTGTAATAAAAAAAATCCTCGAAATGCACTTCAAGAAACTCCCATCATGTAAAAATCTTTATCCTGAGTTAATTCCATCATTCATAGTTACAAAATGATGAAACATAGAAAATTGATCATTCCTGCATAAGATCTGATTTAATGTTAGGACAGTGTGAATTGTTCAAAGTTATCAGCTTGAGCATTTGTTTAGCACATATTCAATTCCCAGAAGAATGCCAAATAATAATAACCTGATAATTCTATCATAAATGTGTTGGCATTTCAGTCACTAGAATCAATTCTATGCCGCCTTTCATGGCTTCATTTTCAAACGTTGTCTCTGCAGTGAATTTCCAACTAGTAGGAGGGACCGGGGGGTTCCCCCTTCCCGGCCCCTCCCCATTTGGAAATTCACTACCCTACACCCCCTCCCCAATCGGAAACGTCTAGCCACGTCCCTGTTTGGAGGTGGACCAATTCATATTTTCAACGTGCAGCCTTGGGACTGCACGTTGAAAATATTGATTGGTAAACCCCACATATTCACTTAGCAGCTATCCTAAGTAATGAAATTATAATGTATCGTCTTCCTAGCTCGGGAAACGGTTTTTCGAGTTTGAAGGGTTAACAAATAAATATCCAAGAAGTCTTGAAATATTTAACTAAAATCTCGACTTGCTAATATTCCAACTATTTCGAAAAGGGCAGGCCTTATCCATTTACCTAACATGAAAAGCAGACGACACTTGCAAAAAAAAAATCTTCACTAACTAATTTTTTTCATTTTTTGTCTCCAAAACATAGGTTATGACCCCTCATTGGAACGAGCTCGTTCCAATGAGGAGTCATAACCTATGTTTTTGTGACAAAAAATGAAAAAAATCATGAAAATTAATTGGCGATTTTTGAGAATAGCGCTGGCCGGTTTTTGCCGTTACGTTGGATAAAGGGTTAATGGTGTAGTTGGAATATTTCATCAGTTGGGACATGAGCCATCACAGTCGGGACAAATCAGGTTTACAACCCTCGCCCCAATTGGTCATCTTCGCGAAGCCCCTGGTTCCAATGAGGGCTCATACGCTATATTGTTTAGTTATTCTAGACCACTCTTTGTAAATGTTTTCTGATATTTGTGTTAGATACATGGTTAAAAGAAGACCCTTCACCTAATACGAACGGCAAACGACACTTGTAAATAAAATTCTTGAATAACTATTTTTTTTTCATTTTTGGCGTCAAAAACATAGGTTATGACCCCTCATTGAGGGGTCGTAAGCAATGATTTTCAGAAAAAAGTGAAAAAATAATGAAAATTGAATGGTGTTTTGTAAACAGCGGTGGCCGGTTTGGGTGGCACTTTGAATAAAAGGTTGAATTAACTCTACAATTCGAGGAGTGAAGCCAGTTATAGTTAATTGAATCTGACATCCCTTTGGTAGGCTGTAGAATTACTTTTTCACACATTCCCATGGACTATCTCCTGGGCGTAACATCTTTTGGGGGTTCTTCCGGTCGTGGGTTTAGTCGGGCAGAGGTTGGGCAAGAAATTACGAAATACTAAGTTGGGCAGACGTCCTTGCTTGCGCCTTTATACTTGCGCGATGAAAATAAACACTTGCTTTGGAGAACTCAGTTGGGCAAAATCTCTTGCTTGCCCGACAAAAAATGTACACATATTACTGTCATAAAACTTTAATAAATTCCCTGCCATGCAGTGTCAGGTGTCGTTCACTTTCGCCTGCAGTGCACTTTCGCCGACAAAAGTTATCAGGTAAAAAATGCAGGCGAAAATGCACTAATCAAGGTATAGGGATCAGTAGCTGATTACCAGTTCTGCCCACAGTAAATGGACTGACCAATCATACATTGCCAGTAGAAATATTTTAATTTCCCTCTTTTTATTTGTTTAACCCTTTACCCAACGAATCGTCCGCATCCGTCCGCGTAATATGCAAATGCAGCAGCTGAAAAAATATTATTTTTCGAAACATTTCAACAAAACCTTATCACGTGACCCCTCTTTGGAACGTGCTCGCCGAGCACGTTCCAATGAGAGGATCACATTATATGGTTTTGTTGAAATTGTTTGAAATTTTTTTAAAAATGATATTTAAAATAATAAATTTTGATATCGTCTGCGTTGGGTTGGGTAAAGGGTTAAAATTGTTTACTCAGTTATAATTATGTATTTTATGAATGAAAAGTATATTTGTAGCGTATAAGTCTTTGATAAAAGCAGTTACGTTTGTTACAAATAATTGGGCGAATGACCGAGCCGTCGGGCAAAGACGTTCTCCCCCCCCCCCCCACCCCACCCCCCCCCCAAAAAAAAACAACAAAAAATGTTAGTTAAGGCCCTACCTGTTTCGTGTCCACTTTGTCGTCAACGGGACTCCAAGATTCCTCTAAATAACCACAGATTACAGTACAGTTGCCGTGGAATGGTCAAAATCCATGCGTGGGCAGTTTTGCCAATGGGCGCTTTTCTCAATCAATAATCAGTAGTTTTCAGAAAATATTCAATGAAAGAAGCACCTGGTCATACCCAGTGCTTCATTCGTTGAAAATTTGATGGCGAGTCCATTGTTTTATGTCGGAGATTCACTGTTAACGTGTATGTGGAAATATTGCCCACGCGTGTATTTACCTTTCCACGACGACTGCACTATATATATATATATATATAGCGAAATAACAAAAGAACTATAGAGTGGTTTGGTCTGTTATCTTCTCTATTTCATCTTATCCGTTTCATTTCTTTCCCTCTTTTTTATTTTTTATTTTTTATTTCGTATTTCATTCCTGCAATCAAGAATCAAGGCCAGTACACCGAATCTTACAAATTTTAATATTTCCATTCACTTGGTAAAGTATTACTCTCCTAATTTTATGACACAGCATTAATGGATGGGAAATTTCAATCTTCATATTATAGAAAGATGAATTTGTGCGTTGGCGAGTTCCTCTTGAATTGAAATTCCGGATATGTGATGTGAAACAGAATATGTCTCCCGTGTTAAATAAATTTAAAATAAGGTTGGTTGAAATATTGCATCTCTATTTGGTGAAATATTTGAGTGGTGTAACGATTTTATGGTTCAGTTCTAACATCAATGTTAGGAGTGTTTGAAACACCAGTTAACGAATTAAGTGCCGGATTCTGCTCCATTCTGGTTTGCAGGTACCTCAACTTGAAGGATCCATATTTTGTGGATGAGCTTCATATTATCTTTGAAGTGAGATTATTCAGACAGTATAGAGTTGCTTTGTTATAATTTATGGGAGAGTGCCTTAAGGCACTCTCCCAAAAATTATAACAACGCAAACACTGGTAAATAAATGTTGACGAACAAACATAATTTAGCTAGCTCTCTATAGGTTAACATAACTTGTGAAAGCAATAATGTATGCGATGATGTCCACACACTGACCGCACATCTGTTCAGCTAATTATTTCGTTATTTGATTGTTAATTACACGTATAACATGTGCTCGGACCTAACTCTGTGTTTAAAATCATAACAATTTCATTTCGATTTCAGTTTGATTCAGAACACAGGTGCAGGTGTAACGGACTCAGCCTTCTTGAGTTTGGAATCGCTAAATTTCTTTGCTGTGAGGTCATATCGACTAATTGTCATTTCCGTCTTTGCTGGGGTTGGTGAGATCGCGATACTTTTTTTTTGTCTCAGCGTCCTTCTGAATGATTGAAAAATTATGCGGAAGACAAAGTTCCGTTCGTGAATACCTTGGCCTGTATTTTTCTATATGAAAGGGAGTCGGAGAATGGAGTGGGGTGAGGACCGATGGCTATGTCTTTCCCTAGGCAGAAAATGTGGTCATTGGTACATTATCATTTTGATGACATTCAAACAACTATGATGGGCTTTGAGGCATTGCTGACCGGATTTTAAATCTTGTTTGAGGGTAAATGCGTCCAAAGTTTACCATGGGAGACCAATCGGGGAAGAGGCAAAATACAAAATGACATCCCACCCGACCAGTGACCTCACACATAAATCAGACATCCCTTCTCACTGGGAGAGCTGTGGCTCAGGAGTCAGTAGTTACGGCATTGGTTCATGGTTCGATCCCCTCCAGGGGTAACTGCGTTGTGCCTTTGGGCAAAGCACTTAATGGCGATTGCTCACGTGGGGGTATGGCGGTTCTGTGTATTAAGGCATACTGCACGTCGATTGTGCACTTGTATTCAACCAATCAAGCCTGGAAATAAGCAATCTGTCATTTGCAGAATGAGGTCAACAGTGGGTGGATTTGCTGATTCAATCTCATACAGTGGCCAATTTACCTCTTTCTGTTTAGGCCTGAGACCTTGATTCAAATCGAGGTTCAAAGAGGGTAAATTTAGTGATGACACTCTGCTTATTTCCAAGCTTGCAACCAATCCTAACCCTGCCTGTGCTGAGTTAGTACGTTGTTTAGTCTGACAGCTGCTCGCCGGGTTCTCTCCGCGTACTCCGGCTCTCTCCACCCGTAAAACTGTCCGACACGAGATGACCTTGGATGTCGAAAGTGCCGCTAAACTCCTATAAAAACCCCTCCTCACATCAAACTCCTTACACATAAATCTTTTTATTAAAAAGGCATGAGCAATGGTTTTAACTGAATAAACAAATATTGAAATATGAAATTTTGAAGACGATTTTTTTCGAATACGGGTGAAGGTGGGTTAGGACACATTCTTGTGTGAAGGGTGATGTAGGCAAGGTCGTTCTAAATAGGCGAGCGATCGCTAGCACTTGCCTTATTCTCGTCTAAATAATGCGTCCAAATAATGTTCAAGGAGAGCCAGTTACCATGAGACTGTGTCTCTCGTTCGCATCGCAGTGAAGTAAGTGAAGTAACAAGTCCTAGGTTGACAAGTTGTTGGGAGTGGAGTGTATGGGGGAGGGGGATTTCGTCGGCATTTTTTCGCGTGGAGATTTTTGTCTGTGAATTTGTTTAACCCTTTACCCAACGTAACGGCCAAAACCGGCCAAAGGTATTCTCAAAAATGAAAAAAATTAGTTACCCAAGAATTTTTTTTGCAAGTGTCGTCTGCTTTTCAAGTTAGGTAAAGGGTTAAGGAACTTAAGGTCCAGTGGACTGTTTTGTCCGTCCTTCCCAAAAACAACGTGGTGGCAGCCAGTGGTGTGTTGGAGGCGATGCTCCAGTCATGAGGTTGAAGCTACTGAGTGTCAGTACAGAACGAACTCAAACTGCTGATGCACATGTTGCAGGGCGAAGGGGACTAATTTACGCATCTCGTTGGAAAAATCTCTAATACCAAATATGTAAACATAAAGAAGTTTTTCTTCAAAAGTTGGAAAGCGAGAGCGAAATTTGCCTTGCACAATACTCAACCAAAAAACATCGCGGTGGATGGAACTACGAGACAAGTGGACACAGCATTTATCAGCGAGTTAGCAACAATTGAAAGTCCGGTATTCTATTAGATAAAATCAACGAAGCACCAAGTGGATATTATTACGGTATTGGCATGTGCCTCTGGAAGATTGGTGTTGAAAATCTAAGCTTTCCACTTGTCACTATTGCTAAAACATGTGTGACCGTTACGTAAGCTCTTTGCCGTGGTTAGAATTTGATCTTCAAACAGAGAAATGCACAGTACCCTTCAAAATCAGTCGTAGATACGTCAAAATATTTTTCGGTCATTTATAATAAAGAATAAGTTTCCATTTTCCGACAAGCGCTTTCTCTGAGCTTTTGGATAAATCATACCTAGGTTTGAATAAGACGAACAATTGGAACAGAAAGTCATAGATTTTACAATGCTTACGTCCCAATCGTTAATCTAAATTTAACCAAGGCGGCGACCTAAACGGTAGAGATGAGTAGATTCGTTTCCCGAAAATGGGAAATGCGACGGAGGTCACTTTCCTTCGGAATTAACCCTTTCCACACGGTGTACATAACTATTTTCATGAAGAAAAGATTGGTAGTGGACGAGCAGACGATATAAAGAGAGAAAAATCTTGAGCGAGGTTTGGTAATAATTTAATCCAACAGCTCCACAGAGCTGTTGGATTAAATTATTATTGAACTTCCCAACAAACCAGGATGGTTTCGTCCATTTCGCCGCTGACAGGATTGACGAAAATGATACCTCTCAGGGCGCCAGTGTTGAAAAGGTTAGGCAGGCTCGGAAAAACATGCTTATCCTCTTGGCACGAGAATTTTGGCGTGTGGTCTCAGCCAAATTAAAAACCTACGGTGGGTGCAGTGTCATAGACCTGGAGAAAATTGTCAGATTCAAAGGTCCAGAATTCGTCTACATTTTTTTTATGTATGTATTTATTGTTGTTCATTCCAAAACATGGGTATTTGGCATGAAACATGTAATAAAACATATTGAAATATGAACACGTGGATGATACAAAACAAACAAACAAACAAACAAACAAACAAACAAACAGACATTTTTTTATAAAATGTAAATACCAGTTTCGTGGACAGGTGCACTTGCGTCGTATCTCTGTGTATGTATTTTATGGACGTAACGCATAACTAGTGGGGTTATGTCGTAGTGGAACTCCCTGATTAGTATTTTGGCTAGCTCCTGTAAGAGTGCTCCCCGTTCCACGCCATATTACGGACATTCAAACAGGAAATGTATCACATCCTCCACCTTGTCCTTGCAAACCGAACAAAACCTTTGATCTGAGGGAACCGGTGGTTTTTTGTGCTCACCAGTTTCGATGGTCAACCTATGGGCGCTAATTCTCAGTTTTGTGAATGACTGTCGTATGGCGCTGTTCTTTTCTACTGTGAGATAATCTTCTGGCTGGAAACAATTTTTGATATTACTGTAGAACGAAAATTTATATTGAAAAAAGTAACAAAGATTGCATATGAAAAGTAAATTGCATCAAAACATTCATCAAAGCCTTTGAGAGTTACGGACAATGATTTATCCAACCCAACAGCAGGCCTTAAAATCTGTCTGATTCACGAGAATATCTTTTGATTGTCGCGAACTCCTGCCGCGAGTATCAAATTTCAGTTTTTAAATAATTTACAATATGAGAATAATCTTATGCGCTTGCGAGTGAAACCAGTATATTTTCCGCAGTTAAAATCAAACAGCTTATTTATATATTTGCTAGAGTTGAAACCCCTAGAGGCAAATTTCCACTTTTGGTGAGTTTTCTGTCTTATATGTCCATACTATGTCCACATATGGACACTGTCTCACATATAGGATTTTGGTGGTCTAGCTGATGGTAGTTACAGTACCTTGACCGTTACTTTAATTGAAGACTTGGCTGCCCCTTTACACTCTAAAATCAGTTTGTTTAAAAATCAACCCATATCAACTGGGTTGAGTGAATATGAACCCAAATGGGTTCATATTCACTCAACACAGCTCATTTGGGCTAACTTTTATTTATTTATTTATTTATTTATTTATTTATTTATTTATTAACTTTTAACCCAACTGATTTAAGAGTATAGATAACCAGGGCCTCACTAGAAACTAGGGGTGCAACAATATCGAGTTTTCAATGCATCACGATTCATTCCTGCCGAGTCAATTCGCGATTCATCCATCTGAACGTTTCGATGCATCTTTTGCAGCCCTATACTTATGTACTAATATTGAATACCATAACTAAGAGATTTTTAGATAGGTCTGAAAATGTAACAGAACTTCTCCTCTTAAATGCCTTGGAATTTCGAACTCTGTGAAGAGCCTCGTAAATATTAAGCAACCTCTCTCTCTCTCTCTCTCTCTCTCTCTCTCTCTCTCTCTCTCTGTGTCTGTCCCTGTCTGCCTGTCTGTCTGTCTGTCTGTCTGTCTGTCCGCCTGTCTGCCCCACCCTCTCTCTCTTTCTCGTTCTCTCTCTCTCTATTCTCTCTTCTCTCTCTCTCTCTCTCCCTCTTTCTCTCTCTCTCTACTCTCCCCCCCTCTCTAGAGAGAGAGAGAGAGAGAGACATAGAGAGAGATAGAGAGAGAGTTGTGTGTATGTTGCAATAACCTGGACATCCTGGATTCTCCTCACTCAAAATCATCTGTTGATTTATTTGCATTATGAAGCGCATCGCATAGGAACAATCGTGATTCGTATCACATCGTGAGCATCCGCATCGTCACAGCCCTACTAAAAACCATTCCTAAGACAGGGTGTTACCTTAGCATGGGGGGGGGGGGTGAGGGTGGGGGGGGGGGGGGAGCAAAAAGATAAGTAGAATTCTGCAGGCCATTAAGGACAGTATCAGAATCTATGACAAGAATCAAATGAACATTTTGCAAGAATCAAAGTTGATTCTCGTTTTCTTGCCGAGAATCATTTGCGAGACTCGATTCTGATTCGCGCATGAATTTTACTTTAGGCTTTAACAGACATTAAAGCCTTAAGTAAAAATGTTTGGCCGGACGTTTTACCCCACAAGCATTTACGAAGAGCCATGGATGTTACCGTGATACTTTGGCCGGGACGCTTTGGACCCGGACGTCGACCTCGCATCTATCGGCACATGGACCTTCCAGCCCACGAATGATTTGAACCACATTGTTGCACAACTTTTTGTTGATAATTGTTATATCGTATCAGTTTAGCGAATCAGTGTACTTTTCAAATATTTTAACAGAATTTGTCAATAAAACTATATAGATATGGGCGTTATTGGAGCTATCTTAACGAACTAGTTTGGGGGCGCGGTTGTGTCGCGGTAACCTGATCTCGTCAGATCGCACTGAAGTTAAGCAACGTTAGTAGTTGGATGGGTGACCATTTCAGCGACTGATTCGCGTTCCCACATTGTGTTCTTGGGCAAAGCACTTAACCCCGATTGCCTACATGGGGGCACGATGGCGCTGAGTACTGAGATGCACTGCACGTCGATGGTGTGCATGTCTTCAACCAGTCTAACTATATCTGTGCCGCAATGCAGAGTTTAGAGTTACGATGTTGGAGAGCTGACAGCAGCTCGTCGTTGCCCAGTGGTTCTCCCCGGGTATTACGGCTTCCTCCACCCGTAAAACTGTCACCGACATGATATGACCCTGGCTGTTAAAGTGTCGTTAAACCCTAATAAATAAAAAAATAACGAACTAGTTCCATTTAATATCTACATATTAAATTAAAGAATTATTTAGTGATTTACCGATTATTGATATCGGCCAATAAGTAATTTATTGGTATGATATCGGTATCGGCAGCATTATGGACGATAACCAATGATTTAATTTCCGTTTCAACAACCTCGATGATGTGCAATTTGTCGATTAAATTAACTCTGGAGACAACAAAGCTGATTTTAGAAATTAATACTAAATCGCCCATTGAAAGCTTAAAGGTGTCAACTGCAATGCTGAAGCATTGCAGTTGGCACCTTCATGCTTTCAAGGTACGAAGTATTGCCATTCACAGCATTACTACTGGTACTATTTATTTATTTATTAGGGTTTAATAGCCAGGGTCATATCATGTCGGTGACAGTTTTACGGGTGGAGGAAGACGGAGTACACGGAGAGAACCACCAAGCAACGACGAGCAGCTGTCAGCTCTCCAACATCGTAACTCTGAACTCTGCACCGCGGCACGGGCAGGGTTAGATTGGTTGAAGGCATGCGCACCATTGACGTGCAGTACGTCTTAGTACACAGCGTCATCGTGCCCCCATGTGGGCAATCGGGGTTAAGTGCCTTGCACAATGACACAGCGCGGGAGCAGGATACTACTGGTACTAAATTTCAGAAAGGCAAAGGTCTGCATGAGCTATAAGAATGTATGGTGTTTGAATTTAAATAGCGGTGACTGTATTGAAAACAGTAGCGAGGAAAACCGGTTTATCGACAAACCGTTCGTGTTGAGAGAAAAACATTACCAAAAGAAAGAGGAGGGGTTCAACTCTCTCCCTACATCTACACCCTGCACCCTATAACAACACCCCAGTTCTTCAGCTCTGTGGCGCCTGAAAATAAAAAGAAATGTCGGCATTTAAGAATAAAATCAGGAACATAATGGTTAACCCTTTACCCAATGTAACGGCCAAAACCGGCCAGCCCTATTCACAAAAATCGTCAATTAATTTTCATTATTTTTTTTTTTATTTTTTGTCTCAAAAACATAGGTTATGACCCCTCTTTGGAACGAGCTCGTCGAGCTCGTTCCAAAATGGGGTCATAACCTATGTTTTTGAGACAAAAAATGAAAACTATTAGTTATTCAAGAATTTTGTTTGCAAGTGTCGTCTGCTTTTCATGTTAGGTAAAGGGTTAAAGTAAATGTTAAAACAAATGAACATGAAGATATTATTCTATTGCCTTATCCACAAAAGAAAATCGTGGAGATCTTTCAAAATTTAAATATGATGATCAATTTATTTCGCCATTTATAACTGCTTTCACTGAATACATTCCATCATGACGCGCGGCAATGAAGTGATACAAAACGAAGTGTGATTGCTGTTTGTTTGAACGAGAAACTGTTATACAGGGCACCGTCGCAATCCTTCAACTGAAAGTTTTTAGTAAAATTTCCTCGGCTGGTAAATAGCTATTGTAAAACAAAAATTCCAGCAACAAAACAAATTGAATTTTAGAGTTTAGAACGAAGTCCGAACTGCTCAAAATTATAAACATTTAATTACTTCCCGAGTATTAAATGTTGCTGGAGTGATCCAAGGGGAATAACTCTATATTGCAAACCCTCACAGGAATATTGATCGCAGTTCTGTTCATGCCAAGGCAGGTGGTGCGCTAATATTTTAAGTACATAATTATGCTTCTACAGAAGTGTTCGATCACAATAATTAGGAACCCCTGGTTCACATGCAATCATTAAATATATGTTTTAATAAAGTTCCCTTCTTTTTGAATGTGATATGACAGCGAATTTTCATAGTTGAACCTGAAAAAATAAAGTAACGGGAATTTTGTGAAGCCCAAATCTATGCGGTATCTGACTCCGAAGTATCGCTGGATATTTTTGGTGGAAAGTATAAACATGCCTGTGAGGCAGAAGAA
Organism: Pictodentalium vernedei; assembly: GCA_031216915.1. Classification (NCBI taxonomy): domain Eukaryota; kingdom Metazoa; phylum Mollusca; class Scaphopoda; order Dentaliida; family Dentaliidae; genus Pictodentalium; species Pictodentalium vernedei. Next base: position 74,457,376 of record CM062295.1, on the reverse strand, counting down.
TGCTCCCGTCGGAAAAAGTGAAATGTGGTGTCAAATGGAGCCTTCTGTTGTCGTTTTGGGATTTGACTTATAATTGAGGTAGAAAGGGAATTTTTACTTTTTAATTTTCAAATATCCAACTTAAGTTTCTCAATGAAAATGATAATTCCGAATCACCACCGCTGGGAGGTTGGTTTTCGCTCCGGATGATTTTTTTCTTAAATTCTAAAAGGTTGGAATGCCATCCCTGTATTGTAATGTCGCCATTATTATACCTATGGAACATAATTCTTTTCTGTCGTATTTAACCCTTTACCCAACGCAGATGATATCAAAATTTATTATTTTAAATATCATATTTTTAAATGTTTCAAAAAATTTCAACAAAACCATATCATGTGACCCCTCATTGGAACGAGCTCAATGAGCTCGTTCCAATGAGGGGTCACATGATATGGTTTTGTTGAAATATTTTGAAAAATTCAATTTTTTCAACTGCTCCATTTGCATATTACGCGGGCGGATGCGGACGATTCGTTAGGTAAAGGGTTAAGTGGCCGTTTAAACAGTTTCACTCTCGAATTTACTACTATATATATAGTAACGGTTGCCCCTGCTGACCCCACCCCACCCGGCAACGACATTGACGTATACACATAACAAACTAAGTCACATCACTACATTGCATTAAGTCATGCGTGCAGAAGTTCTCATTGTTTGAGAAATCCAACAAACGGTATAAATGGGTTGATAGTCACTCAATCCGGTTGATTTGGTTTATGTTTAACCCAACTGATTTTAGAGACCAGCAAGGTTCACTTCCTATCGGATAGGTCCGGGATTAGTTTTATTGTAATCCTATACAGCTCTGTAGTGTTGTAGGATTAAATTATGATGCTTCTATTGATGCCATTCTCTTTGTCTCACATCCCTTCGCGGATTAGACGGAAATTTACGAGCGAGACGGCACTTTGGGAGAAATAGACCGGTACACACCAAATGGGAACTTACATTTTTTCCTGTCAAACTTTTCTCTGAACTTTTTCGCAGAAGTAGTTATTTTAATTAAAATAAAAGAGGGGGCCACCTAAAAAAATGCCCATAATTAAAATTAGGGGCCGAAATAGAAAACACCATAAATACGGCCAGTCTGCTCCGCCATACTACAAAATAGCACATGGGAGAGAACTGCAGTTTATTGTGAAATGATTTTTAAATTTATCAGCAAAATGTGAATTAGGCCTAATATTACCTTTGAAATTAGCATGGCGAAGCCGAAGCCATGGTATGTAATGCTTCCTGATTTGTGATGAAGCTCATTCTCCCAAAATCCCGCTTTAGAAATCGAATTCAATCAAATAAATCCCCAAATGAAACGAGCGACCTTTCCCCCCAAATTGTCCCAATTTACGACGCTGCATTTTGCATGCAATCAACAAGGCCGATTCTACTATACTTGCAATTACACACCATAAACTCCGGATAAATTGGTTCACAAACAAATCAGTGTTGGAGTCACCATCTTAACCGATTACAACAGCGAGTTTATCAATTGCTGACTTCGTATATCTCTGATATTTTTTTTTGAAAACAGCGGACACCAAACTCTCCACGTTCGATTTTTCTGTAAAAGTACGGAAGCCCGTTTCGGTATGAATCCGGCCTTTTCACAAAAGTTAATAACAAATGTGACGATATAATTATAAACTCCTTTTCTCCTTCTTTTCTCATGAATTATATTATCGGTTTTAAAAAGAATTGTTTCTGTTTCAGTTGAATGTATGTTTATTCAAATAAATTTGTTCAATAATTTGAAAGTTAGCTTTTTTTGTTGTTACTGAGTAACAAATTTTAGTTGTGTTTATTTTTTGATAGGTGCACATGTTTTTGCCGGCCTATCAGTCTTCTGTTTTCGATTTTTGCTTCCGTTTTTCATTGAAAATAGTTCTTTTCACTTTGAACATTCTGTTGACCTCGTTTTTGTAGTTGTCAGTGGAGTAGCTGGGGAGGGGGGGGGGGGGGGGGGCTGCAATCCCGATAAAATGTTTGATATTGTCTGTCGGAAGTTTTTCCGATTTCTTCCTTGGAATGTTGTTTTTAAGATCAGTTTTGGTTTTGTTTGCCTGTTTATCTGCCTACTGGTGACTTTACAATTTACATTTTTCCCCCAATCTGTCGAACGATGAGAATTCCCTTCTGATAACTGATGTTGTCATAAAGTCATCAGTTGAATTACAACATTTGGAAACTTACGCATGGACCGTATCGGGTATGGTTGAACTAAATACAGAGCAGAATTAGAAAATTTGAGACTTTCTGTTCAAAAACATGTATTTTTCGTCATTCAACATAATCGAGAGGATTTTCACCCCGAAAGCGACCAGAATGCTCCACTTGATAGCACATTCAAAATTGTTCAAGGGGTGGGATCCCCCCCCCCACCCCCCACATATGCTCGTGCCTGTATGGAACTCACAGCAGATGCCTTCGGCATATGCGAGTTGTGATCATGAAGTAGCCTACTTTGTCGGAAAAGTATAAGCTCTGCACCCCCGCTAAAATATCCTTGCTACGCCACTGGTAGTTCAGTTCTCAATATCTCCTCCATTTGACTCCGGGCTACTTTCTGTATTTCAGTGTTGCGAAGCAGCCGTTTCTCTCTTGTGGCGATGTCCACAGAAGAAGATGCATTCTTTGCGATAATCCATTTGACGTTAATTCGGACGGAAACTCTCTCCGTGTTGATGCAATTGACTCTTTCAAATCTCTTGGTGATAGATGGTCTATGTTACCGGAAAATGTTTGCAGGGATAACCCGTACGTTGCCTTTAGGACATTTACCAAGCGACTTCAACAGACTGGCGATGCTAATTTATTTGCACACGATTCCTGTAAGATCACTTTCCGGAATAGAATACGAAGAAAAGAGACACAACACAAAGCATTAGTATCAAGTGTCAAAGCAACCACAAATGAATTGAACTCAACAGAAACTCCAACCAAACTTGTTAGATCCGAAACAAGACAGAAACGAGTGTGCTTCGTGTGCAACGAATCATCAAACATCGACCTGCAGCCATTCAATGATGGTGGTCTCGGGCGATGTTCGGAGATAGGTTCTGCTACAAAGATTTCAAATCAAATGGTCTTAAAACTGAAAGACGTTGGTGACAAATTTTACACAGCTGCCAAAAGACTGGATGTGTTGTTAAGTGGTGGTTCTCGTGACATTTTTACTCTGGATGTGTATTACCACAAACTGTGCTATGCAAGATTCACATATAAATACATTCCATCGACTGAACATGTCCAGAGAAAAAACATCGGGAGTGATATACTCGATGAATTTCTAGATATGGTCGCGAATCGAGTTATTCGAGATAAAGATGCATTTTTCCTTAGTGAATTAGTGCATGATGCACACGAACTGTGCGAAGAACGTGGTATTTCTGAAGTTCCCTACACCCTTAGATATTCATTTAGGTTGAAAGTTGCAAGCAAGATTAAGTTTGATGATCAGGTTGACTTTTTCGTTTCCGGGCGACACACGATGGTGTATTCGCGAGATGTCAACCCACTCACTTATTCAATTGCAACTCTGGAAGGTCGTGGTATGCGAGAAGATGATCTAGTGATGTGCTTTGCCAAGCTGATTAGACGGAAGATTGCACAATGCGGAAGAACTAAACACTGGCCACCATCACCGCAACAGTTCATTGAATCATTAGACAACAACAAACCCACCAACAAATGCAATATCGTGGTCTATAAATCCACAACGTAAACTCAACAAGTTTGGTTTCGCTGATGCTCCCAATGCAGCCCAGGCGGAACGTATATCGGCAATCGCACACAGCTGGGAGATGATGGTCGGTGATGAAAAATCTCCGTTGAATGCTGCTTTGAGTTTAACTCTTCATCGTGTTTCGGGAAGCAGAGAGGCTACTATGCTACTGCACCATAGTGGGATGGGCATTTCATACACCGACGTAAGGCTACTAAACAACACATGGGCGCGAACACTCAGTGAAAATGATCCATTGTTACCACCAAGTTTCACCAAATGCCAATCTGTGCATGTTACATTTGACAATTCAGATGGGAGACAACAAACACTCACTGGGGCGCATACAACACACCATACGACAGGTACGATGTTCCAGCAGATAATACCCAATAAAAGAGCTACCCCTCCAGGACCGACAGTTCTGGAGAATTCTCAAACCAAAATCACACCAACGCCAAAATTACATTCGTCCTACAAAATTCCGAAGAAACGAGCTCAGCCCCCACCATTTCCAGAATTCTCTGACAGCTTCAAGGAAACTGATGTACTTGACATTTCTTTCAATCGAGATGTTGCGTTTGTTCTTCTTGGTATGCAGGGTGATGAATGTGTTTCTAAACATTTGCCCGATGTTGATTGCGAAACACTTGATCCAGTTGGGTCGTGGACCGCTTTCATGAAACAAGTGACCAGTGCAAAAACTCACCCATGTAAGCTAGAATACCTACAAGTGATACCTTTCCCACCAAATGACAGTGTAGTGAAATATTATTTGGATCACATGTTGCAGATAATTGAGGAACTTGAACTGGAACACATTTTTGTTCACGCGGATGAAGCCATCAATTGCAAGCTTCTCACTATATCGTGGCTCGAAGCTGGACGCTACGACAAGATTATTCCATTGATGGGTGGATTTCACACACTTATGATGTATCAGAAAATCCTATACAAAAAATACGGATGTCTTGGCTTCCGGGAATGGTGGGTTGATTCTGGTGTTATTGCAGAAGGCTCTGTCGACCAGGCTATAGAGGGTCGTCATTACTACAGAAGTATGCGTTTACACAAGCAGACTTTCGAGGCACTTCTGAGAAAACGACTCAACAGTGATGATATTTGCGTCGGTGAACTGCTCCAAATTTCATTGGCAGCCCTGAGACACCATCCTGGTCCAGAAACTCTTGCCACAGTTCTAAATTCGACAGAGTTTCAAGATATATGCAAGCTTGTGACAAATGTGACAGGCACTGAATCTGAAATGGTTGTCGGGTATCTCAAAGATGTTTCAGTTATGCTATCTATGATCAGCGCCGTGCGCGAAAATTGTATCGAAAGACACATGGCTGCTGAGAGATTAGTTCTTCCAATGTGTTTCGCATTCGGCCACATTCACTACGCTCGATATCTAGCATTTCAACATGTTCCACTGGAACAAATGAAAGTGAATGACGACCCAGTGTGGCGGGATTTGCGTGATCGAGGTTTCGGTGGATCGAGATCTGGTGATCCATTCTCTGCAATACACGGCGATCTGATCACGGAGACAACAATCAACAGAGAGGTTAAGGTGAGGGGAGGGCCCATGCAAGGTGGTTACAGCACGGATGAGAGAGCTGTTGACACATTTATTAGAACCAGTCACATCATGGCCAAAATACGATCTGCAGTTAAAAAGAAATTGTGCGTACTCACTTCAACCACACATAAAGGGTCTACAAGCAAAGCCAGAAAACGCCACGAGAAGATGGTTTCGAGTTTAATCTGCCAGTTGGCGTCTTATTTCGATCCCTTCCAAAATGGACCTGCTCGAAACCTCACTACTGGAACAGAAATAGATGAGGAGATTGTGAAAGGCCTGCTTGGTTCCACATCGTCAGGTGACACACTGTTAGAAGAATTTGTGAACAAGAGACTTAAGGAGACAGGAGATGACAGACAAAGTATATTTGATAAGATCCCGAAATCTAAAATAAAAACTGGACTGGAAAAGAAGAAGAAGGATCCCAAAGTTATTAATGTTCTGAAAGAAGATCGACAGGCTTTTGGTTCCCTGGTAAGAAAAGCGATGTCTCCAAAGGAAGCACACAGCTACCCCCTAACATCAATACCACTGGCGTTAGCAACACCCGAGGGGGACATAAGACAAGGGTCGAAAGCATCTTTACGAAACTTCATGATTGGAGAGGCTGGGGCCTGGTTATCTGATCCCCCTGAAAATGCTCACTGGGTGATTGGTGTAATGGCAATTGTGAATAGGAAATTTGGTATCTCTTTCCTCTCAGCATGTCAGCCATCTAAGTCTATTCATCCTGTATCCTTGTCCATTATTTTTGATTCTTATGCAACAGAAACAACCAAACAGCTCACACAGTCGCGGTGAGGGGCTGCGGGGCGGAAGGTAATTATCAACAGCCAAGACCAAACAATGCCACGGGGAAAAGATTGGACCAGTTTCCTCCACACTCCTGAAAATAAAACCGAATTAATATCATTCATTGTCAGGTTCACCATGAGTGAGGGGATCCGTAGTAAAATGTTAATACCTACTGTTATTACAAGAGAAGACGAAACGTGGCTACTAACCAATGAGGAGACCGAAAAGTTGAAAAACTGCAACCATCACGAAGCTGACACAAGATTAATAATGGAGGCTGCTAAAATAGAAGGACCAGTTGTTGTCAGAGCTACAGATACTGATGTATTTATCCTTCTGACATGGGCATATTCTCATATAAAACCAAAGTCGACATGGTTTATGCAAGTTGACTACAACAGGTACGTTAATATAACTACAGTCTGCAGCTTTTATGAACACGATATCTGCGAAATACTGCCTGCATACCATAGCATCACAGGATGTGACACTACCTCATATCCATACAAGGTCAAACCATTCAAAAAAATGGTTACGCATAAGAAGGAACATTTACTTCGTGGGCTCGGATCACCAGAATTTTCAGGCAGTGATACGACAGATGCCAAACGATTTCTACAGACAGGCATGTACAGCGGGCGTCCCAATGAAGACTCCGTTGAAACAAAAATCGGGATGTATGACAAGCAAACAGTTAAGTCTAGTGCCAGCCTGTGTCCCGATGAACATAGTGCAGCTCAACATCTCAAGAGAAGTGACCTGCAATGCTCGATATGGCGACAGACATTGAGTCAGGATATTAAATATCCGGCATTCAACAACAGGGGTTGGAAAGACGAAGACGATAAAATCGTTCCAGTTTGGTTTCTGTGCCCACAACTACCACCGCATCTGACCAACCAAGCAGAGTCTCATCCTTTGAATGTGAGCAACCACATACCATCACCAGAATGCACATTCAGCTCTAGCGAGAATCAGCCACCTAAGAAGAGGAGGAAAGCTGCTTTGTCCTCTCCTCAACCAACTGATGAGTCAGCCGTGTCCAGCAGCAGTGAAGATGAATCGGACATAAATTCGGACCAAAATACAAACTCCAGTGACAATAATTCCTGTCTTTCTGATTGGTCTGATGAATTTTAGAGATCATGAGTTTACAAACGTACATCAGACGATCAAACAAAAATAGAAAGTTAATGTTTATAAAATGCATTTACTTCAATATCATTGAATATCCATAGGCCCAGGCAATAAGCAAATCTCACTAGATTTTGCTATTTTGGGTTCTCGTGGTATCCATTTTGAATTTGTATCGGCCATGTTGAATAGCCTAATGGAGGCAGTGGGGTGGAGTAATTAAATAAGGAAGCATCAGGGCTGTATCCTGTTAACAAAACATCATTATTGCTATATTAGTCATTATTCAAGTGGTTATGACAGACACATTTGCTACAAAAAATTTGGCTTTTTGAATGCTACGTGGGATTTGGTAGTCATTTTGAATTTCATAAATTGGGTATCCAAGGACGAAAACATTAAATACTGAAAACTAATGGTAATGAAAACGTTTCTAAAATAAATTAATGATAATAATGATCAGTATACATCAGGGCATAAAATTTGTCTAGTATCCCGCGAATCTAACATGATTCTCGCGAAATAAATTCGCACGAATCCATTTAGGCCATATAACATGAAATTCGGCAAACACTTGCTGGATGTTTCTGGGGAGATCACGAAAGAGGTTGTTATCATTTCCACCCATGGTTTACCACATGCTTCACACTTTCTTGAGTTTGGTATCAAATCAAGTCATGGCTGCTAATAGCAGCCATGACTTGATTTGATACCAAACTCAAGAAAATGTGAATAGACTGTTTCTCATAATTGTGGATATATTATGCGGATAAGTCTCCATCTCGTGTACACCGCTAATTTTCGGATATCATGTCCGCCATCTTGGATATTGGCGGTCATTTTGATTTTTGGGCTTTTTCTAGGGTGGCCCCCAATTTTATTTCCATAAGGACACCCTATTCTATTGAAAACCATTGAGAAACCTTTGACAGAAAAAAATGTAAGTCCCCATCTCGTTTACACCGCAAATTTTCGGATATCATGTCGGCCATCTTGGATTTTGGTGGCCATTTTGAATTTTGGGCTTTTTCTAGGGTGGCCCCCAATTTTATTTCCATAAGGACACCCTATTCTATCGAAAACCGTTGAGAAACCTTTGATAGAAAAAAATGTAAGTCCCCATCTCGTGTACACCGCTAATTTTCGGATATCATGTCGGCCATCTTGGATTTTGGCCGCCATTTTGAATTTTGGGCTTTTTCTAGGGTGGCCCCCAATTTTATTTCCATAAGTACACCCTATTCTATCGAAAACCGTTGAGAAACCTTTGATAGAAAAAAATGTAAGTCCCCATCTGGTGTACACCGCTAATTTTCGGATATCATGTCGGCCATCTTGGATTTTGGCGGCCATTTTGAATTTTGGGCTTTTTCTAGGGTGGGCCCCAATTTTATTTCCATAAGGACACCCTATTCTATCGAAAACCGTTGAGAAACCTTTGACAGGAAAAAATGTAAGTTCCCATCTCATGTGCACCGGTCTAAAATATAAACTTATGGTTGTTTTGTACTGTCAATATGGAATGCTCTGTATAGGCGTTCACCTCTGGATGATTCGACAAATTACAATGCTCCTCAAAATGCCAATTAACTTAAAAGCCACAATGAGCATAAACCCCAATACGGTGCATTTCGTGTATTTAAACCATTTATTCAAAAAAAAAATACGCTCAGGCGGAAGTTCAAGGGGCGTAATCAGAGAAGTAGATCTACCTTTCGGTTCGCCAGCTGGCCGATAATGAACTGGGCCTTTCATTATCGCCCAGCGGCCCGGCATGTTTGTAAAACACGCTATTCGAAACGCCCTAAAAATTAAACTAAAAGCCTAGAGTACGCCCGCAAAACTGGTGGTGATAATAATTATTGTGTAGCATGACTTTGCCAAAATAGTAGTCCTAGAGAGAGAATAGTCCAGGGGCCTTCGGCGCGTGGACTATTCTCGCCGCTGCTCGGTGTTTCTCTCCGGGTACTCCGGCTTCCTCCGCCTGTAAAACTCTCGGACACGAAGTGGCCTTGGTTGTCAAAAGTGTCACTAAACACCAATAAATAAATAAATACGGCATTGGACTTTAAACCGAAAGGTATGCAGTTCGATTCCCATAAGCGGTAATTGCTTTGTTGGGCAAGGGACTTAATCCCGCGTATAGGGTGTACTGCACGTCGATAGTGCACTTGTCTTTAACCAATACTAACTATGCTTGTGCGGAGTTAGTACGTTGGGGAGTCTGGACAGTTGCTCGCCGCTGCTCGGTGGTTCTCCCCTGGCACTTCGTCTTCCTCCACCCATAAAACTGCCCGACACGAGCTGAACACGACTGTCGAAAGTGCCGTTATATCCCAATAAAAAACGCGTGGATGGGTCAGGCAATGCATTGTATCATTGAGTAGATTGTGAGCTATCTTTTATTGTGGCTTATCTATCGCTTCTTGTTTCAAGCACGTTGCAGCACACTTACGATAATCCATAAGATTTTAATTTTTACTGAAAAAGATAAATTTCATAATTGTTATTATAATCAACTTATATTAATATAATCAACTGTTGTTAACTACTATTTCGAAAATAGGGTTTAATACATTCCCTGGTTTTCTAGGAACCGGGAACGGGAATGAAATTACTCTCAGAACCGGGAACCGGGAAATATTTTCCAGGTAATATCAAGCAAATGTACGAGGGTAACATGACGCATTTATTTAAATAATAATGAGCATATTTCATTGGCAATCTTCCATCTCCAAACGGAAAAGTTTTTTTTCCTTAAGATAAGTACGAAAACCCGAACCCGCTCCAATCTCGTCTTTATTTTCAGAATCACTCGCATTATCACCTCTACCTTCTCCGGCATCAACACCCTCCTCTTCACTGCCGTCACCAGTCTCCTCTGCTTTAAGCAGAGGAGACTGGTGAAGGTAGTGAAGAGGGTGTTGGTGTTGGAGGAGGTTGTGAACAGTGATATTAGTAATTTTGAAAATGAAGACGAGTTTGAACTTTGAAGCACGTGAATAAGATCTTGCTGTTGAAAGGGACGGGGTGTCCCCCAGAACTGGTTGAGCGTTACAATGATTTGTTGAAAATGGTTCGTCAGGAATCAGGACTGCAAAAAAAATTCAGGCGTGGAAGGGCTGACGAAATCCTACAAATTTCAATTCAGAAAACTTCAGTTCAATATATACACAAACAGTGCCACGCTTCATTCCCGGTTCCATGCTGTAGATTTCCCGGATATCTGGGCCGGCTTTCGGAACCGGGAACCCGGTAATTCCCGTTCCCGGAACTAAACTTTATTCGAAACAGCATATTCACCAAATATAACACAATCGGAAGTTGTCCGGGCCTGTCTAAACGGAACGTCTGTACAGTGCTTCTGTTTAAACAGATTACTATTTAGAATATAATGAACCCTGATTTCTATTGTATGTCCCGTCACATGATATGAATAATTATGAATCGGATTAAACACTAACTTCCTCTGCTTTTATTATCGGCGCATGTCTAATTTAATTGGAATCCTTTCATATTTATTGAAACTGAAAGTGATCTTATAGAAATGACCCAGAAAGGCATTGTAGTTCTGATGTTTTTCTCCAGTAATAACAGACACATTGAATATCGTTGTATTGTCTGTTCGCATATCATTACCGGTGCCCATTGGTTAAGCAGTGGTATCATGGACTTACTATGATCTGAGCCGGTATGATTTATTGACACAATACGACTTGCAACAACAAAGAATGACAATATTATGTTGGATGTCTGAGGATTATAAACTTCACTGAAGCTTTTATATGAATTGGTTGTATCAAAAATAATAATAATTATTAGTACTATTTGGCCTTCGGCTGTTTTTCACCGTTCTCTTACGAGGAAGCTTACATCATCCCAGTGGCGTAGCGGAAAATCTTGTGCCCCCCCCCCCTCCCCCCCCCCCCCCCCCCCCGCGAGATAGAGACGGGGCCCTTTCATAATGGTGGTTGCCTTTAAAACGGGAGCAAATTTAGTGCTGTTACTGTGCACAGCAAACAGGATTTCACGTAGTACATACGCCATAAATTAAATGAAGGTTTAGCCTATAGGATCGATTCTAAAAGTACGACTCTGTAGATTTTTTCATTACATGTTTTAAGTTTCAACCCCACCATCCAACGATACACACATGCACGCCCAACATGTGTGACTTAAGAGGCACCATGTATGTATATTGTTCATTTCTCACCCCTACCAGTTACAATGATGTAGCGTTCACTTAACCCTTTACCTAACCTGAAAAAAGACGACACATGCAAAAATAATTCTTGAATAACTAATTTTTTTCATTTTTTGTCTCAAAAACATAGGTTATGACCCCTCGTTGGAACGAGCTCGTCACGTTAGGTAAAGGGTTAAAAGAATAATACATAGACTACAAAGAGTACGTCGTGTGGAAGTGAGAGTTTGAAATTATGTGTATTTAGTACACAGTCTCGCTCTCTCTCTCCTTTTCCCTCTTTCTTCCAGCGTTGGGAAGTCCTTCAAGACGGGGGCTCCCTCTAGCCGCCCCCCCCCCCCCCGCAATGCGGGCCCATCCCCTACGCCACTGCATGATCATTCTCGTGCCCCGCCGGGTGTTTTTTTTTGTCCCCCACTCTCCCTCCCAATTTCTCAGAATTCAGTGTTTCATAATTCCCACCATTGGCACATTCTCTATCTCCCAAACTAAAATATTGATCCTTTCCCACATCCACTTAACCCTTATGTTTTCATTCTATTTTTTTTATTAGTCAAGTAGTCTTGTTCTACAAGGCAAATATTTGTGGAATTCTAAAATGAAATGTTCCTGGGTCTCCGTTATCTCTAAGTTGCAGCATCTCTCCTCGCCTTTCCCTCGATTCTCCCCTTCAACTCCAGTGATTTGGATTTCACTTTGAACAACAATGGCCCCCACCCCAACGAACCGTCTAGGTACTCCCCAGAAGCTGGTGCATCTTTTTCATATAACTCGTCTAAAGAGCTCTTGGCCCAAACTTCCAATACACAAAGGTGCTTAGGGGTTGTGTATTTGAAGACCCATGATAGGACCGCCTTATGGCGGTGACACTCGTCGGTCTTCTCCGGTTCCCCACTAGTGATTTAATGTTCACCAACTATATGGGTATCATTTCATAAGTCATCGAATGTTAACCATTTGTGGTCATGAATAGCCATTGTGCAGAAATATGTGACCTTAAACACCAATAAATAAATAAATAATGTTAACCATTTACCCAACATACCGGTCAAAACCGGCCAGCACTGTTTACAAAAAAAATCGTCATTTAAATGTTATTAATGTGTCACTTTTGTCTCATAAACATAGCTTATGACCCCTCATTGGAAGTGCTTGTTGGGCACGTTCTGATAAGGGGTCACAAGTTATGGCACTGCTACAAAAAAAATGAAAATTTATAGTTATTAACCCTTTACCTAACACGAAAGGAAGACGCACTTGCAAATAAAATTCTTGAATAAATATTTTTTTCATTTTTTGCTTCAAAAACATAGCTTATGACCCCTCATTGGAACGAGCTCAACGAGCTCGTTCCAATGAGGGGTCATAAGCTATGTTTTAGAGACAAAAAGTGAAAAAAATAATGAAAACTGGATGATCTTTTTTGTGAATAGCGCTGGTAGGTTTTGGCCGTTACGTTGGGTAAAGGGTTAATGGTTTTCTTAAGCAAGTGCCGTCTACTATTCAGGTCAAGTAAAGGGTTTAAGTTATCTTGCATAATGATATTGTGTATGTTACGAGAACCAGAATAATGGGTGTGTGAGTAAATGTGAGTTTCCCAACGTCTGGAGAGAAAGCAAGCTCACATTTATACATAAAAAGATGGAAAAGGAAGGACTGGATAATTACAGGGGAATCTCAGTCAGCAGCAACAATGAAAAAGGTTTTCTGTGACGTTTTATATGGCAGAGCAGAGAGGGTGATTGACGAGAAGGGATCTTTTGGGGAGATTTAGAATCGTTTCAGTGAAGAAGGAGAGACAATGATCACCTTTAACACTGTCTCAACCCATAGAATGAAGGAAAGCCGGAACGAAAAAGAAGTTTATGGACTTTCTGTGATGTATTTATTTATTTATTGATGCTTAAGGTCATATATTTATGCACAATGGCTAATCATGACCACGACAGTTTTATGGGTGGAGGAAGCCGGAGTACCCGGAGACAACAACCGAGCAACAGCGAGCAATTGTCAGCTCCCCAACATACTAACTCCACACAAGCAGGGTTAGTACTGGTTGAAGACAAGTGCATCATCGACGTGCAGTACGCTTTAGTACACAACGCCACCATGTCCCCACGTGGGCAATGGCGGTTAAGTGTCTTGCCCAAGGACACAACGCGGTTGCCGCAGCTGGGATTCGAACCAAAGACCTCTCGGCTTGCAGCCTGCACCTCTACCTACTGAGGCACCGCGACCCCCGTTCTGTGAGTTAAAAAACGCATGACCACGTATGGAGGAGTGGAAAGTGGCGAACACTGAAGGCTGTTGGAATCTTAAAAGCACCATGTAATGATTTGCAAAGTGAGCTCAGTCGGAGTATGTTACGACGAAATGGATCCCTGTGGAGAAAGGCTTCAAACGGAGGTGTATCATTTCGCCAATTCGTTTTGCACTGTACATCAGAGATTTGGGAGATGAACACTTACGTAGTGATGAGATCAGTACCAGATGGGATCGTGAAGATCCTTGGATTATTTTTCTGCAGATGATGTGGTGTGCTCTCCGAATGTGAGCATGGGCTATAGAAAACGCTGGAAGTTAGAGAAAAATGGAGGCTCGAATTGAATGAAAACAAAAGCAAGTTTTAAATGTGGGCCGTGAATTGGAGGCTACTAGAAGGTGGAGCGTGGAGGAGTTCTTATTCCGGGGGGGTGACAGCAAACTGCTTAGTGTAAGAGAGGCAGGTCACGACGAGTATGTGGGAATCAATATAGATATAATGGGAAGAGGCATCTACCGAAACCACATAAATAAACAGAGAATGAAAGGGAAGCGAATACTCTACAAGCTTAAATTTTGGGAGAAATAGCTTCGATACGGATTGTTATCATGTAGATGTTCAGATGGCATTGACTTTGAAAACAATTAAGAGGACAAAATGGTTCTGGGATACATCAAGCCGTAAGCCTTTCTCGTGCAAGCGCCCGTGTTTCTCTGTATATGTGAGGATGTGCCTGTCTGCGCGCCAAATTAAGGACGATATGGATTTAGGTTTTTTACTTTCTGATTAACCCTTTACCCAACGAATCGGCCGCATCCGCCCGCGTAATATGCAAAAAATTAAAAAATGACATTTAAAATAATAAATTTTGATATCGTCTGCGTTGGGTAAAGGGTTAAGTGGTATGGCAAGAAAGTGGATTGACCGGAGAATAGTTGCATGGACAGTAGGTCTCTTGAGTTCCAATGTTGGAACTCAGGGGACGAGTAAATGTAGCCGACAAAAGATATGGCTGACATTTTGCATAGCATTCTATATGGAAGAGTATTATTAAGTTAAGAAGGCAACAGCTGCTGATAGCAGAAAAAGCATTTCCGAAAGTGGACCCAAGAAAATTCCATGGCTGGCAGTTTTCGTCACTGGAAGAGATTTACGGGAATGTTCTCTCCCAATTATCTTAACCTGTCAGTACATTTAACACTAAGAGTATGGACATTTATATAAAGATTGAAACTTTGAGATGTTAGCGAATTTGTATTATCGATGTGTGCATTATTCCACAACAAAATATAGAAACTGCACGGCTTTTTACATTTCTCCCCACCCCAATCAGTTTGAATGTTTGGCAATTAATCTCTGTTGAAACCAGGGGGGGGGGGGGGGGGAGGCCACCAAAAATTTGCAAGACGTGACGTGGGGGTGGGTGGGTCTCTTGAGTGCGCCAAAAATGTGCATTTCCAACTTGTGCAATTTTTTCAATTTTTAAAAAATATATCAATATATCAGCTAATATATACCATCATTTGTGTTTCAAACCTTCAAGATGATGTTGTACATCACACTCTTAACATAAATACAACATCAGGAGGCTTTATATGTGATAATATTGGGCTTAAACTGGGAAAATGTCACACGTTAGTAGGGGGTTTGTGTCTTGTTCGAAATGTAGAAAATGTGCAGACAATATTTTGGGAACAATTCAAATGAAAATTTGTTCCCATATATGTACACCTGCTCTGGCCAAGCCTGATAATGAACAGCTTGTCATTTGTAGACTGGGACCCACAGCAGCCCACAGAGGTTTAAAGTGGTGGTACCAGTTTAACCCTTTACCTAACATGAAAAGCAGACGACACTTGCCAAAAAATGATTGAATAACTATTTTTTTTTTCATTTTTTTGTCTCAAAAGCATAGGTTATGACCCCTCATTGGAACGAGCTCGACTAGCTCGTTCCAATGAGTGGTCATAACCTATGTTTTTGAGACAAAAAATTAAAAAATACTAAAAATTAATTGGCGATTTTTGAGAATAGCGCTGGCCGGTTTTGGCCGTTACGTTGGGTAAAGAGTTAAGAACATTATGAAAAAACCCTAAAGACAGCTGTGCCTACTAAGTTTATAAGATTATTTTGGATGTTAATGGGAGAGCGGGGGTGGGTGTCTGAGAACGGTAGTAGAAAATTTGCACGTAGTGGGTGGGTTTAAAAAGGAGCCGAATAAAAAATAGGACGTCATGTCTTGCAAATTTTTAGTGGCCCGCCTTTGTTGAAAACCCTTTTAAAAATTAGAAAACGTCTTTTTCACCATCTTGTTATATTCAGTAATTTTTCTGTTTATATCAACCGTGTGCGCATCGTGACATATAATACAGACACTGTCCTTTCCATCTATATAAAAGTTTCGGATGAAGGTGATGTTTGCTACTTCTTTCCTGGGCAGAAAAAAACTTCCAGTTTACTTTAAAAACACATTTGTTAACCCTTTACCTAACATGAAAAGCAGACGACACTAGCAAAAAAAATTCTTGAATAACTAATTTTTTTCATTTTGTGTCTCAAAAACATAGGTTATGACCCCTCATTGGAACGAGCTCGACGAGCTCGTTCCAATGAGGTGTCATAACCTATGTTTTTGAGACAAAAAATGAAAAAAATAATGAACATTTATTGGCGATTTTCGAGATTAGCGCTGGCCGGTTTTGGCCGTTATGTTGGGTAAAGGGTTAAACAAACAGCCAACGTGGACATATGATGTTGGTAGGTGTGATACTGATAGCTATTCTTAATGACGGATTATCTGTGCACTAATTGCTTCTAATTAGCTTGCCATAAAAAAAGTCAAGTTTCCTTTTGTTACGATTCGAGTCGAGTCGTAGTGATTCAGAAATTTTCAAATCATTATTTATTTATTTATTGATGTTTAAGGTCACATATTTATGCACAATGGCTAATCATGACCGTGACAGTTTGACGGGTGGAGGAAGCCGGAGTACCCGGAGAGAACCACCGAGCAACGACGAGCAGCTCCCCAACATCGTAACTCCGCACTGCAGCACAGGCAGGGTTAGAATGGTTGAAGACATGCGTACCATCGACGTGCAGTACGCCTTAGTACACGGCGTCATCGTGCCCCCATGCGGGCAATGGAGATGAAGTGTCTTGCCCAAGCACACAACACGGTTGCCGCAGGTGGGATTCGAACCGAGGACCTCTCGGCCTGCAGCCTGCACCTCTACCAACTGAGCCACCGCGCTCCCTTTCAAATCATTAAGAGGTTCTCAAACTCTTATAATGTATCTACCACTGAGTTCCTTTTCTATCATCATAACTCCTGGAAAGGAACCCTGATGGCAGAAAAAGAAGCGTCCAAGCGTGTTCGCTTTCCCAAGCTATTTTAATTCCGTTTCTGGAATTTCCGATTTTTCGATTGACTCTCCCAATAGATAATGAGTCGCCGTTGAATGGGTTGAGTTCACTAACTGAAAATACGATTCTTGGGTGTATGCAGAATGATAGTTGTCCCACGATAACGAATAACATGCTACACTGCAAAAAATATAGATTCTCTTTAGAACCAAAACTGGTTCTAATCTTGTCCCTGAGATGGAAGCAGTTCTGTTTAAACAGTATTTATTTCAAATCAAATAAATTTATAAAGATTAACATTAAATATTAACAGAATTAAACATAAATTGAGGGGGTTTCAGTCGTAAGTTTAGAGCTTATACGAGGTTGTCTCAAATCATTATTAAGCAAAGGAGATATGAACAGTTGGCATATCGAACCAGTTTTGGTTCTATACAGAACCAAAACTGGTTCGATATGCCAACTGTTCATATCTCCTTTGTTTCAAAATGTTTGGCGACTGCGTTGAATAAGCTCCAAGTTTACTGCTGAATCTACTTCAGTTCATGTAATATTCTGTTAAAATTGAATGCTAATCTTGGTAAATTTATTGGATTTGAAATAAATACTGTTTAAACAGAATTGGTTCCATCTCAGGGACAAGATTAGAACCAGTTTTGGTTCTAAAGAGAACCTATATTTTTGGCAGTGTATGTCTACTTGTTTGACTAGATGAAAAACGGTGTGATTCGAGATTCGATTCGATTCGATTTGAAATTTTCTGCCTTATTCGATTCGAGATTTGATTCAAACCGAAAGATGAGGTTCGCAGAATCTATACAACGCCCTATAACCCCAGGCGCAACTGCTTTTGCGAGCTGCAGACGAGCCATTATTGAACCAAATCGTTCCCTGAGTTCCGACGTGTTCTATGTGCCTACTGGCACATAGAACACATTGGAACTCAGAGGACGAAATATCGAGATCGATGTCTGTTGGTTGTGCTTTTTTAGTATTGAGAGGAACTGACAGTACCACTGGTACGAACCAACATTTCAGCATTTGCTCTGCTGTGGGTACGTACAGTGAGAGGACCCATGAAGACCATGAAAGAATTATGGAGTATAGTTATGGAGCTTCCGAGATTCAGAATGAATATCAATTTCAAAGGCTGTGTAAGGTCGTTAAAAGTGGAGGGGAACAAATTTTCAAGGCTACCATGGTTCGGCCCAGTGGGAGAAAAGTTACAATCGTATATCGGTAAATGTACCTTGGCACAGTATAGTCTCTCGTTTAGATGACCATGCCACGATGAGGTCACTGCCCTGTCAATTTTTCCTTCTTCAATCATAATCCATCCCGAAGGCTAGCCTTCGAGTTGGAAAATGGTTGAAGTATAAGAAACGGACCGAATCGACCGAGAAGGTGGGATTCTTTCGCCAAATGTTGTTTGAATAGGAAATACTATACTACAGAATGCATGCCTGTATACTGACGCGTTTGCATGAGCCCCATTTTTTTACTCATTGTGTAATCGCTAAAATACCTGTGGAAAAGGGGAGGAGCACGTGCACTCTGTACCCCATGGTTTCGCCGCCTCCAATCAGTACGCCTATAATTGATCTGTGAAATCAGAGTGGCGACACCTGCGAGGCTGCAAGGAAAAAACTTTGCAAGAACACCAGAATGCATATATGCACCGGAGATGCATTTTTAGTATCAGATATATGATTACGTTAGGCTATTTGTTGGACAACAGAATTTAAAGTTTCGGTCACAGAGTTGGTGTCTGATTCAGAGGGGTACATTACCAGAGGAAATGTGGGAAACAGTGGTTTTGAAAAAATGACTATTTTTAAAAAAAAAAAAATTTACAAGGAGTTGTTACCAGACATGTAACTAAAAATAAGACGGAAACATATAATTTTTCTTTCGCATTTTAGAAACGGGAATGATATGTTGCAAAGGTAGGAAAAGGTTTGGAAAGCTCTGCTTTTGAGGCTGCTTGGTGGTTGAAAATGACTGATTTAGGCATTTGTTCATGACATTCATGACAAAAAATTATTTCACCAACATTCAGTCTTTTTTATTTCTACTTAGTCAGATAGTGTTGTATATATGTTTGTGGAGAATCTGGAAAATGTAAAAGATGTTATGGGTACACAACTCAGTTAAAGAATATAAGCATTTCAGGAGAGTGTATGGCATGTCGTTTTTTGGAAATGCCTGGAAAACCTTGGAACGGAACATTGAGATTACAACAAATTACTATTCCCATAAAAATGCCGTAATTCTGAAGGTTGACTCCACAGCTGATGGTGGGGGGGGGGGGGGGGGAGGAGGGGGGCATCCACAAGTGAAGACTAAACAAAAATCTAACAAATATAGTGTACCAGTAATCGGAATCCGTTGGTAACGTGATGGTGTTGCTATTAGAGCTAAGCAATCCCACCTACACTAAGGCAAGTGCGGATGATTTAGGTCTGAGTTGTCATATAGGCGAAGGCATATCTATCGTACAGTTTGAGTTGCACTTACTAAGTACCTCAACACGACTGACTTGGTAGAGCATTACATTTGTCACATGCCAGGAGAGGCGAAATTAAATGGAAAGTTAGGAAGATGTTTATGACGCGGGTTTAACCCTTTACCCAACGAATCGGCCGCATCCACCCGCTTTATATCTAAATTCTGCAGTTGAAAAAAATATTATTTTTCAAAAAATGTCAACAAAACCATATCATGTGACCCCTCGTTGGAACGAGCTCGTCGAGCTCGTTCCAACGAGGGGTAACATGATATGGTTTTGTTGACATTTTTTGAAAAATTTGAAAAAATGATATTTAAAATAATAAATTTTGATATCGCCTGCGTTCAGTAAAGGGTTAAAAGAACTTCTGATGCTGTGGCTCATTGGTTAGCACGTAGGACTTGTGATCTTGAAGTCACTGATTCGAATCTGGTTGGAACTGTGCGCCTTGTGCACTTGAGCAAGATACTCCATCCCACTTACTTTATGCCTAATATCACCCTCGCACTCTGTTGACATGCCGAATGTAACAAAAGGTCTTGCCTGTCAGAAGTGTAACATGGAATGAATATGTGTCATTTTCTTGTGGACTTTGGTGGCTTTGCATTTTTAGGCTGTACCATAGAGGAGGAAAAAATAGGTACGGATACGCAGTTAATCGGGATACCCCCTCCTGAAACAGGAAAGAAGCCATGTTTTTTGAGTGTCTATTTTGTTATTATTTAAAGCTCAGAGGTAATTTTTGAGAGAAATATGCACCTCTGACAGACACGATCGAGATAGGTGAACCTAATGTAGTTAAATTGGGCTATTTTCAAGATAGATTTTCTCAATCCGATAGATTGTTTTCAACCGTGCGGCTATCTTGAGGTCAGGTGCAGACTCCGTGCGCGGGGTGATTGGCAAAGAAGAATTAGGGCGGACGGAGTTAAACGACAGTTGGAGAAAGTAATTTAAACAGTGCATCCGCCAATTCATGGCCACACTTGCGTAAACATAAATTCATCGGACAGAAGTCAGTTAATAAATATTCTTTGGTAATCTTATTAACGTCTCCCTATGCGAGATTTACGTGAATGAGTCGAATGCCTAATTTGCTGCATAGAATTCGATTCTGGTAAAAGGACGAATTTGTTTGGACCGGGTAAAACGTTGTCAGTTAATTTTCCATCTCATTGCCTTGGTCTCAATTCAAAGCTCATAAATCAAACGAAGACGCTCCCATTTAACACGTGTTGAGAACTACCCATGAAAGTGACAGTAGGTGTTCCCTGTAGTTTTTTTTTTAACATTACAATTAGCGTGCAAGTCAATTCTGGACAAAGAACTTCTTCTTGAAAACACCTCTTGTTTTGCTTGTACGACTGGGACGGATTACTTGCGTTGAAAGAGTTCTTCATGAAACTACCAGAATACCTGTCACAAGCCCAATAAAGCTCTTGCAAAGTGGATTAGTTAGGTGTGAGGCTTATATCATGGGAGTACAATGTAATTGATAGAATACGTCTCATCCGAACATACAGTTACAGTCAATATTAAATTCCATTTTTAAAAAGTTAACGCCTGTTTTCTGCAATCCTTTGTAATATGTTATAAGATTACCCAAATTGCCAGTTAGGGTCCTGCGAATAACATATTTGAGATTCGAATCGGATCTTGAATCGAAACGAATGGAACCTCGAATCGAATACATTCGGCCTGATGTCCAGACAGATAAAATATTCTAACTACACCATCTAGGCATGCCTTCGTCGAAGGCATGCCTTGATGGTGTAGTTGGAATATTACCGAGAAAGTATTGTTATTCAAAAACAGAAACGGGTGCGAAGATTCTGTACTGGGCACCGCACGGAGCTAACTGACTGTAACCGTGCTCCCGTCGATATTGGTATCACAGAACTAAATATTTTCCCATAGGCGACCATTATAACGTTCAGGCGGACAAAAAATATGATCGCATCACTTTAATTCTGGCATTCAAATATCTCTGTCAAGTATAGCCCTTCAGACAACTTTTTCTGATCTGAAAACAGGGGGTCATGCAACAAATAAGAGAGAAAAACTGACACAAAGGGAAGTACCGGTCACGTGCACATATTTTTCAGGGAATTCCCCACAAAAACACACAAAAAGTAAATTGTATTTTTTAGGTCCAAAAGTCATCAAATCGCCCTCTTTTTTATCAGGAATATTCAACAATAATGCAAGATGTCAATAGAATGTTTCAAACTTTTATTGAAACAATGGATTTTCCCAAGGCTGTTTATTTTTTGAGATTGCATCATTTCCGAGTGCAACATTTTAAGGCGGTTCACTCTAATTTCAATATTTAGTTCCGCGATACCTATTGCATGGGGACTTCAAAGTTTGCTTTCAGCAGTGATAGTGACTTGTGAAACTAGAATTAGCATGGATGGCACCATGGGTACAGATGCTTTATATATTAATATTGCGGAAATTACACTCAATCTTTATTTTCAACTAGATTTATGTACACTTTCTACCTGAGCTATACCATTTGTAAGACTACTAAGATTACTGATACCAAGCCAAATTCCAGTAAGAAGATTCGAAGGATAACGAATTGAGCAGCCGATTTCGCATCGAACCGAATCCCAACTTAAGATCGAACATCGAAGCTTCGCGGGGCCCTATTGCCAGTTCCAACTCGAGAGAAAAATTACATCCATCCTAACAGACGGGATAATTATTCATCACGGAAGCGGGCGTCTACAATTTGTTCACACACACTATTTAATTCCCACCCATCTTGGGGCGTAGCCAGGCAAAACTTAAGTTGGAGGACGATATATTACGAACCTGGAAATAAAGGGCTTATATCGTTGTACGGCCTTATTGCCAGTTCCCACTCGAGAGAAAATTTCATCCATCCTAACAGACGGGATAATTATTCATCGCGGAAGCGGGCGTCTACAATTTGTCCACACACACTATTTATTTCTCATCCATCCAGGGGCGTAGCCAGGCAAAATGAAGATGGAGGACGATGTGTTAAGAACCTGGAAATAAAGGGCTTATATCGTTATCCGTTGGTAGGTTATGCCATATAGCATGCTCGTAACCCATATAGGAATGGGGTAGTGTGGTGTTTCCCTACCTTCTCTGTTTTTACTATGTCGTCCATGCCTTTTTAACGTCCTAAATGTATTCCCGCTAATATAAATATCAACAACTGACGTGCGATATCGCCGAAGCGAGATCGCACGCTAGTTGTTGCTGTTTATTTTGGCATTTTTTTTAAAAGCAGACGACACTTGCAAAAATAATTCTTGAATAACTAATTTTTTTCATTTTTTGTCTCAAAAACATAGGTTATGACCCCTCGTTGGAACGAGCTCGTTCCAACGAGGGGTCATAACCTATGTTTTTGAGACAAAAAATGAAAAAAATAATGAAAATTAATTGGCGATTTTTGAGAATAGCGCTGGCCGGTTTTGGCCGTTACGTTAGGTAAAGGGTAAAACTTATATTGTATTGCTTTGTCACAGCCTGTCGCACTCTACCGTAACCTGCAGTTCTTTCGAGTATTTAACAATTGACATAACCTCCATGTAACCTAAACGGTCGTTCGCGAATTATTTCTTGACGTATATTAGCAGCAGAAAAATACCCCCCCCCCCCACCTCATTTCAAAAATACCCCCCCCCCCCCACCTCATTGTTCTGGGTACAAAGCGCGTTTCCACAATATGTGTAGGTCCACGATCCTCCCCAGAAAACAAATTAACTTCCATATCAATCGGAGCCCCCATCCTCCTCCTCCTCCATCCCCCACCCCGTACTGTTTTAAGGCTCAAGTACCAAAACAGTCGAGGTATAAAAATTAAGAAAAACTACCCAAGAAATAGGAGGACAAAAATACATGAACCAGATAAGGGTGAGGTGTTTTAGGAAAAGCAGGAGGACGAGTTCCCCAAATCACCCATGGCTACGCCGCTGCAAGGTCTGGAGGAAGGATACGTGTACTTTGGCCAGCGCGCTCATTAGGGCCAGGCGAATCACGTTGTTTCTCTCGAATCGAATGTCAAGTCAAATAAAGCAAACGGCTCGAAACAGAATTGGATCTCGAATCGAATCTATAGTTCAGTTGCTACGATACTACGACCTACCGGTGTCGGCTATCTTCGTCGTGAACCCAATATCAATAGGCATACTAGACAATTAGAAAATTGATAGGTATCACAAAGATGGCCGTGGAAAAAAAAACATTTATCGTCCTTTAGGGGCAACAAGGCGCCATCTGCAATGCGAAAGCATTGCAGATGGCGCCTTGGTGCACTTAACGGACGATATATTGTGCAAACGAGCCGTAACGCAATCTTCACTATTGCTTCAAATGTCAGTTTAAAGACATTTCCGGGTGAATTTGTGCTATCTAGTTAGACTGGATACGTTCAATCTTATTTACCAGAAAACTGCAGGATGAGTTGTTATCTTCAGTAAGTCGACAATAAAAAATTAATTGTGTGAAATCTAAATCTGTCCAGGATTCGATTTTTCAATAATCGACATGGTTTCGAATCCAATCGAATCAGTGACAAGATTCGAAATCGAATTGAATCGAATCGAATCTCAAACTTTCTTCAGACCCTAGTGAGCATTGTCAGAGATATGGTGTTGAGTCGTTGTAGGGGCTATGTACGATAAACATGAGGGGCAGCCGGCATTGAAACTCTGCATGTTCTGTGAACAGAGGTGCTTGTCAAGTCAGCAGTAGTGGTCTTGGGGCTATGAAGGACATGGGGTTGTCTAGAAGGCCAAGAGGTAGTCTGTGGAGGTCATGATGGTCTAGAACATAGAGGCCAAATAGATGTTAGGAACCATACCTATCCTCTAAAAGCGTTCCTTAAAAATGTATCCCTCAGTAGTCTCTGCAAGTCCCCAACAGTCCCCACTAGTCACAAGATCACCACTGCCCTCAGTCCCCAAATACCGAGTAGAGTCATATGTGGCGTCACTCGCTCGAGCAATTATTAGATAAGTCAGCAGTAATGGCCTTGGAGCTATGGCGGTCATGGTGTGATCAAGAAGACAGGGACCAAACAGGTATGATGAACTATAACTGTCCTCTATATTGGATCCTTCAGAAGATATCCTCTAACCCTTTACCCAACGAGACGGCCACATCCGCCCGCGTAATATGCAAATTCAGCAGCTGAAAAAATACTGTTTTTCAAAAAATGTCAACAAAACCATATCATGTGACCCCTCTTTGGAACGAGCTCGTTCCAAAGAGGGGTTCACATGATATGGTTTTGTCGAACGTTTTGGAAATACTTTAAAAAATGATATTTAAAATAATAAATTTTGATATCGTCTGCGTGGGGTAAAGGGCTAAACGATATCGTCCAACACTGCCCACTAGTCTCCACTAGTCCCCAGATCACAACTGTCGTCAGTCCCCAAATTCCGAGATGAATCATAGAGTCGTTGTGGAGTCATTCGTTCGAGCCCTCGAAGGCTTATTCGCTCGATAAAATTCGAGTCGTTCGAGAAAGCAGGCAGTATTCGACTACTAGTGGAAGACTATGATGATAGTGATATGAACTGAGAGTCGTAGCAACAGCAGCAGTTTAATGATAGGTATGTAGAGCCATAGTACTGCCACAACCATAGTATTGGTTTGTCCTAACAGCAGTGTGTATTATAGATAGTAATTAGTTAGTGAGACAATAGTATGTTGGAGGTGGGGTAGTAAAAAGAAGTAGAGGTAGGTTTGTAGTGTGAAAGAGAACGTAGAATCAGAGGTAGAAGACAAAGGCCAGTATCCTCCAAAAGGTATCCCCAATAGTCCCCACCAGTCCCGACTAGTCCCCGAGTCCCCAAAATCACCACTGTCTTCAGCCACCAAATATCGAGAAGAGTGGTAGCATCGTATGTGGAGTCACTCAATCGAGCAACTGCTCGACAACTCGTTTATTCGAAATCGTACGAGCGATGCGTGTTCCAGTTACTGTTGGATTCACTCTTGGACTTAGGAACCCTTGTATCAGATAAAGGTGTGGCAGTTGATGGGATTTTGGTCTGATCTGATTGGTTAGTTAGTTGCAGTAAAGTCCTCTGATTGGATGATCCGGATAAACGAAACATGACCCATGCTGTTAAGAACATGAGTACACGAAATAGGATTAGAACTAGTCAGAACAGACCAGGAAAGCTAAACACAGTAACAATAAGCTAAATAAAATTCTTCCAACTGACATGCTCTTCTACTCTGCTGGAGTATACACTGGAACAAATGAATAGGGTCGGGTAGACAGAAAGAATAACATAGATACACAGGAATCCGGACTAGTAAAAAATATTTACTGGTTTGTTTGTGGCAATTATATTTACTCCTATTCAATCAAGGCAACCCCCCAAACTCAACCCTGATCTATTAGAGGGTGTTGGGTCACATAACAACCACGCGTCACCATAGAAACCAAGATGGTGGCCCCTAGTTAGCAAAATGGACGACGGAAGTACGTATCACCCTAACAATACGCTATGCGCATGCGTATTGACACCACGAATCACTATGGTAATGACGTCACAAGATGGCCGTTCTCGCGAGTGTTGTAGTTCCAAAGCAAATCATATGAAACAGTATGGGGTGGGTATGGATTGGGATCAACAATCGGAGAGAGAAAAATATTTCACGGTTGTTTACTGCAATGTTTCGGATGTATGGGAACCTGTCAGCCCTGGTACTGTGGATATTATTATTATAGTAGATTGCGGTAGCCATACACAAATTCACATTTGTCGGTTTATTATGTCATTTCCCATTTTTTTTTCCTCCGAATTGTGTTTGAAAATTGCATATTGAGTGAAGAAACTGTTTACTAACAGTAAACTTTCAAACACCAATGAATAGAAGAAATGCAATATTGGTTTTGCGGCTGTATGCTAGTGAGGCGATTTGGAAAGAGGGTGGGATTTGGATTCCCCACTCTCTTCCCAGGGCTGAGGGAGCAAACCATGGCTTACATAAATCTATTAGTAGTGCATGGCTTACATAAAAAATGTTATTTTGGCATTTCAAAGAGATTATTGTGTGTTTCTGGGGGCTAAATTTAGCCAAGATGAGAAGTCTTGCATTAAAAGTTTAATTTTTGACAATATATAGCCTTTATTGCTGACTGTGACAAAAGTATAAATTTTCAAAACAATTAAACAGTATTGTCTGGTCTGTTTCCTCCCAGGAAACATTTAAATATGAAAGAATCACCAATCATTGTAATTAAATAAGATATGAAAGCCCAAAAATGTATTTCCTATTGCTATAACAGTTCTAAATATTGTCTCACTGGCGATCATTATAACGTTCACAGGAAAAAAATACGATCGCATCATTTTAATTGTGACATTCAAATATTTGTCTTAAGCCTTTACCTAACGTAACGGCCAAAACCGGCCAGCGCTATTCTCAAAAATCGCCTATTAATTTTCATTATTTTTTTCATTTTTGTCTCAAAAACATAGGTTATGACCCCTCGTTGGAACGAGCTCGTCAGCTCGTTCCAACGAGGGGTCATAACCTATGTTTTTGAGACAAAAAATGAAAAAAAATAGTTATTCAAGAATTATTTTTGCAAATGTCGTCTGCTTTTCATGTTAGGTAAAGGGTTAAGCATAGCAGCACTTCAGACAGCTTTTTTGTGCATCAGGTTGGAGAGAAAAAATGACAGGAAAGAAACTATTGAACACAATTTTTTCGGAAAATCCTCAACAAAACACACCAATAGTCAATCGTATGTTTTTGGCCCCAAAATTCATCAATTCACCTTTCTTATCTCTCTGAATTTTTTTTGCAAAGATGAAAGCTTTCAGTATAGTGCTTGGAGGATTTTTAAAACAACATATATTTCCAAGACTGCTCAGTTTCAGCGGATTGCATCATTTCCGAGTGTAACTTGTCAAGGCAGGTAACTCTAATTCAAATTTTCAGTACATTTTTTCCTTATGAACCTGTACCGGAATACAGGGCTGCATGATATTCAAAACTGAACAGCGGTATCGGTATTCAAAACAATACCGCTGTATACCGGTATATCGAAAACTATTTTGATATATGAACACAAGTACCACAATCGAGACTCGAGGTATCACAGTCGGAACGAATTAGCATGCCTTGATGATGCGGTTCGAAACACTTTTCCCAACGCAGACGATATCAAAATTTATTATTTTCAAAATTAATTTATCAGATTTTCCCCAAAGATTTCAACAAAACTATATCACGTGACCCCTCATTGGAACGAGCTCAACGAGCTCGTTCCAATGAGGGGTCACATGATTTTTGGTTGTTAAAATTTTTTAAAATTATATTTTCAACTGCTGAATTTGTATATTACGAGGGCAAAAGCAGACGATTCCTTGGATAAAGAGATAATATTATTCATTCAGGGCTACAGTTAAAAAACTCAAGACATCTTGAAAATTAAATTGTGGGAAAATAAATAATGACGATAAACCGATGTTTTTGTAATTACATCGGTATTTAATCGATATTGGTTTGATGACCGGTACATATCGGTTTATCGATATACCGTGCAGCCCTACCGGAATAGCGGGCAAACGGGTTCAAAATGTTAAAAGGCAGTCTACGAATCGATGATTCACCAAAAGCACAATTCATTTACAAGTATATAAATACATGATAGAAGAGTAACTCACAATTGTTTCAGAATTTATAGAATACACTCTGAGAGAAAGTCGTTGTTCTCAGTTCACATTGCTTACCTCGGCTTCGTTTGCATGACAATTTGCCTGTCTCTCATATGCAGAACTTGGACTTCGCGCTTCGTTTTCTCTGCGTGCATCACAGTTCAAATGTGTTTAACACAAACGTTCTTATGAAGTTAATATACCGTGGACTCAGTTTATCTCACAGTAACCATTTAAACCCGAGAGAACGCTTTTCCGTTCCCAACGTACTATGACCTGAACTCATAAAGTGTGTGGCTGCTGTGTGAATTTGTAAGGCAGATCAACCAATATTTTCAACGTGCAGCCCAAAGGCTGCACGTTGAAAATATTAGTTGGTCTCTCCTCAAATAATGAATTTGGACTCTTCCAATTCATGGCACTGCACTGGTATGGAAGAGGGAGCTCTGTGGTTCACTGGTTACGGCATTGGGCTTCAAACCGAAATGTCCTCATTTCTATCCCTGCCATGGATAACATCGTTGTGTCCTTGGGCGATACACTTTGTACCGATTGCCCACGTGGAGGCACGGTGGTGCTGTGTACTGAGGCATACTCCACGTCGATGGTTCACTTGTCTTCAAACAATGCTAACCCTGCTTGTGTGGAGTTAATACAGTTACTGGCCGTTGCTCGGTGGTTCTCTCCGGGTACTCAGGCTTCCCCCATCCGTAAAAAAAGTGTCCAACACGAGGTGATCCTTGATGTCGAGAATGCGAAAGTGTCGTTAAATTCCAATAAATAAATAAATAAATAAACAAATAAATAAATAACTGGCATGGGAGATATCATCAGTGCTCAAAGGGTTAACAGTTCAGTAAAGTCTTGTTCAATTTTCTACCTAACGTCGTCGAAAACGTATTTGCTTATATCAATAATATCAGCAACCGGTCTATTTCTTCTGTTATGGAGCCTGAACTAATAATTCGTCAGCAGTGTCCACTGGAGCTTTCAGGGCTGTTTTACATTTAGATTTTCGCAGCAACTCCTGCAGACTACAACTGGTCCTTTGATCCTCATCCGTCCTTATTTCGGCTTATCTTTATGATCGCCAACGTTAACCCTTTACCCAACGTAACGGTAAAAACCGTTCAGCGCTATTCTCAAAAATCGCCATTTTTTTCATTTTTTGTCTCAAAAACATAGGTTATGACCCCTCGTTGGAACGAGCTCGTTCCAACGAGGGGTCATAACCTATGTTTTTGAGACAAAAAATGAAAAAAAATAGTTATTCAAGAATTTTTTTTTGCAAGTGTCGTCTGCTTTTCATGTTAGGTTAAGGGTTAATGGCTGTTCTCCAAACCACTTTAGAGACTTGTTTCCACTGCAGCAGTGAGGATCCTTCACGGCTTTTATGATTTCCCGAGGTCATATGATGAAAGAAGGTTTCAGCCAAACATTTGTACATTAAATGGATAATTTATTTCCGTTTGAAACATTTCATTTGTGAGGTTTTAACGAATCGTCTTTAAGACTGGTATTTTTACTCCATAAACGTCAGAGTAAGTAGTGGTCCGTTCGACCTTTTAACTTTTCTCTACCAACACTGTGGTATAAGAGATTAGAGCCCTTCACGGCTGAGTGTCCAAAACTTATCAGCTTCTTGATCTGGAGAACACCACACCAAGCAGTGTGGTTATATCTGGATCCCAAGAGTGCGCCCCTAACTTTGAAGAGAGCTTGAAAGAAAAGAAAAGCTCACTGATATTCACGCTCAAACCTGGAAATATTTAGATGCAAAAGATGGAATACAGTCTCCAGGGGTAAATGACAGTTCTTTTATCTTATTAAGGAGAACTATGTTAGAAAGAACTACATTGATGTACTGCCACAAGACGAATGGAAGGCCGTCACCAAACTTCGCAGCAGTGCCCACGATCTAGAAATAGAATGTGGGCGTTACCACAAACCTCTTCCAATGCCACGCGACCAGCGTTTTGCCAACAGTGCAGGTCGGGGTTGGTTGAAGATGAATTGCATGTACTCTTTATTAACTCTCATTACTCCGAGGAACGTAAAGATGTTACAGACATAATCTGCAAAAAAATATCCTAGCTTTATACATCTTCAGTGGAAGGTGTGTGGGGCTGTGGGTCGTTGCGAATAGATGGGGAGGTCCCATGCTATAGGTAAGAGGAAGGTGCCACATCGGTGCGAAAGTATAGGCACGTTGTGATGTAGGGATGCCAGAGAGCTTATATTTAGAATAGGAGCATTCGCGGGCCAAGTCGGTGGCCATATATGAGAATAGGATCAGGAACAGGAAGTACGAGCTCAGGGAGCTATATGCATTTAGGTAAACGGCATTATCTGTTTTAGAAGGCAGGACATACATAGGCAGTTGGCCTGAGGGCACTCAGAGAAGGTCCGAATTTAACCTTGGCCGTCGAGGGTCATAGACACCGAGATTGAAAGTCCGCGTATTGTCGTAACAACGTGAGGGTTGAAAGGAACCGATAGCAGTTTGTTAACGGTTGCGAACCGTAGTGGCATAGTAGCCAAAGAAGTAAAAGCTGTAATAGTCCAGGCACATTAGACATAAAAATGAGAAAGTAAGGAAAAAAATCGGAGAAAGCTGATTTTTTTATATGTTTCCGGGACACACATTGCGGATAAAGTGTGAAAAGTCCCCGCGAATCCGAGTTGAGCTTTTTTAGTTATAGCGTTTTTTTGATGAAAAAAAAAATCGACCCAGCTCCATATTTCTCATTCTTATTCGCCTTAGTAGGGTGAGAATCATAAATATCGTGCTGAATTATATTGAGAATACATATCCCCAACAGAAAATGCCAACTTTGTACCAATCCTCACACTCAATGGTGAAATATTCACGAAAATGTACAAAATTACGAAAAAGTTTTTATTGTTTTCATACACACAACGGTACACAACGTCCATTAAATCAAATCTACGACTACTTTGGGAGTTAAATTATATATCAACAATTGCAGAAAGGCAGTGGCTTTATAATGATATATAACAATAGTCATTTATTCCATAATGAACTGGTGAAACGTGTGAAATATTAACCATACCCCCTAAACTCAAATTCAAACGGCATCGACTTTTCTCATTCAAATACCGTATTATAGCATCATTGTTTCAATTTCCATGTTCGATTAAATCACATAATGTGGTGTTCGCCTACACTCAAGATGCATTGGCATGTAATGTGTGCACGCCCTTGATGTGTACTCATAAACAAATTTGTATTGACAAAAGTTTTCGTTAGACTCGGCGGCTTCCTAGTGATTATGTCATATTTAGGGGCAATTGGTTCGATCATGGCTGGTAGCGGCTTGGATGCACTTTGGGGGACTGTTTATGCTGGTGGGTCAATCCATCATTTGATCAGTGGTCATGCATATTCAAGAGCAGTTCGTGCCCATTTGCTAACACAAATTGCCATTACAAAACTTGTGTTTGAAGAAAGCCGAACACTAGATAACATAGACTGCACAGAAGTCAATGAAATATTCTGTGGACTTGCCAGAGGTGACTGTACAACAGCTGACGCTGTCAATCAAGAAAGTGTAAACCATCTACTGTCAAAATTACACGAACTGCTCCAGAATGCGTCCGTAGGACGCACAGGAAAGCTTTGGGTACAATACTACGAGCAGATAGGTCTTCTCCAGTTGTTCTTGAGAGCAGAGCGCACAGGCGACTGGGAACTCCACACATATTGTGTTCGCAATATGATTCCAGTATTTCACGCAGGTGGTCATTTTGCATAC
This sequence comes from Pictodentalium vernedei, assembly GCA_031216915.1. Lineage (NCBI taxonomy): Eukaryota > Metazoa > Mollusca > Scaphopoda > Dentaliida > Dentaliidae > Pictodentalium > Pictodentalium vernedei. Next base: position 74,425,309 of record CM062295.1, on the reverse strand, counting down.
GCAAAATTCTCATCTCTATTTGCAGCAGATGAATGAGCTAACAGAAATAATGCAACAGGATGATTTGAAGTTGTTCACTGAGAAAGGTTACTTTACCATAAGGCGCTCAGATAAATTCTGGGACGGGATATATTCTGATCAGACCATAGAGCAGTGTTTAATAGAATGTTCAAGCTCCCTGGTGGTCTCACACATGGCAGGAGAATAACCGATAGCACGGTTGCGAAATGGGTACATGGACAACCTCTTTGCCTTCCGATATGTAATGCTCTCGAAAATTTTGTTCATGTTCACACTGGTCATGGCGAACAACATCGGGATCTCCGTCAAAGTTCACAATTGACTGATGCCAATGATATCACCAAATTATTGAACTGGCTCAGAGTGCATTCCCCCTTTCAGAATAGAGATCCACTACAATTAGTCTCTATAGCGACCGGGCTTGTGGCCGACGAAACTGTGAACTGTGACCAAGTTCGCAAAATTGGTGAATGTTGCGTATCGAATGTTGTAAGCAAAACGTTCAACAGCATCAACCTACGACGTGTTGATACTGTGAAATCTTTCGCATCGATGGCAAATAGCATCAAAGTCCGTGGAAGTAAGGTAGTGATTGACCCCACAATTCTGTTCAACCGCATCACATGTGTTATTCAGTCACAAGCAGAGATGGAAGAGTATCTCAAATATGAACTCGCCCCGAAACCACCAGCATTGTTTGATTCTGCTGGAATGAGGAAGACACAGAAAAGCACGCTCGGTAAGATCCTCAAAACATACGGTTCCGAGCAAACTAAAATCCCAGAACATTCTCTGTTTGTTGTAGATGGTGGATTTTTATTGAGGGCAGTTGTATGGCCTAAACAGTCGTCATATAAGGACATATGTACATCATATTCCAATTATCTAGTGAGACATTTTGGGGCGAACGTCGTGGTTGTTTTTGATGGTTATGCTTGTACAATGTCGACAAAGGGCATGGAACAAGCCCGTAGATCTAAAGACAGGTATTCCATTGATATCAATATCTCACCCGAGTTACCAGCCACCACACCCCAATCCGATTTCCTTGCAAATGCCAAGAACAAAACCCAACTGATCGATCTTCTAATGCAGGAGCTATCTGCTATCAATATTCACTCCAAGCAGGCCGAGGCTGATGCTGATGTACTGATAGCCGAAACTGCACTTGACATCGCTCAAGATGACAACAATGTTGTCGTTGTGGGAACAGACACAGACTTGTTAGTCATTCTTACCTCTCGAATTCAACCGGGATGTAATATTCACATGATGTATTCCATTACCCCAAACTTACTAGTTTCAGTTAGTGAAATAGCAACCAAAATGGGTGACCATAGAAGCAACCTCCTACCTCCTTGTAGCACATTCTATAAGTGGTTGTGACACTACTTCTGCACTCTTTCGAGTTGGTAAGAAGAAAGTATTCAGTACAATTGTCTCCGATGTTACTAGCGACTTACAACAGTATGTCAACACAATTTTGGCGGATGACAGTACACCAAGTGCAGTAGCCGCTGCCGGGGAACAACTTCTCCTGATCTTATACGGGAGTAAAACTGTTTCCTCTCTCGACCAATATAGACATGTCACTTACAAGCGTTATGTAGCAAAATCTAAACTGAATAAACCCATCGACCTAGCCTCACTCCCACCAAGCAGCGATGCTGCACAACAACATGTCTACAGATGTTATCTCCAGGTCCAACAATGGCTGGGCACTTCGCTTCCTCCGACGGATTGGGGGTGGTCGCTAGACAATGGACTTCTTGTACCGACTGCAGCCACAAAGCCATGTGCCCCCGATAACCTACTGAATCTGATCAGTTGTGGTTGCAAGAGTGCTTGTACAAAAAGGTGTGGGTGTAAGAAGGCAGGACTCTCTTGCTCAGGTTTGTGTAATTGCAGTTCGGATTCTTGTAACAACCACAGAAACACTGTCCTGTCGTAAATTTCTGAGTTCGATGAATAATATGTATATAGGTCATGTCATTTCTGTATATAGCGTTGATAATAGTCAATGTAACTTAATCCATGTTGATTGATTTGTACATTCTGTAAATATTATTTATTGATTTTTGTACATTCTGTAAATATTATTTATTGATCTAATGCTGCCAGACACAGACGTGTCTGTTCGGTCCCAAGCCCGAAAATAGTTGAGTTCTCATGCTGACGAATTTTATGCCAAAAGGGGAACTCGGCCAGAAGCAGAGGGGGTCTTCCATAATGTCTATTTTGTAAGCAATGATAAAAGTCTTCAAATGGTGGTGGATTTTTTATCGTCTGTCCAACTAACATCCCGTTCTGTACTACGACCCTTTGGGCAAATCCGTTAGGAAAATCGTCATTTTTTGCGTAAATCCGATACTTTTTTGTGAATTTTCAATAATTTTTCGCAGAAATTGTCACAGAATGCACATTTTCCTCTAGGTAAATGTATATTAGACATTATGTAGCTCGAAAAACGCGTAAACAAAAAATACAGTTGGATCAATTCGAGGTTACAAAGTTCGTGCGATTTTTTTTGATTTTTTTCAAACGCGTTTTCGAAAAAAGGCTGTAGAAAAAAAAAGCTCAACTGGGATTTTAGGGGACTTTTGTCTAATCGTTCAGTGACATGTACTCGACATTCCCTGAAAAAATCAGCTTTCTCCGATTTTTTTCCCTAGTGAAATCTAATGTTCTTGGGCTATAACGTTGAGGTCTAGTAAGCGCTGGAGTAGCTCGCGAGATAAGATAGTTTTAGGCGGTGCGAGAATTGGTGATTCTGAGAACACTTTGCAGAATATTTTTATGTAAGCTTTGTTAAGTGTATATCTGAAGGCGAAGGCTTAACCCCGTGAGAGCCAGACAAGGCGCAAAGTGATCGTGAACTGTGGTAGACGCCGATTGAATTGTGATTGAACAGTGAGTACGCTGATAGAGTCACACAAGCAGAACATTATACGAGTTAAGCCCGGCTGACGGCGAAGTTAACCCTGCGAGGAGGAAGCAACGAGAAGTGAATAAACACTTTGTATTTATCACAAACCGTGAGAGGATGAAGATGATGTGAGGTCGATCCAGCGGACACAGCTAGCTGTGGGAGACGTCGAGGGCCCTAAAGAATAAACTTTTATCCGCGTAATTAGTGTATTCTTGTGGATAATTTTGTGAGTAATTTGTTTCATATTATATTTCTTCGTACATGTAAATAAATAATCTTTTCAGTGAATTATCGTTGATCACCCTTTGGCGTTGTAAGCCACGGGCACCTTCGGGAATCCTAAGCGTCCCAAGCGGATGGGGCATTGATAAGGTAGCAATGTTTACGTTCGAACTGGGGTTCTGATGACAGTCACTGGCTGTCGACTGAGCACTGATAAGAACATAAATTTTCCTCCATCAATTTCAACCCCGTAATACTGCGACACTCGTATAAAAATGAAATTTCGAAATGTTAGCGACTTCGTATCATCGATATGCGCATCCTTTCCCAACTGCAGTCATTTCCTTCAGAGTCGTATAAAAATACAGAAGTTGGTTTTTACTATTTTTCCCCAATCAGATTGAACGTTTCACTATTCTCAGTTTAAAATTATTTTGATATTCCATTACTTTTCATTTGTTCATCATATCAGAAGTGTGCTCGTCGTGACATACAATACAGAGACTGTCTTTTCCATTAATATTAAAGTTGAGGAGGTGAGCTCAGGTATTTTTTCCCTGGGAAGAATAAAAACTTGCAAATTACTGTAAAAAACAGATTAGCTAAACAAACAGCCAAAGTGGACACTTACCTTATTATTTATTTATTTTTTTATTTATTTATTTATTTATTTATTTATTTATTTATTTATTTATTTATTTATTTATTTATTTATTTATTTGGGATAAAGGACAATTTCGACAACCATGGTCACCTCATGTCGGACACTTTTATGGGTGGGGGAGCCGGAGTACCCGGACAGAACCACCAAGTAACGGCGAGCGACTATCAGGCTCCCCAAAGAACTATCTCCACACAAGCAGGGTTAGCATTGGTTGAAGACAAGTGCACCATCGACGTGCAGTGGGCCTTAGTACACGGCGCTACCGTGACACACGCGAAGGCAAGAGGGAATTAAGTGCCTTGTCCAAGGTCACATCGCAGTTACCCCTGGCGGGAATCGAACCGTGGACCTTTCGATTGGAAGTCCAATAATCGTAACCACTGAGCCATCGCAGATTGATGACGCAGGAACACAATACTTCGGCGTTGTGTCTTTGGGCATGGCACTTAATCCCAATTGCCCAAGTGGAGGCAGGGTGGCGCTGTGTCCTAAGACACGTCGATGGTGAACTTGTCTTCAACCAATGCTAGCAGTGCTTGTGTAAAGTTAGTACGTTGGGGAGTATGACAGTTGCTCGCCGTTGCTTGGCGGTTCTCTCCGGGTACTCTTACTTCCTCCACACGTAAAACTGTCCGACACCACTCACACGAGGTGACCCTGACTGTCGAAAGTGCCGTAAAACACCAATAAATAAAGAACAGAATACTTTCATAATTTATTTATTCTTGGAATGCATATGCAAAAAAACCTTAAATTCATAATTTTATAACCAAAAGTTAAGACGATTTCAATTAAGAATGCGTTAACTCCGTCACTCGTTGATTTGATATCTTATTGTTTTACTCGATATTTCTTTTTAGAAATCACGACGAAGTACAGTTGAAACTAGAAGTCCTGTCATGAACTGTGCGCTTGTCTAGGCTTAATTGCGCGAAAGAAATGCGCGCAATTGCCATATCGAATGGCATCCAAAGCACTGCAGGTTCTCCTGGTTACTCATAGCAAACACAGGCAATGTTTCAGCCAATGGACCTCCGGGTTACCCGGAGGTCCATTGGCTGAAACATTGCTTGTGCACAGGCCATATGTACAGAATTTGATAGCCGTACTGTGGTCATAACGCGTAGATTAACGCGCAGATCGACGTGCTATTTGTGCGCATTTCATGACAGGACTTCTAGTTTTAACTGCACATAAGCGCCTTTTTCTCTCTTTTCGTTTTCTTACCTGAAATTTAGATTTCAGATAAGTAAATTTAAATTTGCTCTCTTGCAGGAAGTGAACAATTATCAGCTTTCCTAATATAGCATACCTGGAATCAATGTCTCGATAAAAAGATGGATGATACAGTTAATGCTAATACAAACACGACATCTCGGCCTCCCTGCAAGATTGGTGGATGACCCCAAGCCCTAAAAAAAATACTTCGGGAGCTTTCTCCATTCCCATTTTTAACCGTTATGGAATATCATGCAGAGCCACTCCCTGACTGGCGTTGCTGCTGGGGTTCTTCTTCTCTTCCGTCCGAACAGCTGACCCATTTGGCTTCTCCTATCCTGGTGCAGTGAAAATTACAACCGAAGCTCGGCCTAAACCAACGGGAACTCCATGTCAGCATTGACCGGACTAGGGCGCGCCAACCTTTGGTCAAAAGACACTCTCGTTTGCTGGATGTGTACTTTTTGAAATAAAAGAAAAAACAAATCTCAGGTGTGAATGGCAAACACGTGTTACTGATCCATGCGTAATCAGAAGAATATAAATGAAAAGTGTATCCATATAGGTTATTTATTCGTATTTTTAAGAAACTAGTTGCTATTATCTGAGAGATATTCGATTGAACCCGAGTGTTATAAAATCACTCCCCATTTATAGAATAAGTTTAAATCGTTAATTTTGCTGGAGTTGAACAAAACCATTTTCCATTTGATATTCGATTTATCGGCTGTCGTCGCAACTTCCGAATTCATCTAGGTCAGAATGCAATGATTCAATTGGCCGATTACAAAAAAGGGCGGAGTTTACTTCTTTTGATGGATTCACGACGTCAGAGGGAAAAATAGTTCGTCGACGGAAATCCGTATGGAACACGTGTTCCGTGCGGATTTGTAAATATGGAACTGGGGAGAAAAGTAGTAGGCATTTAATAAATACATTATTAATGTGAGGTTCCTCACTTTTGCTGGTTGGTTGACCAAAACAATTATTTTTGCCAAAATGCAAGCAAGGCAAACCAACGCTCTATGGTAGTGATGTGTGGGAGCGAGGGGGTGGTTGTAAGCGTTTTGAGGTAAATATGGCTCCGTTCGAGAATTCTCACAGTACATTTTGTACCTACTAAATAATTTTAGGGAAATTTTCAGAAATGATAGCGTTTGTCATATAAACTTACAGAAAACTGAAACATATGTGGCCAAACCCTTTTAGGACTGACATATCATTAACTCTATAGAAAGTGTTTTGGTTAACTCGGGGATCAGGATTGCATGTAGAACGTTTGCATAAAACTTATAGAGGGTCTTGTGCAAGATACTAACCCCATGGAAAACGATTTCCCCTAGATTTAGTGGTATGCACCAGTCCCTCTACACTACAAAAAATATAGGTTCTCTTTAGAACCCAAACTGGTTCTAATCTTGTCCCTGAGATGGAACCAGTTCTGTTTAAACAGTATTTATTTCAAATCAAATAAATTTATAAAGACTAACATTAAATATTAACAGAATTAAACATAAATTGAGGGGGTTTCAGCCGTAAGTTTAGAGCTTATACGAGGTTGTCTCTAATCATTATTAAGCAAAGGAGATATGAACAGTTGGCATATCGAACCAGTTTTGGTTCTATACAGAACCAAAACTGGTTCGATATGCCAACTGTTCATATCTCCTTTGTTTCAAAATGTTTGGCGACTGCGTTGAATAAGCTCCAAGTTTAGAGCTGAATCTACTTCAGTTCATGTAATATTCTGTTAAAATTGAATGCTAATCTTGGTAAATTTATTTGATTTGAAATAAATACTGTTTAAACAGAACTGGTTCCATCTCAAGTACAAGATTAGAACCAGTTTTGGTTCTAAAGAGAACCTATATTTTTTGCAGTGTAAATGCGCCCTGAAAGTTCGACGATAGAGGTTTCTGAAAAAGTGACTCCAGAGTGCACCAAAGTGATGCCAGAGTATTCCCCATCCACCCGCATTATACTTTCTTGCTACCTCCCGCCCGCGGATGTATTTTGCTATTTAAAGTTCAACCCGGGAGTCCATTGGCTGAAACGTCACTTGTTTGTAAGCTTTTCAAGGACAATGAGGTTGTTGTCCGGATGAATACTCCACTCTCTGAGTGTTAATGAACGCTCCGCGCACTATACCTGTGCACAGTTAGTTTGTCTCTAAAGTACAGTTTTGTTTTTTTCGAAACAGAGGTACATACCGAGAATGACAATATTCCCAGTCGCTGAGTGCTTTCTAATTAATCTGTGTTTTCAAGCAGCTAGATATACCCAGCTTAAGAAATTGCACGTAGGGAAGATTATTCACAATACAAACTGGAATTAACTCCGAAATAACTGACGATTATATTAAATTATTCAGCGGAATTTTAACAAACATACATTTGTCGGCGTGAATGCTCGTTATTTTCACATTTGGGTACCTAGGACAGAAATGATCTACTATTCCATGGAGCACCTGTACAAATATGACGTTATTCATTAATTTTGTTACTCACACAGGTGACAAATATCAAAATTGACGAAAACATTGTACAGTCAAAGTCGATATCGTTGTCATAAACATGGAATCGTTGTCCTTTCTTCCTGTCACTGCTGCAATGCAAATCATAGGAAAGGTATGTATGTGTGCGGGTGGTGGTGGGGGAGGGGGGGGGGGCATTCGCATAGAAAAAAAAAACTTCGAATAGCAAAGAGATCCGGGTAGTAGCCAGGGGCTAAATGAGATGGGGTCGGGAAAAACATCCCCCCCCCCCCCCACACACACACACACACACTTCATTTCATCACGTACTGGGCTAGGAATCCCTTCAGGAGGGGGTACACAATCAAATTGTTATGCCAATTGTACCACCTTTAGTACTTTTTTGAAGGCTTAACCCTTTACTATCGTAACGGCAAAAAACGGCTAGCGCTATTCTCAAAAATCGCCAATTAATTTTCATTATTTTTTTATTTTTTGTCTCAAAAACATAGGTTATGACCCCTCGTTGGAACCAGTTGTATTGATTCTAGAGCATAAGGCTGACATTTTTAAGAAAACGAGTGTGTGTGGGGGGGGGGGGGGTGGGATCTAATCCATCGCCTCCGTTCCTTCGCCGCTGAGGGGTCAGCTGAATTGGTCAGTTTTGGTTTTGTCGCCCAGAATAGGTTATGTCGTTAAGTATCTAGGCTGACATTGCTAATCCGAGTCTATTTTTAAGTAAAGTTAATAACAGCCCAACTCATTGAGGCCGATAAGTTTTTTTTCAATACCAGGATATTCGAGATTCATCGAAACGTGAAGATTTGATCAGAACTGAATCGAAACTGGCGGCCGAATCGAAAAGGTATGGAAACCCAAAATTCCCCAGGGTCCTAATCGAAATCGAGGTCCATACAAAAAAGTTTATATTTCAAAGCTGTTTTATTGGTCGACAGTAGTAGGAAATGTGGGTTGTGGGGGCCCGCGAGGGACGCCATAGTCACAAGACATGTTACGTCATGTTGGGTTGGCCATGTGGCGCCAGTTCCATAGTGTGGTGTCTATGTGCGTGCCCAGTGCGTCTTGTTGGGGATACACGCCTTTCTGTAGTCGATTTTGTATACTGGAGACCGCCATTCCAGTTTCTATGGTAACACATGGTTGTTATATTACCGAAAGGCTACTAATAGGAAGGTGCGTTCGGAGTGTATGTTCGAATGAATTACCCAAAACAGCTAACAAACGTTATCAAAACGACCAAAAACAATCGAAACGGACTCGTAGAAGCTGCTGCAATCATGGTCCAATAAGAGTTGTACGTAGTATTATGGGAATAAGACGCCCTTTAAAGGTGCTTTCCATTGTATTTGAAAATGTTTAATAACCACAAACAACCCGACAGTTATGTAAAAGTATCGAAATTGACTTTATTTATCTCGGATTCTCCCACAATCCTCGTTGTCTTCCTTTCTTGGCCAATTCAATATCCTCTTCCACAATTCCCAGATCTATTCTACCCACGTTATTACTCTCATCGTCTACATATTCGACATCCCCACATGTCCTTGTATGCTAGTATACAGTGTGAAACAATGTGTACACATAGCATGCTTCACATGGGCATATGCCGAATGTGCCGATATATGCTTGTGTGCAAGTGCACAGTGTGTACCAAAACATTATAGCGCATGTCCTCATCTGAGTATGTAGGTACTGAAGACATTGGCCATTTAGAGACCTTGGGGCTAGTGTGGACTACTGGAGGGTACCTTGTGGAGGATACGTTTTGGAGTACATTTACTGTACAGCGGCCGTGACTGGTCACTTTCCACGGGGTGGACAGTATTTCCACGGACAGAATAATATTAGGTTGCAAACCCAAATTATAGAAATCAAAATCAATATTTTAATAAATGAAGCACCGGGTACAACCCGGTGCTTCATTAATTAAAATTTTGCTGCTGGTGATTTTTTATTACCTGGTAAATGCATGCGTGGACATCACAGCCCACGCGTGGATTACGACCAGTCCACGGCGACTGTACTGTATCAGAGGACAGCTATACGAGGAAAGTTATAGGTTTGAGCACCCTTTTCAAATCTTGATTTCTATATCACTCTTTCGTATTCATAGCTTCAATTCCACTAGTGCTGACTTGTTAATAGTCACTAACCTCTGTCCCTATCTTATTTACCACTACGTTGGTCTATACCACCATTGCATCATTGTACCATTATAATTGGCTAGTAGCACACTTACAAGCTTGCTAGCTCTATCTGACTCTATCTCGGTATCATCAACTTCCCCATAATCTCCTCTGGGCATTGGACGACCACGTCTCGGTCCACCCCACTTCCAGCACCGCAACAAACGATTGGCCTTTGGCGCATCTTTTTCATCTTATAAAGTCCCGTGTGTCATAAGGAAATCCCCCGTTGAGGTATAATCTGTCATTCCTCATATCCTCATCACATGAGGGCTATGAGAAAATTTTTCAGTGGGGTATAATCGATCATCTCTCATATCCTCATCTGGCTATTGAACGGTCACGCCCCTTGCACCCCACCTCCAACACGGCTACGTAACAACAACTGGCCTTCGGCTCCCCATTTTCGTCGTATGAGGGCCACGAAGAACTCCCTCAATGAGGTATAAACTGTCATGCCAACTATCCTCATCCCATGAAGGCATGACGTGGGGGGGGGGGGGATAGTTTTGTTTCGAGCTTTTCGGTCTTCAAACGCATTAGGTGATTTTCGTTGTTAAATGGCCGTGCGGGCTGTTAGAAATTTGTGAATTTACGACGATTAAATCTATTAATGTTACTTTGAGCGCTCAAAATTCTTGAGGTCGAGAGCAGAATAAACCTTGTAAGCAAGACTTTTCAATGCTTAAAGCAAAAACAAAAGCATGTGGAAAACGAACAAACTATCAGGTGTTGAGAGTTGATGCGAGCTAGAGAGATAACTTTCTTTGGAGGTTTTGACGACCTGAATGTAATGTGTTGGCGAGAACCAAATCGACCAAACATTGTTCAAGTGGGAGAGATAAAGTGTTCGTGAAACGAAGGCAAATCGCCAAGAAACACCCTTCGACAAAGCATGGTCCTGGAGTGAAAAAAAACTTGTATTGTTTCGGTGTGGGGAGTTGTGTCGAAAATTATTTTATAATCATCGACATTGTTTTGCAAGTAAAATTGCAATTATATCTGTAAACAAACAAATAATTTTCAGTGAAAACTGTTGTTTGCCTTTTGAAGCTGGAGTCTTTGACAACTTACGACACGAGTTCCCTAAAGCGACTGGGGTGGTGATAGTGTACGCACATCGTATCTATTTAACCCTTTACCCAAGGCTTACAATATCAAAAGGTATGATTTTAAATATTATGTTTTTCAAACAAATTCAACAAACTCATATCATGTGACCCCAGGGATGTTGCTAAAGGGCTTCAGCTGGGTGGTGCCACCGGTGTAAATTCGAACTGTGAGTGGTTTCGATGGGTGGTTGCACTGCAGCGCTGGGTGATATCTTTTAACCCTTTACCCAACGAATCGCTCGCATCCGCCCGCGTAATATGCAAATACAGCTGCTGAAAAAATATTATTTTTCGAAACATTTCAACAAAACCATATCATGTGACCCCTCGTTGAAACGAGCTCGTCGAGCTCGTTCCAAAGAGGGGTCACATGATATGGTTTTGTTGAAATTGTTTTAAAAAATTTAAAAATATGATATTTAAAATAATGAATTTCGAAATCGTCTGCGTTGGGTAAAGGGTTATGACCCCGTCTGAAAATTTTCACTTGTCCTGAAAAGAAAAAAAGCATCATTTATAATGTGATGTGTCTGGGTCAGAAAATTTATGGGATTGATGTCAGAGTCGAAATTTTGAGGCCATGTCAATTTTAGAGTAGGAAATTTGAAACTCAAGTTTCCAGTTGTAAATAAAAGATCAAAATTTCTCATCATTAGTTGGAATCTTAATATTTTTCATGAACAATGTTAATTTATTGAATTTCCAATGATTTGATTTTTTACCTAGGAATTTCCAACTATTAAAAAAAAAATACTCCTAACTGGGGGGGGGGGGTGAGATACCCCCACCCCCACCCCACCCCTGTCTCCACATCCCTCTGTGACCCTTATAATAATAACAATAATATACACATTTATATAGCGCCAAAATTATAGTTCAGAAAATATAGAACCATATTCTACGGCGCTGTACATGTTACTGAGTTCGTGCAAATATACAAACGGAATATATACAATATCTTAACAGTCCGCAACATCACTTATAGGTTTTTTTGACGAGCTCGTTCCAATGAGGGGTCGCATGACATCGTTTTGTTGAAAGTTTTTGAAAATGAGTTTTTCTGCGGCTGAATGTGTACATCTTCGGGGGCCGATTCGTTCGATAAGGCTTAAAGCAAACATATTTTGAACTTTGGGACATGTCTTGATATAATTTCTGGAGAATGCCTATGAGCACTCCCCAATAAATTGTAACAAGTGAGTCGCAGTAAAGTCTGAACCGTAAAATTAAATTAACACGCTTCTAGTTAATAGAAGTGCAGTCACGTACAAGTTGTATGTCTTTTTTCGTCGGACAAAATTAATCGCACCCGCTAAATTCGGGCTATAGTGACGGCCCTGCATACAAATCTCCAACGACGATGCCATACATATCCATTTGTATTACATCATTAATTCTTCCGCTTAATCCCAGAGATAATCCCCTATAAATTAGTTTTGGTAATGCGTTTCCAATGATTCTGTGTATTTAATAGCAGATCATTCTGAAGTTAAACTTGAACTCAGAATAACTTGCATACAATCATGTACACCGTGTGATAGTATGTTTAATACCACAGCCACGGCGTTGTTACACCCAGCAGGAAACGTCACATAGTTTTCTCGTAAATCATCCTTTCGCATATTTTATTTTTGAATATTTTATCAGTAGCGGGTAGTATCCCATAGCGAGGGTTTAAATTGATTATATATTAAATACTGCGAGAATAAAAGAAGTTGGGATATGTTTTTTTGTAACACTGTTAAGTCCCTGGTAATGACTGTATGTTGAACAAGCTCCTACGAATACCACCACTAACATTAATTCAAATGCGCCACACACAATAATGAGATTTGAAGATGAGAATATTTAATAAATGCTCTACATGTATTTAAATTCGGATGATGAATATGACTTTGTACTGTTTGTCCAAGTTCAGGCGCGAAGACATGCCTCTTGTGGAGTGGAGAAGAAATAGTAGAGAATGAATCGTCCTCTTTAACTGGTCGAGGGCGAGATTAATTTTAGTTTAAACAATATTTATTCAAGATGATGTTATATGTATACATTACATAGCAATACAATATATTATCAAAAAACAAAAAGAAAAAAGGAAGTTTTGCTAGCAGTATACGAGATAACAATGACATTGATAATTAGATTTATAGATAAACTAGGATTCGACAGGAAGCCTTAGGCTTATGTGAGTCGTCTCCTACGTTTTATGGAACTTTTCGTAAAGATGGTGGCAATGATAGGTAGTAACAGGTGAAACATGTATATCGCAGCCCAGGTGGTGAGCACTAGCGGGCCAATGAATCTGCTTGAGTCTCTGACCTTGAACAAGCGCACCACCAGCCCGCATCATACTACGTGAGCATTCTAGATGCGTACGTACATAACCTGCAACTACATAATGGCTCAATTTCCTTCACATCAGCAAGTGCAGCTGGGAAGTGCCGGCAGCTCTTCAGAGAAAAAAAATTGAAAAAAAAACGATTTATACTAATTTCATGATTAGAATAAGTTGACCAACAAGCTCAGTCCCTTAGGCAGCGATATACGCGATTGTCTAAACTACACATACGATTAATTTTGGTAGTCTATTCAAAATTTGTTTTATTTCAAATTATTGGAGAGTGCCCAAAGGCACTCTCCAATAATTTGTAATAGAACACATTTATATAAACAAAATATTATTTGCGTTTGACTAAATATGAAACACGAGCAAGAAAACGTTTACTTTTGCTCAAGTACCCTCATTTTTTTGAAAGTCCTGATAGTGGCTTTTAGCACTCAACCAGTTAAGTAGGAAGTGGAGATTCCGTTTAGTGGGAGACTATGCCTGAATTGTCATTAATTATTTAGCATCGGAAGCCACTATTTGGTTCAAAATAAAGAGTTCTGATGTCGCAAACGAAATTCCTAATAGTTTTTAGATGTGCATCATATTCAGATAAAAAACGATATTTTTGGTTCATTTAAAACGAAAATAAGCCGTTAATTTGAAAAAAAATTGACTCAAAGATGTTGCTTGTGTGAAAATGCAAAGTGTCATACATCAGAAGCAACGCGAAATTATTTGAACCTGTAAATAAAAAAAACATTTCTTACAGACGAATTTTCAGAAGATACGACGTTGCGAAGATAAGCGGAGTTTCTCGGAAGTGGTCGGAAGAATTCTCAACAAGTGATGACAACAGCGTGACATAATTTCTGAATACATGTGGAAAATAATTTTATCTTTATTGCTGTACGAATGAGTAACCACCACTAACAATAACTGTGCATTATATTAGATATTATTAGATCAATAACTTTATATTATTTTAAATAATTCATGGACATGCTTCCAATAAGACCTGCACAACATGTATCGTCAGTGGCATTCCAAACCCAAATTGCATGGACTCATACGCTATATAAAGAACACGCGTTCACAAATTTAACACTTGTCGTTCCATGAAGGGAAATTACGACAAATATTGATAATGACATTGCAGTTTGTGCTGTCCCGGAAGTTTCCGCAAGTGGTCGGGTAAATAAAATCGAGATTTATGAGGGATCCATGCATTTGTTTAAAAGGCAATAACTCATCGCTTTAATTCACTCGAAACAGCCGATTCACACAAATGATATACAGAGCAAAAGGGTATTTTTGTATAATGAAAGTTGTGATTTGGTCAAATCTTCAAGTTCTTCTTGTTTCAAATCAGCGGCTGATTGTCCCTTTAAATTGATATAAACGCTTTACAATAAATTTAGCGAACAGTTGGTAATATAGAGGAATTTGGCTACCCAAACTAATTTTGTACCTTACATATTTAACCGATAAAAAGGATGTAAAAAACAACTTCACTTACAATTCCAAAATTTTGAGAAAATGAATCCCCAACTTGTTACAGCTGCTTATATTTCGTAGAAGTAATTTCAGATATTATGCTCTGTTGAAATGTACTTAACCCTTTAGGCCCGAGCGGCCCTTTCCGGCCAGGGACATGACACGTCATAACATCCTTATATAGGATGGCTGTTCAGTAAATGTGTGGGGTAGACCAATCAATATTTTCAACGTGCAGCCCCGAGGCTGCACGTTGAAAATATTGATTGGTCTACCCCAAATAATGAATATGGACTCTTCTAATTGCTGCCATTCAACCGGCATGGAAGATACCACTAAAGTAGAAAGCGTTAATATCCACAGGAAGGACTGTATACATAACTACAGTATAGTGATTTAGAAATGTGGACAGTGAATTGAGAGTGGGTTGCGATCCACTCTTCTCCCCACAATCACCTGTCGATAAACGAAAAGCGAGAACATCGAATTACAGATGCTGTTTCGTTTCTTTTTCCTAATTCGGTCTTGATTTGGCTATATTTTATTTATAAAGTATCAACATACAGGTCCAAGTGTGTCGTGATCGTATCGCGATCTGGTTGAGAAAAGGGGGATTGCGTGACTACAGTAGTGTATAGCTCGAGTTTATAATAATTAATCCATCACCTTGTATAGACTAATTAATCCATCACCTTGTACAGACTAATTAATCCATCACCTTTTATAGACAGTGCTTCTAAAAGTACTAAAAATAATTTTAAGAGGGACTTCCTAAAGTCTAGATTCACTTAATTTGATTAGGAGAGGCCGACTTTTAATTTATAGCCCATTAAAAATGTTTGCTCCAGAAGAAGCGAAACCTGTCGAGAAAATGAAAGAAGTGCCACCCGTGGGGGAAATCTACTGCGCAGTTAAAAAAGGTATAGGTACTCCCACAATACGCGTAGCGTGCAAGCAAGACCGCAGACGGTAACAATGGAGAAAGCTACAGAGCACTAAAGTACTTCAAGTGTAAAAGAGCTTGAAGTTATGTGATCTGCAAAATATATTTGGCGAATTATCTTTAAAACCGAGGCGAAATGGCATGCTGATGATCATTTGGTGTTAACATATTTGATTTGCAGAAGAAGAGGCAGAGTTAACCGATGAACGGCACTTTATATGAAAGGTGAAGCTGCACTTTCAAGGACAGCGGTATTAACACCCATGAGGACAGCTTCACTGTCCATGAGCGGCGGAGCCTGGGGGTGCGACTTTTTGAGGGTCGTCCCTTCACTTTTTGGCCAACAATGCACAAAATATTTGGCAAAATGTTAACAAATGTTAAGGCTATGTGGCTTTCGGATTCTACATCATGCGTATGAGGCCAGTCATGTTGAAGTTTGTTGGTATGCACATCAACTGAAACTTTACCAAAATGAATTATGTGTGTTGATCAGTAGATTTTAACTATTAAAAAGGATCCGTGTCACAGCTAACTGTGCGAACTAAACTAGATGTTTTTAGAGAAAATAATAAACTTCGGGAGTATAATAAATAAACAATTTAGATGCAAGCGTCAACGTTATTGACAAGAGTATTTGTTTCATGAGTCGATTTTATTTTTTAAACTTTTACCCAACACAGAGAATATCAAAATTTATTATTTTAATTATTTTTTTTTAATTTTTCAAAAATATTTCAACAAAACCATATCATGTGACCCCTCATTGGAATGAGCTCATCGAGCTCGTTCCAGTGACGGGTCACATGATATAGATGTGTTGAAATATTGTGAAAAATTAATTTTTATTTACTCGGGTGGATGCGGGCGATTCGTTAGGTAAAGGGTTAAAGGACCCCCAAAACAATAATAGTTCTACATTTGGTCTCGATTTGTCGATTTGATAAGTTGTGGTTTCTATTTTTACCTCATATTATGGATTCTTCAAGTAAACGTTTTGACCTTCCATCACAAAGTGCCGCGTGCATATCTTTAGCGTCAGAGATGTGGAAATGTAAGTTGTTTTTTTTTTCAATAGAAGGGTCTTCTTTTTAGTTTCTGATAAGAGTTCATTTTGTTTATTGTTTGTTGAAAAGTTTATTTTGTTTTCGATAAATTTATTCTTCAGTTTTGACGTGTAAATTATTTTAATAAAAGTTTATCTGACTTTCTGAAATATTATTTTTGCCATTTTTATTTATTGTTTATTTTATTATATTATGTTTTTTTTATTTGTCTGAACATTTTATTTATTTTATCTAGAAACTGTATTTTTGTTATCTGAAAAATTTAATCAGTTCGGTAATTCTAGGCTATCGTTAATGCCAGACAATTGCTGCGAGTTTAAATCCGGGATACTTTTAACATTCTTATAAGTTATAATCTTATTATAATGAACGAGTGACTTTCACTTGTGACTGATAGAAATGTTTTCTTATTTTAGAAAGATTCCATTTACCATCTGAAGATTTTAATTTTTTACCCAAACATTATAATGTAAGTTCTGCTTTCCATTGCCATTCGAATACGGTGAAATATATATGTCCCGATACCAACCGTAATACCTTGCAGTGATTGGTCAATGCCTCGTTGATTTTATTTTATGTCGCCGGGCACGCGCATATGCCTACTGTCAGCGATTCTTGTATCCACTGTCAAGGAAAGCGTCTCGTTGCCATGAGCAACGGTTCATCGCAATGTCTTTTTTCACTTGAAATCAACTGAGACAAATACATTTAACTGAAGTAAAATACACACAAAAGTACCGTTATTACGTACAAAAAGATTAGTTATGTAAACATGGGTAATTATTTATGAAACAGATTAGATTATAAGGTATATTTTCATCATTAATTTACTGTAACATAAACTGAAATCGCTTCATTCGAATCTTTTTAAAATGTGTTGTTGTACAGCGAATATTAGAAAGCAGACGTTGTTTCGGTAAGGTGTTAACTTTTATCATTTTTTTTCCAATTCAATTTTACTTGTGTAAGAACGGGACATACACGTTATTATGTTTGTTGACAGGGGACATGGTCTCACGTTCCCTGCATGAAACATATATTCAACCTCGGCTGACGCCTCGGTTGAATATAAATTTCATGCACGGAACGTGAGACCATGTCCATTGTCAACAAACAGAATAACTTATAATGTTTGCAGAAAGTAACAAAAGAAAACTTAAAGCCATAAAAAGCCAATTAGAAGCAACTAGTTCACAGATAACCCATCTTTATGAGTACCTACCAGTTTTTCACCTACCAACATTAAAGCGTCCACTTTGACTCTTTGTTTAGCGAATGTGTTTTGACAGTAATTTTGCAAGATTTTATTCTTCACAAGAAGAAAATCTGCAACTCTTACTTCCAAGACTATTATATTAACTCCCTGCACACTGATGTCAAAATATCCAGATTTGAAGTAGCCATTTTTCCCATAATGCAACTGGAAATTCAAACAATTCAATCTTGTTTGACAGAGCTCATTGAGCTCTGTCAAACAAGATTGAATTGGTTAAATTTCTAGTTGCATTATGGGAAATATTTTTCACCCTGAACTTTAGATATTTCGAAATCAGTGTGCAGGGGGTTAATGGAAAGGACAGTGCATGTATTATATGTCACGATGCGCACACTGTTGATATAATTAACAGAAACAAGTTACAGAGCACCAAAAGACGGTGCAACGCCGTTTTCTTATTTTTGAAATGGGTTTTGACAGACAACTAGACGGTTTTGAAATCGCAAAGTAAATTTCCAAAAGTTATCCTACGAAGCACGACCAACGCCGAACGTCCCAACAATGAAGGTGTCTATCGCCCTTTAGCGTATTAAGTCGCTCAATAAAGCATACCCCGTCGCTCGTTTTAATTAAATATGTCAGAAATAGGCTAAACTTTGAAGTGAGGTAAAAACGTCAAAAACGCCTAATCGAAAAACAAATCAAAACCAGCTATCTTTTAGTTTTTGATTGCTACAATATTATAATGTAGTTCTGATTCTCGTTGTCGTTAGAATACAGAACAATATATACGTTTGCACATTTTGAGTCCTAGTCAATGCTAGTGATCAGCACACCATATTTCGTTCCTGGACATTCCTTCATTGCGATGAAGATGAGCATTTATTTGAAACCCAGATGGAAGAGCTTACGGACGCAACTTTACCTCTTAATGTAATATGCCAAACGTTTCATCTTTCTTTTCTTTGCTCCAACCAATTTTATACTCAAGCACAGGACGTCACGAAGGTTCGAAAATCGATTAGATTCGAAATCGCCCCGATGAGTTTATTCGATTCGATTCGAGTAGCGCAAGTTCGGAAATTTTCCAATCATTGAGATGTATTCAAAATACGTCCGTGTGTCTCATCTTGAATTCTTCTATCACCAGATCTCCTATTACAGGAGACCTTATGATAGAAGAGAATTCTTGGAGGTTCCACTTCCGAAAGTACTGCGATTTCGTTCTGAAATATTTTGCTATTTTCTGTTGCTTCTCTTGAATGATTTGCCCAAAATAAACAAGTTACAGTTGCATTGAATTTTTGAGGGAAGAATTGAGAATATTTATTGTGAGAAGGTGTAATATTTACAATATGAAGGACGTTAAGATTCGATTGAGATTAGATTCAATTCGGCGGTCGAGTCCACCCGAAATTTGATATTCGGAGGGCCCTACTACATCACACATAATATCAGCTGTAAAGAATAAATTTATTAATGGAGAACAATAATTTTACTTTTTTTTGCTTACCAAATCTTCAACGAAAGTAGAATTAAATTAGAGTAAACAGAAACTGAAACAATAACGTTGTTTTTCAATGAGTTTATTTCACAAGTGACATAGCTCTTCGACTTATATCGTCATGAAAATTGAGCTTCGATAAAGTAATCTCTCTTGAAATTATTAGATGGGTGAGAAAGGTCAAATTAAGAAGCTAGTAACTGGTGAAGAAACACATATGATATCAGTAGAAAATAACGCCAAGTTTCCTTTTGTAACTTTTAATAAACGAAAACAACAGACAGCTCACGGAGCTGTCTGTTGTTTTCGTTTATTAAAGGCTACAAAAGTAAACGCGACTTTTTATGTCGACCTGACTAGAAGAAACTACTTCACAGAAAATCTGCCATTAAGAATATGTTTCGCAAGTGTGTTTTTACAGTATTTTGCCAGTTTGTATTCTTCCCAGGAAAACAAATTAGCAACTCTCAGTTCCTAGACTTTTATATAATGTAGGGGACAGTGTCGGTACTATGTGTCACGTTTCGCACACTGTTGATATAATGAACACAGAAAGGTTTTACAGAACATCAAAAGATGATAAAAACACCGTTTTCTTATTTTTAAATGGAGGTTCAACAAAGAATAATAGTCAAACCTTTCTTCAAAGTGATTAGGAAAAAAAATGTTAAAAGCCAGCTTCTGGATTTTAATACCACTCTGTAGGAAAATGCTCGATGTTTGTGAAATGATGCGCACATCGATGATACAACGTCGCTAGCATTCCAATGTTTTGTAAGAAATTCACATACCTTCAATGTCAAGGTCACTGGCAGCTTTTGAAAGTTAAGGGGAGCTAACTTTCCGGTAAACCTCGTCCAATGACGAAAATTGTCAGCCATGATCTGCAACTTGAAAATTGTTGAGATTCGAGTCCATATGAGATTCGAATCGTCGAAATTTGATATTCGCAAGTCCCGACGACATCACATATAACATCAGCTGTGAAGAATATTTCTACGCGTTAAGTTTATTAACCCTTTACCCAACGCAACGGTCAAAAGCGACCAGCGCTATTCTCAAAAATCGCCAATTAATTTTCCTTTTTTTTTCATTTTTTGTCTCAAAAACATAGGTTATCACCCCTCATTGGAACGAGCTCGTCGAGCTCGTTCCAATGAGGGGTCATAACCTATGCTTTTTAGACAAAAATGAAAAAAATTAGTTATTCAAGAATTTTGTTTGCAAGTGTCGTCTGCTTTTCATGTTCGGTAAAGAGTTAAAGGCGAACAATATTTTTTTTTTCAAACCAAATCTTCAACAAAAGTAGAATTGGAAGCAACAGAAAGTGAAACAATGACCGCAAGTGACATAGGGATCTGACTTGGGGAGGCATCCAAGGAGGATTTGCCGGTATCTCATTAGGCCCGTCTGAATGAAAGCACAGAAGACTCCAAGGTTGGTAAAACAGTTTAAGTTTTCCCATTTTGCCTCAGTTACTTTTATGGTATTTGCGGTTATCCCAAATGAACACCTTTTTTCCATATTTCATATCACCAAAGTGCGCATTTACTTTGGACTGCCATTCGTCACGTTCATTTGGTTCGATCGTTTACTGTAAGCAATTGTTGGAAGAAAAGAAAACTTTAAGAGATTAAATGAGAGGTCGAGAACTATTCTTCATAGCACACACTTCTCGATAAACACAAAACCAAATTCATCGCTTTTTCCACGTCACCTGCACAAACAGCTATAAAACAGCTTGGTTAAAAAAACGTTCATGTAAATCCCCGATAAACAAGGCGCAGTAGAAATAAGGGCGTGTGGTCCGCGCTTTGAAGTCACCGATAGAAAAATCCCGATATAGAAGAGGAATATTTTTATTGTAAACAATTAAATTAATCTCGGGAATTCAGAATCACGAATCACGGAAATAAAATCACCAGCTTTAATTTCCTTCTGAACACCGTTTCGGTATAATCTGCATGTTTATTTTTGTTTGTTGATTTTCTAATCTCGGTATTACAAGCTGGACGACTTGTAAAACATCGCTTTTATTGAATAGAAGCAGATTATATAGATGCCTGAATGGAGCGATGGTTATGTTTCGTTTTGGTTTAAGCTGAAATCATGGGCTGTAAATTTGCCAATATTGACATTTGCTTGTCTGAATGATGATCGACTTATCCCCCACGCAGCTGGAGATGCAATAAAGTTGGATATGTATTGTCTGATAGATTTTATCCTGCGTACCGTGTCTATGAGAATGGTAACCCTTTGAAACCACAAGACCGCTTTTCCGGTCCAGGATCGTAATGTGATTTGACTTCATATATAAGATAGTTGTTCAGTAATTGTGTGTGGTAGACTGATCAAGGTTTTCAACGTGCAGCCCCAAGGCTGCACGTTGAAAATATTGATTGGTCTTTCCCCAAGTACGAATACAGACCCTACCAGTTGACTCTGAACTGTAATTTTATATAACATCAGGATTCAAAGGGTTAACCCGTAACCTTATGGAAACAACTTATCGTAATAATTAATATCTAGATGGGTAGCCTGGGTCGAGGCTAGGAGTTCCGACATGATGGAGTGGAGAAGTAAAAGTTTCTGACAGGGTCTGGTATGCGCGGGCATCCTGGGAAGTGCAAAACAGTGTTTTACGGGGATATGTTGTAGTCCACTGGTGGGATCTGTGGATCTCCTTCGAGGAAACTTTGTTGAAAGGTAGCATATTTAGTATTGTATGTAACTAACCTAAGCACCGATCTGTCTTAGTTTGCCGTGAACTTTGGATCGTTTAATGCCCTAGAGTCTACTCTACAAGCTCAAATTACTTACTGGGTAACCTCAAGATAATGTCTGTCACATGTTTTCTTTGTTGATAATTCTAACCCCGACATCAATTCCGGGGAGGCCCTCCATAAGATCTTCCCAGGAAATGATGACAGGACTTGGAATTATTAACGGACGAAAATGTGATGAAAGGTTGCCTGTTGTGTTCCCACGGCTTACTTAAGCCGATGCTGCATGCATAAAGTATCCGTATGTAAATCGCATTTATTTCGCCGAATGCAATTTTCAGACAGGAGCGTTTATGTGGTAGGGTCTTCGCTCCCCCATCCCAACCAATTTCGAACTCTGCTGAAAAATGAAAAAAGAATTGGTTTTGTAGGTCTGTTTATACCAACACTTCGTCAGAAAGTTGGTTCTTTACTTACCGGAGCTATGGTATTCGGCCAGCACGGCATCCCTGTCTTATATCGTTACAAAAATCGACTTTCGATAGAGTTACCCTCATTCCAATTATTGGCCGAGCAAGGAAGGTCCAGTTACGAAGCAAGTATTTTTTGGAAAACCCCTATGACTTTAGTAGAAAATAAAGCCATGTTCCCTTATGTCACTTTTAACCTTTTACCGAGCGCAGACGATATAAAATTGTAGTATTTTAATTACTATATTTTTAAAAAATTCCAAAAATTTCAACAAAACCATATCATGTGACCCCTCATTGGAACGAGCTCGATGAGCTTGTTCCAATGAGGGGTCACATGATATGGTTCTGTTGAAATATTTTGAAACATTTATTTCTTTCAACTGCTGAATTTGCAAATTACGCGGGCGGATGCGAGCGATTCGTTAGATAAAGGGTTAAGAAACAAACACAACAGGCAACTGAGCTGTCTGATTTTTTTTTCGTTTATTAAAAGTTATAAAAGGAAATTTGGCTTTTTATGACAAGCTAATTAGTTCACAGATAATCCGCCATTAAGATGAATGTAATGAGAAACAATTTGGAGAAAATCATCGCTTGGAATTTCTTTTTATTCCTAGTTTAGGATACTCTCTTGGTGCACTTGCATTCTATACCATAAAAAAGGAATGCTGCGACCTTCAAAAAATTATTTTATAATTTAAATATTTGACACTATTTGTCTCTTTTAAGGAGCATTTTGGGAGGCCAGTTGTTCTCATTTTGAGCATTCCAGGCTTTACAAAATCTATACAGACAGTGCTGTCTTTTTCTTGTGTATATGAGCTGAGACCTGGAAAATTGATATATTGTGCCATGAAAGAAAAACGAGTAACATTTCTGTATATATGCTAATGAAGCTGGTGTAAACAAACACCAAATCACAAGATCGTGTTAATAATAAGGACTTTTTTTCTAAACGTAAGGAAGGCCGCACCAGTCAGTGATGTTATATGGGGTGTTTCTCCCAGGCATGCAAGAATAACTGATGCAGTTTTATAGCAAACCTAGTCAGTATCTTGACTGATCAACTCACTATTGTAGAGAAACATCAGTAATCGTACAGATATGATCACATCAGAAACAAAAGTGGTATGTACAGTTCATAGGACTTTTCTCCAGTGAGCAAAGCTAAAACATTAAATATTTCTCTCTGTATGCACTTTGGACAATCGAAATACAATTGATGGACATGCCCGAGTCACACTATTTGCCAAATCAAGTTGATTCAAATCACATCCCCTAGGATTGTATTTGAGTGTTCCTGTGATTCTGTAAATTTCTGCACACCGATACTTGGACTGAGTAAAAAAAACACTCTCAGTAAACATGACGGAAATAGACACACCATACTTTAGAGACAAAATCTGTACCCCACATCAACATGGAAGTTTGTAGTTTACATCGGCTTCATTAGCATATTTTCAAAACTTTCACACTTTCTTTTTGGTACAATATACCAAATGTCCAGGTCTCAGCTCATGTATATCACACATTATTTTACACTAAACGATAGATTATCGAGGAAATTGCGGAAAGATAGAAATCGTATCCCCCAGCTGTGGAGATATAGAAATTTTCACTTTCACTGTATCAATCAAAATGGCGATTTGCAAAGCATCACTTCACGGTGAATACGAGTCAAATTATCACTGGAAATGACCAATTCGTTCTAAAAACGTATAATGAAAAGTAAATCTAGTGTTTTTGAGTGGATACCGATCATTTCCAGCAATAATTCAACACGTATTCATCTTGAATTGATGAATGAAACCCGCTAGTCTAAACATGGCCTGAAAGTCCGTAATATAAGTGTTTGGTTTGGTACGTCCTTTGAAAGGACGTACCAAACCAAAAAACTTATATTACGGACTTTCGGGCCATGTTTGGATCAGAAACCCGCCAGCTGAATCAGATTGCAAGACGCTATCTGTTTCGAGTATCAATCAAATCACTTCCGCGTTTGAATGATTCAATGCGCTGTTTACTTTCATGCATCAATTCAAGGTTGAGACGAGTGGAATTATCACATCCTTATAAAAAGCGTATAATAAAAAGAAAATCTAGTGCTTTTGAGTGGATACCGAAAATTATCTCACTTGAAACCGAGACAAATGGTCATTTTCGCGCTCGCGAAACATAAATATTTGTCTCGGACACTCGTGAGACAATTTTCGATATCCACTCAAAAGCACTAGATATCCTCAAAATACAGATCTGTTGACATTGATGTTGTAAGGTTGGACCTCATAATAATGAGATAAGTGCCTAGAAAAAATGATTGTTGAAAGTGAGTTTATTAAATACTTAAATTACTAAAAAAAACTTCACAGTTCTTCGCATATGTTATTTGTAGTATTGAATGCAAAAGAATTGAAAATGCATCCTAAAATTGAACTAATGTCTCTTTTACACAGTGTGCTATTTTGGTCATTTTTATCGTATTATGTCCTAAAGAATATCTATCGCTATTTCATACCAACAATTAGTTTCCGCTCTACAGTTTCGTACTATTGCATTCTAAACATAGGGCATATGTTGAAGCTGAGGCCATGTAAAACAGAGATATATTTTTCGTATCAGATATATGGTTACATTAGGCTTTTTGTTGGACAAGAGAATTTGAAGTTTTGGTCCCAAAGTTGGGTTCGGATACATAGGGGTAAATTACCAGATGAATTATGGGAAACAGAGGCTTCAAAAAATTGTCTATTTTTTAAAATGTAATTTTTACACGGGTTTGTTACCAGAAATGTAACTAAAAAAATGAAACGGAAATATATAATTTTATTTTTTTTCATTTTTGAAACAGGGGATGCTATGCTGCAGGGGTAGGTAGGTGGGGGTGGTGGGAAAATTCTGCTTTTGAGTCTGCTGGGTGGATGAAAATGACTGGTTTCGGCATTTTTTCATGCAGTTTTGCAGGTTGAAGTCTTGCCTTTGACAATAAATTTCCACCCACATTCAGATTGTTTACTTCTACTTAGTCAAATAGTGTTATATGTTTTTTGTGGATTTGGGAAATGTAATACATATTATGGGTGAGATAAATAAGTTACGGAATATTTGTGTTTGAAGAGAGGGTACGGCATGTCATTTTTGAAAATGCCTGGAAAGCTATGGAGCGGAACCTAAAGCTGACATTTAACATTTTTTTCCCAATCAGTTTGAGCGTTGTGGATATTTAGTGTTGGTAGGTGAAATACTGATAGATGTTCTTAATGGCACATTGTCCCTGGACTAGTTTCTTTTAATTAGCTTGCCATATAAGCCAAGCTTTCCTTTTGCTATTTTTTAATAAACGAAAGCAACAGACAATAAGGAATCTTGACTTCAGTAATCCGGCCGCCAGGGCAGTGAAGCTCAAAGTGTCGTCCAAAGTATTTTTTTTCCTCGATGGACTGTGAACGAGTAACATCCCCTGACTACGAAAATGTTTACTGAACGTCTGGCAGCCTTGGGCAATTTGAAATATCCACGTTTAAGGTGACATCGTTAATTCACGGACAGCAATGTCTGACTGCGGTTCATACAACGTTCCGGGCACATACCAAGGGGTGGCATCCGAGACTATATACATTTGTAAGGGATGTTTTGGGTGTTTGGTGATTCTCTTCATCAGTACTACTCATAACTGATGTATCTGCTAACCTTGTCCGTTCATTGCAACACTCTATTGTGGTGTTGCAAGAGCAGACAAATGTGCACGCTCTTTTAGCAGCATTACATTTGCAGCTGTTTGTTTTACATGGCGTCTGGCTTGAGCAAGAACATTTTATTAATTTCAATAATTCATTTGGGGCCAGAGCAACAACGGACGGGACTGTTATAGGCCAGTCTCTAGTTCCTTCTCGAAGCCATATTAGATAGGATTTAACCCTTTGAACCCTGGTGGTATCTTCCATGCCAGTTCCATGGTAGCAATAGGAAGAGTCCATATTTATTATTTGGGGGTAGACCAATTAGTATTTTCAACGTGCAGCCTTAGGGCTGCACGTTGAAAATATTGATTGGTCTACACCACACATTTACCTTGCAGCCATCTCCCTCAATGACATTATGACGTAGCTTATGACCCGGCCGGAAAATCGGCCTCTGGAGTTCAAAGGGTTAAATTTTGAGATCTCGTTTAAAGGGCGTTCTTCCATACACATGTCTGAAGGTGTGCTTTTCCCCGAAGGCTGCTGTGGTAGGGTTTTAGGCAGTAGCGACAATTCGTAAGAGAGAAATCCCTTGACATCAAAGTTATTTATTTATTTATTTATTTATTTATTTATTTATTTATTTATTTATTAGAGTTTAACGACACTTTCGACAGCCAGCGCCACATCGTATCGGACAGTTTTACGGGTGGAGAAAACCGGAGTACCCAGAGAGAACCACCAAGCAACGGCGAGCAACTGTCAGACTTCCCAACGTACTAACTCCACACAAGCAGGGTTAGCATTGGTTGAAGACAAGTGTACCATCGACATGCAGTACGCCTTAGTACACACCGCCACTGTGCCCCCACGTGGGCAATGGGGGGGGGGGGGAAGTGTCTTGCCCAAGGAGACAGCGCGGTTGCCGCAGGTGTTCGATCCGAGGACCTCTCGACTTGCAGCCTGCACCCCTGCCCAGTTGTGAGAGTTTGATAGTAGCTCAGTTACTTTGGAGTATATGAGGTTCGTATCATAAACTTTAACATCGCCAACCTTGACATATTGTCTTGACACAGCCATTGTTTGGACCGGTGTTGGAATAGGGTCGTAGAATCCCCCAGTTTGGTTATGTTCGAACTTGATCATCAGTGCTGAACCTAAATCTAAGACCTTGCCCACGGTGATAGACCCAGGACTCACCTTTGCGTTTACGATATTGACAATGGTTTCAGGGTACTGTGACTGATACATAGGATCTATAGACATCTCAAGTTTTGAGCGGAGACCTTTGCGGTCAACAGCATCAGAATCAATTCGCTTTTTGCCCTCTTTGTGGAAAATTTGGGATCTTTCTGTGTTCTCGGCCTCACGTATCTCTGATATGCTATGATCTAAGGATTCACAGGCATGCAAACGTAGAACCCATACCTTAACCCTTTACCTAACCTGAAAAGCAGAATTCTTGAATAACTTTTTTTTATTTTTTGTCTCAAAAACATAGGTTATGACCCCTCATTGGAACGAGCTCGACGAGCTCGTTCCAATGAGGGGTCATAACCTATGTTTTTGAGGCAAAAAATGAAAAAAATAATGAAAATTAATTGGCGATTTTTGAGAATAGCGCTGGCCGGTTTTGGCGTTACGTTGGGTAAAGAGTTAGGGGTTTCTGATTTGAGAGTGATGCCTATAATACCAGACTTACCGTGGCCACATCTCATAAATGTAGTCTATATGAACATGGCACTCCAAAACCCGTTTCAAAAACCCAGAATGTGTCTCATGACATGTTCACCTCTCATGAAATGGACCAAAATATTAGGCTCAAGATTCTCCATCTGGCGGAGGTAGTACAGGCCATACCTCACGTAATTCGTATGGCCGGATGCGAAAAAGTATGGCAACATATTTTTCACCACATAAAGGTGAAGGGGTCAGTCACCTTCCCGTTCAGCACAAATGTACAACTTCATGATGAAAGCCGTCTTCAGAAAAGCATCGACCCACATGTTCGTTGTCTGACTTTCGTCACTTAAATCTTCCAATAAACAGCTCTACTGGGCATTCAAAGTTGTTTTTCTCGAATAGTTTATGGAGGAGTTCTTCTGCCAATAAACACATCGATCTCATGTTCATTGCAAATGTTTTCACCCCTCCAATCACCGATTGCAGCACATCAGCCAAACCTGATTCAGCCATCAGCTTTCCTACGATATCGACGAAGCTCATAATCAGATGCATACCTCGTAAACGGGGCATAAAAGATGGAAAGTCGCCCGGAGACGCCCACAATACCTGCACGGCGATTCTATACAACCGTTGATCAGCTGTGGACACTGTAAAGCTCTGTCCTGCATTCAACGTCAGCTGTTGGGCCTTTTTCATAGCAGTGGCAATAGTTTCGGAATCGGCCGATGTCATGTTGATCAATGAGAGATATTCGGCTCTAGTGCGACATTCAGTGAACATTCCAGACTCGCGAGATATACGAGTGTTAGACCCGTTAAGTTCTGGACAACTTTCCTTTTGCAGAACATCACTGAATGCAAAATCGGTCTACGTGGCCCTTCGAGTTGACAGTGCTGAATGACATGGAATTTGGAGCGACGGGATGCATCTTTTTGCGTGAGAAATAGGCATATCCGGACGTTTCGGTCGGTGCTGACGAACAACATCCAACTGATAGTCATTAGTCTCTGACATTTCCGACTTTTTAAGTCGCGGGAGCCCAGTGTTGCGATTGGGCCCTATTATTTGATTGCGTTATCAAAACAGTCAGAGACAGTGGCGGCGCCATGGGGGGGGGGGGGGGGGGGGGGTATGTGGAGGGGGGGGGGGCGAAGGGGTACCCCTCCACTTTTTCGCCAAGCGTAGTAAAAAAATACTATCATTTTAATTTTTGTATTGAACGTTGCGGTGTAATGGTGGGTATGCTTAATTCCATATTCCCAAGTGCACTAAATCAGAGAAGTATTTAAATTATGTTTGTGTGTGCCCCCCCCCCCCCCCCCCCCCCCACACACACACACATTAGCTGCAAACAACAAACAAGAGTCGAGGTCCCAAATTGCAACAAGGCGTGCCGCGTTCAAGCGGTCTAAAACATGCCGCTTAAGAGTATTCGAGGAATGCTAGAATCGAGAGCGTGCAACGCATCCGTTTGGAATGCAGCCTACTTTCATTTTCGATTTCAGTGTCGTTTGGTGCTTAGTGCTCGCACTTTACAACAGCATTCTTCCGTTAAAATGTCACCATGTACGACGTTTTCTATAACTGAAAGACCTAACCAGCAAATTTCAAAAGGATAAAACTGTTTTAATTTAGTTGTCTGAGAATGCTCCAGAGAACACCATTTAGAACGTAAGTTTTAAAAATTTTCTCAACTTCGGGAGGGGTGTTTTAATTTTAAAACTTACGCGCGGCGGGCAATACCCAACTGTACGCCGTCACTTCTGTAACTCTGGCGTCGCCACTGGTCAGAGAATGGGTACTGAGTTTTCCATTCTGAGATTCTATTTCAGCATCGAAATTATCTACCACTACAGTTATGAGCCACCCGTCAGAACAAGATATTGGCGTGAAGTCAAGATTGCGAGCTGCCGTATTTGCTGCTGATTTCTTGAAACGCAACAATTCATTATAGGAACATGCACTTTTATGCATTGGATAATGTCATTTGTGTCTATATGAGTATAAAATTCTAGATTGTTTCTAGTAAATACCAATTACATATGAGAATTTAATTACCTAGGCAAACTATGCTTATTGAAATTGGGTACACCTTTCTGTGACGAATATCTCAAATTGATCAGGGCTGTCAGACGTCCAGTGAACATTTTCTGAATCGGGAGATGTTCCTCTATCAGAAACCACCCAGAAAAAAAACTTTGGATGCGACTTTGAGGTTGGACAGAAAGTTGGCATTTGGCGGCCGGTGTAAAAGGAATGGAAGTCCGTAGGAACGTTAGTCCCTCTGGACAATTATTCCGCGGAATTATAGTCCTAGGTCTAACATTTCAATCCTGCGGACTACTATTCCTAGAAATGTTAGACCTAGGACTATAATTCCGCGGAATAATAGTCCAGAGGGACTAACGTTCCTACGGACTATCATTCCTGTCACACCAGGCTATATTTTCTATTGATGTCATATGGGTTTTCACCACAATTACTTGCTTCTTAATTGGACTTTCCTCGCTTGCCTAATAATTTCAACAAGGGAGATAACTTAAGGGAAAGCCGATTATTTTACTCTTAGGTAATGTGCAGATGTATTTCAAATACCACGATATTTTATCCACACCAAATTTATAAATTAACCCATCTTTTAATACTGCCCACATAACACTCCCAGCGTCTTATTTATAATGAAAAAGGTCCAGTTATTACTGTTGCGATTCACAGACATAGCTTATAACTTCTCGTTGGAATGAGCTCTCTGAGTTCGTTCCAATGAGGGGTCAAAAGGTATGTTTCAACAGCCAAAACTTGGAAAAATAAATTCCATTAATGTTTGTTGTGAGTTGTCCTTGAAGTTTTGGTTACTTTGCGATGAGAAGCGTTGAACATGGTTGTTCAAAAAATTAACAGCTCATGACAATCAGAAAGTAAGCGAGGGAAAAGTGATTTAGTTTTATGTGTGCCAACCTGTAAACACGTCAGGGGTGGCGCCAGGGATTTCTAGACAGGGGGGCTGACCTCTCCGACAGGGGGACTATAACATTTGACCTCCCAAACGAAGTAAAATGAGTGAAAATTGGTAAATTGGAGAACCAAAATAGAAGCAAATTGAGTATGTTTGTTGATTATTTAACCCTTTACCTAACCTTGAAAAGCAGACGACACTTGCAAAAATAATTCTTGAATAACTAATTTTTTTCATTTTTTGTCTCAAAAACATAGGTAATGACCCCTCGTTGGAACGAGCTCGACGAGCTCGTTCCAACGAGGGGTCATAACCTATGTTTTTGAGACAAAAAATTAAAAAAATAATGAAAATTAATTGGCGATTTTTGAGAATTGCGCCGGCCGGTTTTGGCCGTTACCTTAGGTAAAGGGTTAAAGTAAACATATTATAATAAGGTCGGGAAATATTTCATCTATAAAGACAGTTTGACGAACGACATTAAGGAATTTCGTGAGAATCACTATTCTCTATCAAAAGTTCCAGTGCTGCACGGGTTCGAGACTGACAAAACGAGATATCTACATTCGATTGTCGGAAATTTCTCGTGAAGTCGGGTTTACGAGACTCTCCGACGGACTGACTAAAAATCTCCGACGGGGGGCTGGACCTCTACGACGGGGGGTGGGGGCTGTAGCCCCCTCTGACCCCCCTCCCTCCCCCTTGGCGCCACCACTGAAACACGTCTTCTCAAACCACGATGACCATGTGATCATGTGACAGAGATCTTGAAAAGATTGTTTCAAGTCTATATTTTACATTTTTTCATACTTCTACAACCGCCCTATTTATTGTGGACATTTACATAATATGACTGTGACTGGAAATAAAATAAGATATTACTGTTGAAGGTTTCAACTGAAGTCACTCTGTTTAAAAGTTTTAGTGTTCAGGAAATCTTGTTGGGGGGTACATTTTAGATTTGTTATTGAATGGAGTTCGTAGATTGATAGATCAAATTGGACGTGCAGATCCGCTTGCCGTATAACCCTTTGCCTAACATGAAAAGCTGATGACACTTGCAAACAAAATTCTTGAATAACTAATTTTTTTAAATTTTTTATCTTAAAAACATAGGTTATGACCCCTCATTGGAACGAGCTCGAAGAGCTCGTTCCAAAGAGGGGGTCATAACCTATGTTTTGAGAAAAAAAAATTAAAAAATGATGAAAATTAATTGGCGATTATTGTGAATAGCGCTGGCCGGTTTTGGCCGTTACGTTAGGTAAAGGGATAAAGGAATGTACACATGCTAAATACATGCGTGCAAGGCGTTTTATGCGACAAAGTAAAAATATATTTTCACATCCTTCTGTCCGGCACGACCCGCGTTGTGTCCTTGGGCAAGGCACTTTATCCCGGTTGCCTACATGGGGGCACGATGACGCCGTGTACTAAGGCGTACTGCACGTCGATGGTGCACATGTCTTCAACCGCTGTAACCCTGCTTGAGCGGAGCTTGAACAGAGTTAGAATGTTGAGGAGCTGCCAGTTGCTCGTCGATGCTCGGTGGTTCTCTGCGGGTACCCCGGCTTCCTCCACCCGTAAAACTGTCACGGTCACGATTAGCCAATGTGCATAAGTATGTGACCTTAAACACCAATAAATAAATAAATATAAATTTCACATCCTTTCACAATTTCTACATCGTGTGTTTCCTCCTTTTACAGCAAAGACAAATACTAACTACAAGACAATGTACAGGCTGAAATATAACATGGGCACCAGCAGCAGATGGGTGGGGGTAGTTGCTACCATTACCCAAGGTTGGGGGAGGGAGGCAAGGGGGTGACGCATACCCTTTTTCGCCAGAAGTGCAATAGTGGAATAGACTTTACTTTTCGCGTACTGTAACTGAGACACTCTCGAGAATTCGTTTCTAACGTATTTTACGTGTGCCAATACCAATGGTGTGGGCGTGGGGTGGGGGGGGGGGTAGATCAGGTATAATGACGGAGGCTGGTCGATAATCATCAAAGAAAGAAGTAACACAATCGATAGGGTGAGTTCTAAACATTTACATCGTTCCTTGAGTGCAACAAGGCGTCATCTGCAATGCACTCAAGGGACTATATATATAAGCGTATAGTGTTTTCAAGTAAAAAAATTATTCTACGAGCAGGATTAAGAATGAAGCCGACGAGCCTCTGGCGAGTCGTTTTCATTCTTAATTCTACGGGTGGAATACATTTTCCCATAGACATTTTTTAGGCAGAGCGCCATCTTTTAGTGCCTACTCTGGCGAACTGATTTAACATTGAAAATTCCCATAGACATTTTTTTGCCAGAGTGCCATCGGTCGATGGCACTCTGGCGAAAAATGTCTATGGGAATTTTCAGTGTTAAATAAGTTCGCCCAAGTACACACGACCGTGAATTTTCTCTGACGAACAAGTGTATATGGGAATTTCAGTGTTAAATCGGTTCGGCCCAAGTGGCATCCCTTACTACTAACCCCCCCCCCCCCCCCACCTCATCGAAGATGGCGGCGGAGACACTTTTCAGTATGTGACCAATGATTGTTCCAGCAATTCAATTGGACAGAGATCCGTCTCTTTAATCCTTAAAAAAAATCTCCAAACGTTTTGGCAACCGCCGTTAATAATACGGAGATAGGATTACCTCATTCTTCTTAATTTGCATATTTTCACAAAAGATTTGAATAGATCTATAACATCGCACGATTTCGAGATAAATACAAGATATTTTCGACAACTCTAATAATCCCATATCGTCACACAATCATTTCTCAGCGCCATCA
Source organism: Pictodentalium vernedei (assembly GCA_031216915.1). Lineage (NCBI taxonomy): Eukaryota > Metazoa > Mollusca > Scaphopoda > Dentaliida > Dentaliidae > Pictodentalium > Pictodentalium vernedei. The sequence continues at coordinate 74,391,598 of CM062295.1, read as the reverse complement.
TACTACGTGGGTAGTCTTCTTTGAAGTGGGGGACAATGTTTAAAGGATGCTTTCGCTGGTGTTAGACACAGTCCTATAACAAACTGAATTTATTGACAAAGCAAACAAATTTAGTGAATCGGTAAACACCATGGTTTGTAAACTCATTGTTGAACACAGAGTTTATGAAATTTGTTTGAGCTAGTCCATGCCTCAACCCGTTGAAAGGTATTTCTATTTTGTTCGCCGTGTTTGATATATATCCTGTGGGCTCAAAGAGTTGTGCTTGTTTTATTTGATACATATTCTGAAATTCCCTTTGTGACATGGCTTTGCTGGACAACATGAGAAATATGAGTAATGCCTGTCACGCCCAGTCATATCCATAATATTTCTTTAAATTTGCGTAGAAATCTCTTTTCCGTTTCATCTTTTAGCATGCAGTACTAATTTTTAACACGTTAATCACCAGATTTTTAAGAACTAGACCTGTTCGTAAGCACTTCTAACGAAATGCCCCGCAATGTGCAGGCCAACCCAAAATAAAGACTGCTATGAAGTCGATTTTTAAAAATATGTTAGCACATTGTGCAGGTGCTTCATTTTGATACTCAGAAAAGGAAAAGGAAAATAAAGTGTCACCATACGGTGACACAAAAAATCCACCGCTTATTTAACAATGCAAGCCTGACTATAGGTGATACAGTTTTGGGGTATATACAAATACCAAGTCCATAGAGGGCAATGACTCTGGCAATAAAATCTGGCACAACACCAGCATTTCACTGTAGGTATACAACAATAGGATACACTTGCATACGAAATATCAAGTCACTCAACCAAGTACTTTACAAGTTATTCATGACTGAATTTCTGGACGGACGGTTCAAGCTTTTTTGGTTACAGGAAGCAGCGTGCCCAGAATTTGGGGTGGGAGACTCATCGAATCTTATCCTGAAAAGTGTCAACCCTATGTAGCAGCCATGCCTGAAATTCCAACCTGGTTCGTGTACCCTCTCTCTCTAATATTTCTTGGGTGCGTTTGCTAAGGTTATGTTTTAACTTCCTGAGTACCCAAGTCTTAGAAAAGCACTCAGGGTGCCACAACTGGCATGAAATGTTGAATAATTTTTCTCTGAGAAGGCTCCACACCTTCAGCTTTAGGGGATACAGACTCTCGCCCCAACATGATATGAAATGAAGAGGAGAGAAAGAAAATTTTTCTGCTGTCATTGAAATGAGGTGTGTGGGGGGGGGGGGGTAATATTTGTCTGCTGCTAATAATTTGGCCCCTTTCCTTACGAATTATTTCATTTAGCCTGTGTCATGGAGTTAAGATATGTCACGATACGGGATTCGGGTCGTTCGAGCAATATGTGCGAGTCACTCGATCGAGCAATTACTCAAAAGCTCATTTGTTCGATGGGATTCGAGTCATTCGAGCAATGGTTTATCAGTAACTGCTCGATTGCTTATTGGGTTTGGGAATGCTTTTGATATACACAAGGGAGATAACTGCATTGTGGGAAATCAAGCACTGGTAATTATAAGAATTGGACGAGAAAACCTGAGATAGTTTGGACTGGATAGACTGTTAGTGATAGAGAAACATATGCAATAGGCATTAAAAATGGGATTCTGGGAAAACTAGGCCCTGTACTCCTATTCAATAGAACATACCCCTATAACCCTTGGTACTATAGCATAACGTGTTATTTTTATATGCCCAAAATGGGGCTTCACATGTCCGTTTGGGTGGTTTGGTGGAGATTTTGGTGGTCTGTAAGGGTGGTCGGGTCTATTTCGGTAATTAGATATACTCTAGTTCAATCGAACACGCCCCCGGGGGACCCCTTGGTACTATAGCGCTACGTGCTAAGCCGATAAAATGGGAAATCCGTATCAAATAAAGTTAATTTCGGTGATTTGGGGTAGATTTTGGTGATTTGGAGGGATTGTCGGGTTGTTTGTGGTAATTCTACGAATCGGGAATTACTCTTCTACAAAGGAACACGCCCTCTGAACATACACCCGTCTTGTTAGAAGGTTTTGGGTCACATAGCAACCACGTGCTACCATAGAAACCAAGATGGCGGCCTCCAGTATACAAAATGGACGACGGAAACACGTGTCACCCTAACAACACGCGCTGCGCATGCGCACTAACACCACGTATCACTATGGAGATGACGTCACAAGATGGCCGCTCACGCGGGTTACCATGACAACACAACATGACGTCACCAGGTCACGTGACTATGACGTCACATATGAGATCCCCCATGAGATCCCCCAATGGGGGTCGTTTCATCCCTCTTCTACTACTTGTAGTAACGGGAACGGGAATGAAATTACACTCAGAAGAGGGAGAACCCGGAACCGGGAACTGTCCCGGATAATATTAAGTAAATTTACGAGAATAACAAGATGTATTTATTTTCGTGAAAATAAACATATTTTATTAGCAATCTGTCATCTCCATACGGAAAAGTTAATTTCTTAAGAGAAGTGTGAAAACGCAAACCTGCTTCCAACTCGTCTTCATTTTAAGAATTGCTAGTTTTATCACCACTACCTTCTGGCTTCATCTCCCTCTTCACTGCCACCACCAGACTCCTCTGCCTCAAGCACAGGAGACTGGTGACGGCAGTGAAGAAGGAGTTGATGTTGAAGGAGGTAGTGAATAGTGAGTGGCAACAGTGGTTCTGAAAATGAAGACGAGTTTGAACTTTGATGCGAGTGAAGATCTTGTTGTTGAAGACAGGAATCATCCTGAAGTGATTGAAAGCTACAGTGATTTGGTGAAAAAGGTTCTTCGGGGAGCAGGATTGTAAAATGTTCAGGCGTGGAAGGGCTGACGAAATCTTACAAAGTTGCGTTGGAGCAGTTTTCCAATTTACAGGGTTCTTATAGTCAAGGACCAAAAAAATTCAAGGACTTTTCAAGGACATATCAGCATTTTCCATTGATGTTTTTTTAAAATGTACATTTGGAATATAACCATTTTTAGAAGCCTTACCTACTTTAACCCTTTACCTTACATGAAAAGCAGTCGATACTTACAAAAAAATTCTTGAATAACTAATTTTTTGTCTAAAAACATAGACTATGACCCCTCATTGGAACGAGCTCGATGTGCTCGTTCCACTGAGGGGTCATAACCTATGTTTTTGAGACAAAAATGAAAAAAATAATTGAAATTAATTGGCCATTTTTGAGAATAGAGGTGGCCGATTTTGGCGTTACACTGGGTAAAGGGTTAAAAATGTCTTCTACCTCATCCTTCTAAATTCCAGGAAAATGGTGCTTCTAAAATGCTCTGCAACAAAATTATGGTACTTTCAGAATGGCACCCAGTTAAATAATGCCTGAACTTTAATTCCTCATTTATTGTTAGTTATTTTTTTTTTGTTTTTCAACTGAAACAAGTGCAAAAGAGATGTTTCAATTGTCCACTATTACACAGGTAAAAATGATATAGGGCAAAATTCAAGGACTTTCAAGGAGTCTGAGGGATTTTCAAGTACATTTTCTGAATTTTCAAAATTCAAGGAGTAAGATTGAAATTCAAGGACTTTTCAAGGATGTGCACACCCTGATTTAGAAAACTTCAGTTCAACACACAAAAAGTATCATGCATGATTCCTGGTTACGTGCTATAGATTTCCCGGGTATTGTGACCGGTTTTGGGAACCGGGAACCCGGGAATTCCCATTTCCGAGATTTAACCCTACTTGGTAGTTGGAAGCCGAGAGGGGCCGTTTGTATATATGTCCACATTCCATTAAATGGAGTAGTATTGATGATGAAAACGCCGTTTTTTCATGTGTAAATAGTGTTCAACAACAGAGAATAGTAGTTAAACTTTTCAGACTGATTGAGAAAAAATTATAAAAAGTCAGGAGCGTGGAGACTTAGTGGTATACTATTGAACTTCTATGCTAGAGGTCCCGAGTTCGATCCCCGTCCGGGACAACCCGCGTTGTGTCCTTGAGCAAGACACTTTATCCCGGTTGCCTACATGGGGGGGGGGGGGGTGAGGGAGGGGGGGGGCGGGTCGATGATGCCGTGTACTATGGCGTACTGCACTAGATGGTGCACATGTCTTTAACCGCTGTCGGGTACTCCGGCTTCCTCCACCCGTAAAACTGGCACGGTCACGATTAGCCATTCTGCATAAGTATGTGATCTTAAACACCGATAAATAAATAAATAAATAAATAAATAAATAAATAAATAAATAAATAAATAAATAAATAAAAAAGTCAGTTTCTGTATTTTTACACTTGTCTACGGGAAATGCCTGAAATTTATATGATGCGCACATGGATGATATGAATTCTCTAACATTTCGAAATTTCAGTTTTTATATGAAATACCCATACCCTTAGTGTAAAATTTACTGACAACGTTAGGAAATTAGTTAGAGGTAACTTCCCCTAAATCTCTTCCAATGATGCAAATTGTCAGCCACAATGGTCTCGTACCATACGCTCTGATTAAGAAGATGAATAAGATAAATTGAAAGAACGCTTTTTATGTGTTTGAATCGATGGGTGTTTTACATAACTCGATTGAATGGCGTGATCATGTTTCGCGAGAGCCATAGGCTCTCGCGAAATATGAGCACGCCATTCCAACGAGTTCTGTGTTTATTACACATCCTCCCACGCATTAAAATTCATTTAAATAAACAAATTTTAATTCCGCTGTTTAAACCCAAAAGTGAACAGACCGTTTGTTTTTTTCTGTTTTTTTTTTTAAGCTGTACTGATCAAATGGATTGATAAAAAATCGAAAATTTTGGGAACCAGTCTAAATTACTTTCGTTATCTTTTCTATTGGCCGTGTTTGTTGAAATTCGTGTCGCTCTTTCTCTTCGGCTTGTGTCCATTCACGCCTAACCATTTGGAGACTATTAATGTCAGTAAAAATACTAACTTGGGAAGATTCGCAAAACAGCTCGGAGAAACTTTTTTTAAAAGACATTCGAAGGATGTCAAGATGTCTGAAGATTTACCGAAATAAAGGTGACCAATTTAGATATAACGGGATCCGCAGACGAGACGGCCACGGACTGTGTTAATCTTGTGGCTGGGAATGATTGGGTATTTTTTTAATATTATCTCGTTTTTGGTTAACTAATTTTTCTGTGAACCGAATTTATTTTGCTTTGGACGTTTTCATTTTTACAGTACGCGACAGACGATCGGTAATTGTATAACGAAACTTGGAAACTTTTCGAAGCGTAACTAATGACTCGACGGGAAAGGAACTAGGATAAACGGTGCTGGGAAAAAAGTTCCGACTTGTACATCACTAGTTGAATACAGAAACATTTATGTCAAAAGCGGCGATTCCGTTAAATACAAGGGTTTAAAGTTTAATGGATGTGTAATAAAGAGTAAATCTACACTTTCTGTGTGAGGATATACTTGACCCGCCCGTACCACAATAACTAATACAAACATCTACTGTGCCTGCTGGATAACGGTTGGATGTACATGCACGTTCTGTATTTGTTTTCTGCGAAAGTAGAAAATGAGCAACTTTTATTCACCATTACGGTGTTGATATGTTCAACGCTCAGGTTCTTCTTCGACGAACGGGTTTTTCAGCTTTGCGCAGTGGCGGTACCATAGCCAATGAGGTTTATCCGAGGCGTGGTTATTGCTAGTTGAAAACTATTCCCAATACCCCGCGCTGTCGCTTTCACTAGCGGCAAGCGCAATTTTTGAACGCTCCCACGGGAGCAACACATATCAAGTGGAAGATAATTGTAATCAAGCGAACCTCCAACGTTTGTTGGCATCTGTAAATAGAGATTCCAGACCGTTGTCACTTTCCGTTTCGAAGAATAGGCAGCACTGATGCTGGATTTCCTGACCTGCAGAGTTGGGATGGTTTTTTTTCGCTTCGGTTTCGGTTTTTTTGCGGCAAACCGGAAAACCGAATCAAGAGAACCAGCAAAAACTGGCCAAACGGTTTTACAGCGTTTGTGCATAAAATTATTAAACTATCTTGCTCGGAGGCTACTGGACTGATGGCCCCCATAGAGTCTCGTCATTTAGCATTTTCGATATAGGAGCGAAAACGTCGTGTTCAAATTGCCACATCTTCTCTCCTGTTGACTCGTTCATCGGTCTCCATCGGATGAGTCAATAAGGGAGAACATGTGACAATGAGAACACAACATGGATAAGATGACATTTATTTATTTGTTACCCTAATTTGGGGTTTTTTTCTGACAGAATAGACTTAGCAAATGATCGCCCTAGAACCTCTGAGAATGATCAAAGGGGAGCTGAGCTGAACACAGTGAATATACTTACAGGAAGAGCGTTTTTTGGTGAGAGGTGTCGTACAAACTATGGGAATTTTTTTCCAAGTTATGGAGCCTGAAGCGTTATTTACTATATGTTCTTAAAACAAAGAAAAACTGAAGTTTTTTTCCTGAAACCGAACCGAAACCGAATCTGCCCCCCCCCCCCCCCCCCCCAGCTCTAATTAGTATTCCGGGAGGGAGACATTGGACTTCGAACCGAAATGCCCACTGCTCCAACCTGAAACACGTCATCTGTATTGTGTCCTTGGAAAAAGCACTTATTTCTGATTGCCCATGTGTGTGTTTGTACTAAAGCTTACAACACGACAATGGTACCCTACCAACCATTGCACGCCGTACAAGTGCTGAGTTATTAAGTTGGAGAGCCCTGACGTTACTCGTTGCTGCTTGGTAGCATTCTCAGGCACTCTGCTCAGCTGAGCCGCTGCCAAAAACGCTACAGACACCTCTTTCGCGATGTGCAAGGATATAGATTTTTTTTCTTTGCAGTTACACAATTATATGCATAACTCACGTTGCATATGGGAAGATGGCATTAATGGCCAACGCGGGTCAGTAGCTATGTTTTTAGGTAAACATTGAATATTTGTATGTGGTAATTTAATATTTTTTTTCACAAAAGTGACGTCAACAGGTCGTGTTGGATGTTGAGAGTGTCCCATGGCTGATAATTTTCGTCACCGGAAAAGATTTAAGCTACCCTTAATTCCCTGCAGCTATCAGTAAATGTAATACTGAGGGTATGGGTATTGCATATAAAAACTGAAATTGTGAAATGTCAGCGGATTTGTAGAATAGTATAAAAATTCTGAAAGTTAACTTTTTTTACAATTTTTTTCTAATCAGTTTGAACATTTGGCCATTATTCTCTGTTGAAACTCATTTAACCCCCTGCACACTGATGAAAAAATCTCAAAATTTCAGGCTTTTAATTTTTCCCATGATGCAACTAGAAATTTAATCAATTCAGTCTTGTTTGACAGAGCTCATTAAGCTCTGTCAAACAAGACTGAATTGATTTAATATCTAGTTGCATTATGGAAATAATGGCTACTTGAAATTTTGGAATTTTGACATCAGTGTGCAGGGGGTTAAATATACAAATCGACGCTTTCACCATCTTCTGCTGTTCTTAAACCTTCTTCTTGTCATTATATCAAGTTTGCACAACGTGACTTATAATACAAACACTGTCGTTTCCATTGGTATAAAGTTCTAGGAGGTAAGATTTGCTATTTCTTTCCTAGGAAGCATAAAATCTTCCAAATTACTACAAAAACCCATTCGCTAAACAAAGAACCAAAGTGGAAGGTTACTTTGTCTTGGTAGGTGTGACACTGATAGATTCCTAATGACGGTATATCTGTGAAGATGTTTCTTCTAATTAACTTGCTATAAAAGCCAAGTTTCCTTTTGTAAATTTTAATAAATGAAAACAACAGACAGCTCCCAGAGATGTCTGTTTTTTTATTTTATTAAAAGTAACAAAAGGATACTTGACTTTATTTTCCACTGATGTAATGGGCTTTACTTAGAATCTAAATTGGATCTTCCTCGCTCGTCCTATAATTCCAGAGGAGGAGGGGATAACTTTACTGGAAGTCGATCTTCAAGACGATATAAGTCAGGCATGCAAACGTGGATACTATGAGTGGGCTCCAGCTGATGTTAATTTCTGAATTTGTATTCTTTGGGAAGGGGGGGGGGGGGGGTGGATTCCTGCGCATCCAAAATAGGAGGCAGGCCTCTTACACCACATACAGGTGCAAGGTGTTTGGATTGCTAAATTCGGAATCACAAGGACTCAAGTACTTTTTTGTGTTGACTTTCACGAATTAATTGGTGCCGTTAATCCAAGCCCTCAGGCCACAAGTCCAATTCTGTGAGGAATTCGACGTCGTTATGGCCTGGAACCAGTCTAGTCCTTAAATATTCCCGCGACTATGTTGCGATCAGAAGGAACTTTTCAGTTGATCGGAAAAGTGAACGTACAGTTCACTTTTCCGACCAGATGGAATATTCCATCCGATTGAATCTAAACAATATCTGAATTTATTTTCTTCGAATCAACCCAAATGTTTCTCAATCGAGATTTGACCTAATGTATAATGACGTCACCAACAACATCACACATGTTTATTAACTCTTTACCTAACATGAAAAGCAGACGACACTTGCAAAAATAAATTCTTGAATAACTATTATTTTCATTTTTTGTCTCAAAAACATAGGTTATGACCCCTCATTGGAACGAGCTCGACGAGCTCGTTCCAATAAGGGGTCATAACCTATGTTTTTGAGACAAAAAATGAAAAAATAGTGAAAATAAATTGGCGATTTTTGAGAATAGCGCTGGCCGGTTTTGGCCGTTACGTTAAGTAAAGGGTCAAATAATTTATGGGGGGGGGGTGGCTCAGTCGGTAGAGGTGCAAGCTGCAAGCCGAGAGATTCTCGGTTCGAATCCCGCCTGCGACAACTGCGTTGTGTCCTTGCGCAAGACACGTCACCCCCATTGCCAACGGTGGGGGCACGGTGACCCTGTGTACGTACTAAGGTGTACTGTACGTCGATGGTGCACCTGTCTTCAACCAATACTAACCCTACTTGTATGGAGTTAGTATGTTGGGGAGCTGACAGTTGCTCGCCGTTGCTCTGTGGTTCTCTCCGAGTACTCCGGCTTAACCCATCCTGTCGTGGTCCTGATTAGCCATTGTGCAGAAATATGTGACCTTAAACACCAATAACTTCAACCCATTTAAAGTCATAACTAGAAAATACAATTCATGAAAATACAATTGTAAAAGTTTTATAGTATTGACCCCTGATCGACGTATTCAAGAGAGAGGAAACGTTTACGAAGGTTAAGTTAATTCAGTTGGACAATGGTGCTGCGTCAAACAAGAGGAAATGGGCATATATTGCGTGGGGATGATAGACTCAAGAAATTGAAGGCAAAGTTAGTAAATGAGGATGTCAATGCAGAATTATTTCTCGACCAATCCAAGTTTCTGTGCTCTCTATAAATGTTATATGTATTGAGCTGTGTTGAAATGTTATAAATCTATATTTTTGTATGTTATGCATATATTGAAGGCAAAGTTAGTAGAAGGGTGGGGGGAGGTTAATGCAGAACCATTTCTCGACCAAGCCAAATATTTTGGTTCTGTATAAATATTATATGTATTGAGCTGTGTTGAAATGTTATAAACTTATATTTTTTGTATGTTATGCATATATGTTGTTCATTGTTCTTTATCAAATAAAGTGTTTTTCATTCAATATATGTTTTCCTAGTTATCCTTAATCAATAATAATAGTTGGCCTAACGGGAATTGGTCTAACAATAATTGGTCTTTTGGGAATTGGTCTAGTTGGAGTTGGTCTAACGGGAATTGGTCTAGTAGGAAGACACCCCACCAATTATGTTAATACATTGATATTTTGAAGGCGAAATAAATATTTATGGGTTGGGATATCTATAACGGGAGCACGAAAGAATATATATCTGTGAATAAAGGGACATGACACTGAATCAACGGTTGTCTACGCGCAGTCTACCCTCGACAGATTTTTAACTTTTTACGCCTTATGTATTATATTTACACATACCCACGTAAACGGCGGAGACCTCGAGTATAAACACTGGCAGGGTCCAAAAACGAATCTGAAAGTTCGGCATTTTATATTCAATATTAGTCATGCCTAAAAATTGCCAACGCCCTGATAATGTCCCATATGGATTATGGCAATAGCCTTTTGATGGACCTGCCGCAAAGCAGAATGAAGCCTTTCCAGAGAATTCAGAACCTCACTGCTAAAATCATAATGGATAGGTCAAAATTCTCCAGCAAAATTCCCCAGCTCTACAGATGCCTTGCAAGAGTGCCATTTTCTCCCAATCGCAGTTAGATGTCAACTTAAAGTCCTTGTATTAGTCTTCAAGTGTCTTAATAACATGTCACCTGAATATTTGGCGAATTTGATTACCTTCTCCACCAACTTTTAAGCCACTAGATCTATCACTACACTCAAATTGGCACAACCTTTTAATAGAAAAATTACTTTTGCAGACAGAGCTTTTAGGTGTGTTGGCCCAAATCTTTGGAATTCCTTGCCAGGTTACATAAAAATAAGCCCAGACCTGAAAACTTTCAAAAAACTATTAAAACAATTTATTTAAGAAAGTTTTCAAAATTCACCACACTTCTGTTAACTGATACTTCTTTTATCATCCTTTAAATATGCATGTGTGATGTTTAAATATGTTAAATGTGTGTTATATGTTAGAATGTGGCCCTGTCCCTAATTATTTGGGGCAGTGGTACAAATTTGAGAGCTATACTAAGTGTCTGATGTAATGTAATTCCAAACTCCTAAAAGACGAACGCAAATAAGCGGCAATAAGGCCTAAAAAAGTTTAAAATCTGTTTATCAGGCCCTCCTACGTGGTCCTTTTGGCTGCCGCATGCTCTATTTTTATAACCAATGCAACATTAAAAAAATATTAATTAAATGGTTTATATCTGCTATTTTGCCCAAGTCAATAAAATTGATAACTTTGTCCACTGAGTTCAACAAGCCTTTGCAATGCTCTAGCATTGCAAAGCCTTCTTGCACACAAGGGACGAAATACACCACCATCCATGCTATTCAGTAGATTATGATGCCTAAAACATGAAACAAACCAAGAACACGAACTTTTGATGGCAAAGAAATAATTACAAAAATAAAAGATAAAATAAAAAACCGCCCGCCCACACGCAGTATTACAAAAATTGTCCTGAGAAACAGAACATCTACTATGTGGTGGCATTTTCTCCAACGTTCTCTATAGTTCGCCGCGAATGGAAACTCACCAGAGAAGCCCTGCTGAAAATGAGTTTGTGTAAGTATAATGAGCCCGTAATCATTTATCGAGTATCTGTGAATGTGTTTGGCTGCCAAAGAGGCATTGGTCCTTGTTTGTGCTCCAAAATAATTTCCCCTTTAAAACCCACTATCATCCATTCTGCCAAGCCCCAATAATAACGGCTCATATAGAGAGAAGAGCAGTTCCTTAACTACGATAGACCAACACACACCGTGAGATACAGTATATGTTTGAAGGCTTGAATCGTTCATAACTTCTTCAGGACGACGGAGGTGTATCTGTGTGGAAGCCATTCCCTTCAGATGACGGTAACTGTCAACACTTACAATGAAACTTCATATGCTAACAGGGATGCGGCTAGAGGGTTTCAGCTGGGGAAAGGGGGGGGGGGCACCGGTGTAAATTCCAACTGTGAGTGGTTTCGATAGGTGGTTGCACTGCAGCGCTGGGTGATATCTTTTAACCCATTACCCAACAAATCGTCCGCATCCGCCCGCGTAATATGCAAATACTGCTGCTGAAAAAATATTATTTCTCGAAAAATTTCAACAAAACCATATCTTGACGAGCTCGTTCCAAAGAGGGGTCATATATGGTTTTGTTGAAATTTTTTTTTAAAAATTTAAAAAATGATATTTAAAATAATGAATTTTGAAATCGTCTGCGTTATGAACCCTTCTGAAAATTTTCACTAGTCCTGAAACGGAAAAGCATCATTTATAATGTGTCTGGGTCAGAAAATATACCGGATTGATGTCAGAGTCGAAATTTTGAAGCCATGTCAATTTTAGAGTAGGAAATTTGAAACTCAAGTTTCCAGTTGGAAATAAAAGATCAAAATTTCTCATCATTAGCAGGAATTTTAATATTTTTTTTCCAACTATTTGATTTTTGACCTCGGAATTTCCAACTATTGAAAAAAAATACTCCTAGCTGGTGGGGGGGGGGGACCCCCCCCCCCCCCCCCCTGTCGCCACATCCCTGTATGCTAACGTATTTTTATTTCCAGTGTAATTTTGAATTCGTAATGTTCTTCGCAGACAGACAGAGAGGTAGGCTGTATAGCCTTTTTCTGGCGCACGCGAGACAATAAAATTTCACACAAATCGATTGCGACGAAAGGCATCGCCTTGTGCAAGATGTTTTACGCGGCGCTGCCTTATATTACTGTCTGTCGGATATTTTCGTGGTCTCGATACCACATATTATGAGGGCAGCGCCTCTCGCAACTCCTTGTCTCTGGTTAACACTAACTAACTGGTGGAAATAATTTTTTATCAGATCACACACCATTCTAAGGTTTGAGCAAATTCTTGGTAGGAGTGGATATCCACCCGCACCTATATCATCGCCACTATAGATGTACGAACGTTTAAACCAAATCTGTCTGATGTGCTGATAGATGAGCTAGAGCTCTGCGATTCTCAAATTTCGGGTCGAATCTAATCCCGAATCTAATAATGCAGAATACTTCCGAATGAATCGAGTCTCGAATTGAATCTCAAATCGAATCTAGAATCGAATCTCGAATCGAATTTCGAATCGAATCTCAAATCGAATCTCGAATCTCAGTGTTCTTTAAGATGTTGATATTGCATCGTCTTCGAACCAAAAATGTACTGAGGTATTGAATGCGTCAGCGACTCTCTTGTTTGGGTATATTAATACAAAAAAACGGAATATTCCAGAACGGAATCAAAGTAGTGTAGGAGCTAAACTTTCATGAACTTTCCTTCTATCATCAGATCTCCTGTACATGACCCCCCCCCCCCCCCCCCCCCCATCCTCCTCCGGTACAGGAGACCTGACTAGGGTTTAATTCCGGGAACGAAAGCCGGCCCCGATACCCGGGAAATCTACAGCACGGAACCGGGAATGAAGGGTGGCACTGTTTGTGTTTTGAACTGAAGTTTTCTGAATTGAAACTTTATAGGATTTTGTCAGCCCTTCCACGCCTGACATTTTTTTTTCAACAAATCATTGTAGATCTCAACCAGTTCTGGAGCCCCCCCCCCTCCCCCTCCCACACCTCCTTTTCAACAGCACGATCTTCTTCACCCGCTTCAAAGTTCAATCTCGTCTTCATTTTCAGAATTGCTAGTATCACTATTCACTACCTCCTCCAACATCAGCATCCTCTGCACTGCCGGCACCAGACTGGTGACGGCAGTTAACAGGGTGTTGATGTTGGAGAAGGTAGAGGTGATAATGCGAGTTATTCTGAAAATAAAGACAAGATTGAAGCGGGTTTGGGTTTTCATACTTATCTTACAGGAAAGGAACTTTTCCGTATGGAGATGGGAGATTGCCAATGAAATATGATCATTATCATTAAAATAAATGCGTCATGTTACCCTCGTAAATTTGTTTGATATTACGCGGGGAATTTCCCGGTTCCAGGTTCTGAGAGTAATTTCATTCTCGTTCCCGGTTCCTAGAAGACCAGGGAATGTATTAAACCCCAGACCTGACCATATACAGTACGTGGAGAGTGGATTGTAACTAAATCACCCACGGAGTGGAGTTATCACCCAAGCTATAACTTTCAAATTTTGTACATATCGACAAAAAACACAAGCAATGTTTCAGCCAATGGACCTCCGGGGTTAACCCGGAGGTCCATTGGCTGAAACTTTGCTGGTGCTGGTTATGCTTTGCAACAAATTTGCAATTATTGGTTGGGTGGAATCTCCACCCTGCGGGTGATTTAGTGATAATACACTCTCCACGTACTGTAAGTAGAGTACAAGAGGAGATACTTGGTAGGAATTCGAGAGCATTTCGACGATTCGAAAATCTCGAAATCGGCGCGTCTTGAATCGAATTATTGGGACGATTTCGAATCGAATCAAATCGAATCGAATTTCGAAGCTCCACAGAACCCCGAGAAGATCGTTCGCGTTTCCACCTGTGTGAACTATTTCATTCACGTCTTACCCAAGTTCAACCCAAGGTTCAAGCCTGCTGTTTTAATTTCAAGTTATCTCCCTTTAGATATATTATGAAAATCTTGAACTACGTTTATTACGCTTGTGTTTTATTATATTGTATTTGAATGCATAGAATAATTATCTGTAACGATTTCAAATTATTTATTTATGCGAGTGTGAATTTAATGGTTCGGCGGTAGATGTTTGATACTAATCGTTTTTATTATGGCTACGGGTCAAGCTTGTTCTCCTATTGCGTCAGTGGAGACAAACGTCTGGACGAATATTAATGACGCGCAAGGCAGAACAGTTGTAACTTGCAAACTAGAGAGGGTACTTCGGTTCATAACGATTATACACCCTGTGTCCTTCCCACACTTGAAGAAAAAGTCTGAATCAAGCCAATGAAAGACGACGAAAACTCAATGATATGGTGGGGTGAATTTTTTCCCAATACGATCCGGGCCAGGGTTGGCGCAAATGGAGGTGGGTGATTACCGGGGGCTGGAAGTCTAAGCAACTTGTTGGGGAAACTGATTTCCTTATCGTGGGCTTGTTGAAGAATGCCTAACCCCTTCAACTCTTTGGGAACGGGGAAGTCGAGGCGCCACCACTGCCCCTGTTCGGTCCGGTGGGAGAACAGTGGAAAATGTACCCACAGAAAAGCGATTTCATTGTATTTCTCTCGAGTATTACGGGAGGGAGTAAAAAGCGCGTGTGTCAGAAGGGGGCATCGGAGAATATACTTTATTTTTAAACAGCTAGCAATGTCCGCTTGTGTCACGTCTCGCATTATAATTGTATTTCACCAAATTTTCCAATACCTACAGTCTCTCTTTCAGGTCTGTATGTCTCGACCTGTTCTGGCTCGGACTATGTCTTCAACTTGAAGTACAAGAAACAGATCGACCCTGTTGGAATGGAATTCTTTGGCGAAATGCAGCTAAATTTGTTTACGTTGATCGTTATTTACATGGTTGTCTTATAGTGATACATCATTGTATATCGTTTGCCATGTCTGTGTTAAAAGTGTAGGTGAAGATGTCCCTTGTGCCCCCCCCCCCCCACCCACCCCTCTCCTTCTGGTTCTTCTACCTCAGAGCTAGATATACATCACATCCGCGCAGTATGTAAGACGCTCCTAATGACTGCGATGACCTTTTAAACGGTTCCAAAAATCGTTAACCTGAATTTTGACCGTGTGAGCCCCAAAGAGCAGATAAACGTATTCGTATTTCTTTTATTACATTGTAGCTAAAGAAAGGCTCTGTCTAAAATTTTCAGAATCACTTTGTGGAAATCTTGATAGGATCATATGTTATGGCTGAATTTTAAATGGCTTTGTTTCCGTGATTGCGGGCGGAAATTGACCCCGATTTCAAGAGACTACAGCGACACCAGCGCTGAGGCCTGTAATTGTTTCGTGTACAAAATTACATTATATTTTGCAGTCGTTTTTCAGAAGTAGAATTTTCATCCACAAAAGTACAAGAGAACTGTTCTATAACGTAAACGAAATGTGTACATCGTTTTCAAGAATATCACTTACTGGATATTTACCTGTTTCTGACTAATTCTGTTGTCTCCCACGAGTAGAGCTGTAGGTTAACCGAAACCGAACCGAGCTTTTTAGTTTTTAAAAAAAAAGCCGAAACCGAAACCGTCGACACCCCGCAATCTAAGGTTTTTCGTTTTTTATTAAATACTCTCTTGCCAGCTCTTGCTGCAGAAATTCACAGAATGTAGCCATCCCAGAGTAGTGAGAGTACACAGACACTGCCAATGGCAGTGTCTGTGTACTCTCACTACTCTGGGAAGGCTACATTCTGTGAATTTCCGACATTTCAGTTTAGTTGTGTTTGCAACTTTCCTCAAGTTGCGTGTAGGTGTCAGACCTCGAAAAATGGCCATGCACAATAAAAGTTCTGTATATTTAGGTAATTATTATATTGGCCTTCCTGATTCTTCATGTATTATAGCTTATTTCGGGCATTCATTGAGTTTCACTCAATTTCACTACCATTCAGTTATGACTCTGGACATAAGAATGAGTTTTATTGAATTTTACTTGGCCTCATGAACAAACCGAAAACCGAACCGAACCGAGGTTTTTCTCCACCTGAAAAACCAAAACCGAAACCGAACAAGAAATTAAAAAACCTACAGCTCTACCCACGAGTTATAGTCACAGCTACTTCTTGCCATTTGTCGTGCCAACTTCTTTTCAGAAATAGGAGTTTGAGGATATCATAGAACATGTTTGGAACCAGAGGCATAAATCATGACGTGGGGTGGAGGGGTGTCACATCCACCGCACGCCAAAACATCTTTGATTCGTCGGGCAGTAGTAGGGAAGTGAATTATTACACTAGCATCTTCAGATATCTCCACAGAGCCATTCAACGATCACATGTGTTTGCTTGTTTGATGACATGGAAATCAGACCAGTCCTAGGTAAAAACCGTGGCATTCGATTATCGTGCCATATACCCATGCATTCTTATTCTGTGTTCAATACACTTTGTTTTTATTTTTTGGTTTTTTTTTTGTTTGTTTTTTTTCTGTTTGTAAGACCTTTTAATTCTTTACAGAAATGGACAAAATCCATCTTGCCCCATCCATGCAAAACTGTATTATATATTCCCTCTTTCTTCATTCATTTTCCATTCAAAGAGTGATACAGGCTTGCTATTGCTGCTCGGGTGTGTCATTGCTCATTCAGGTACCTCCAGCAAGCCAGTTTCGTTATGTGGCTGCAAATTGTGAATCTCCACCCTTAAGCTATTAAGTTTACCAATGATGTGATTCTGGAGGAACTTTTCAATTATTTATCTTACAAAATATGTATTGGACAAATCGTTTATATCTTGAGATCAGCAAATAGAGGATCTCCAACGAGTCCCCAGTTTATATCGAAATTTTCAAAACGAGGTCAGTAAATTAGGTCTGGACCGAGCTTTAGCTCGGTCCAGGCCTGATTAACTGGACGAGTTTTGTATATTTCGATATAATTACATTGTTAATGTAGTTACACGTTTTGGGTCCAAATACTCAATTCCCATTGGTCAGCTGGATGAAAACGTCATGACCAAATGTAATTCATTTTCCAATGAATACATTTGGTCGAACTTTGACCCACATTTACGATAGAGCGCAGTTGACAGAATGTAATTCGGGCGGTCTTTGTGCGCTTTGTCTTTTGTGTGAGGGTGGTTTTTCGCCTCGTTCGTTCGTACATGTTTTATTTCGTCTTTCTGCTTTGTTGTTTGGTAAAAAGTAGTTTAAACAGTTACGGAATGTAATTATAAGAATTGAATGCAATTTTTATAATCTTTATTGGAGTATGAACGTGTGGGAATGGGTACATCCCCTCGGGATTCATACATAATTTGTACCCATTCCCACACGTTCATACTCCAATAAAGACTATAAAAAATGCATTCAATTCTTAAATAAATTGGGGACGAGTTGAAGAATCTATTTATGATGTGATCCAAACACCCCACAAAAGACACGCACACTGGGCGAAAAACAAGCAGCGGCTTCTCCAACGCTTGTATTTTACAACCTAAAATGCATTATTTGCCCGAAGTGTCCGCGTCAGGAAATAGTCCCTAATAAAGAAGAGATTGCGAAGTATTTAATGACACAATTTAATTAAACAATTTTCAAATAAACATCAACCATGCACAGACGACAACTGTTTATCATTCCTCGTCCCAGACTGTGATTCTGCGATTATCCTCCTGCGCTTGGTGGTATTACCATTTTCATTGAATGGCCTTAACAACCGGAAGCAGCGTCAGATCACATAATGAAGGGTTATAATCAATGGTATAGAGTGTTGATGGATGGCCGCTTGACTTTGTTGGAAGGACTTTGTTGGAAATTCGGCATGCTGACAGTTTTTGTACTTCCACGAAAGTCCATTTATACGAAAATTAATTGCGCATTTTATGTTAAAGCTAAAGAAGATTACTCATATTAGAGACCGAGCTCTTAGGCCACCAGTCAATTTCTGTAAGGAATTCGATGTTGTTATGGCTTGGAACCAGTCTAGCCGTTAAATAGTCCATCGTCTTCGTTTTAGATCTAAACGTCTGGAACCTACGGTTCACTTTTCCAACCAATTGAAATATTCCATCCGATTGTATCTAAAAGTACAATGAACATTCATTTCCTTGAATCAACGTAAGAACATCTGTTGTTTTCGTATTTTAAAAGTAACAAAATGCAACTTGGCTTTATTGTCTACTGATGTCATTGATGTTTTCTGAACAATTACTTGCTTCTTAATTGGACCTTCCTCGCTCGTCTAATAATTTCAAGAGAGATAACTTTATCGAAAGTTGATTTCCATAATGATATGTGTCAGGAATGGCAGACGACGAGGAAATATTTCTCAGATAGTTGCATCTAAGCACTTAATTCTACGAACTGCACCTCAGAAGAAATCAGCGACAGTACTTGTCTTTTTCAAATTTCTCGGATGCCATAGAATTAAGAAAGGACGCTGGTTTTGTTTACATTGGCATGGCGGGTGTTCGAACCCACGCCGAGAGAGTTTCCTTCGGCACCAACCGCCTAGCGAAACTATACTGAACCACACACACCACTCGGCCACCATGGACGCTGGTTTTGTTTACATTGGCATGGCGGGGATTCGAACCCACGCCGAGAGAGTTTCCTTCGGCACCAACCGCCTAGCGAACTATACTGAACCACGCACACCACTCGGCAACCATGGACGCTGGTTTTGTTTACATTGGCATGGCGGGGATTCGAACCCACGCCGAGAGAGTTTCCTTCGGCACCAACCGCCTAGCGAAACTATACTGAACCACTCACACCACTCGGCCACCATGGACGCTGGTTTTGTTTACATTGGCATGGCGGGGACGCCGAGAGAGTTTCCTTCGGCACCAACCGCCTAGCGAAACTATACTGAACCACTCACACCACTCGGCCACCATGGCCGAGTGGTGTGCGTGGTTCAGTATAGTTTCGCTAGGCGGTTGGTGCCGAAGGAAACTCTCTCGGCGTGGGTTCGAACCCCCGCCATGCCAATGTAAACAAGACGAGGAAATAGTCCAGCGATTATTAATTATTCAAACGAGGATTGTCACGTAGCTGGGTAAGACAGATCTATTTAACGCGGGCCACGCGCATCTTCATAGGCAGATGATGAAAGAAATGTTCTGACGACACAAAAATAAGAGTGTTGATGCTACAGACGGATGCACAGGCACAGAATTGTCTTTGGATCTTTGTACTCCCATGAATATGTCCACCAACATGTCTTGATTTACCTGTAATAGAACATGTCAACATTTACTTGATATATTCGGGATTAGAACAGGGTTGTGAAAATATCACGTAATAACCATACCCGTAGGCAGGGAGCTGCAAACTCCATTGCCTTTAGGTAGAACTTCATTAATTAACTGACAGTCTCGGCGCAGTTGACAACCACAAAATTCTAACGATTTATACAGTAATAATGTCTTGCAATGTTTTTTTTAATTGCTTGACAGTGTCTTAATGATTCGAGCACATTGTCTTCCGCAATAGGTATTTAATATTGACTATATTAGAGAAAATACTGACGTCTTTATTATCTCTGTCTTCGACAAATACGCTCCAGAAAATATTTCAAATCTTTTTCTCATTAATTGTTATTACTTCATTCATTCTTCTTTGTTGATTGAATGGCAACATTTTAACTCCCTCGATACAGCAGCTAAGTTTTTTGTGTCGAAAACCAATGCATGTGGTAAATTACACTAAATTAATATGCAAGTTGGACTAATAATAATTCTGATCTACCGCTTTTACCCATTACCTAACGAATGGGTCGTAACCAGCCGCGTAATATACAAATTTAGCAGTAGAAAAAGTATTTTTAAAAAAATTTCAACAAACCCATATCAAGTGATCTCTCGTCGAGATCGTTCCAATGAGGGGCCAGATGATATGGTTTTGTTTTATTTTTTTTTCAAAAGAGTGAAAAAATAATATTTAAAATGATGAACTGGGATATCGTCTGCATTGGGTTATCTGTGATAGAAACTAGAATCTGGTAGTAAGATACCTTGAAACTGGAATTGTCGGGGAGAGGGTCTTGTATTTTTTTGACTGTTGGTAGAAACTAGAAGCAGCCTTCTTTCAAAAGGATCTTCAATTATCTGCGTAGAAACTGCAAACCGAATCTTCACTAGGTATACTCAGATTTTATGAGTCGCAAATGAATTTCTGTGCATTTTTGTTGTCAGAGGCTGATATTCTTGATTCTACCAGTAGAACATTGGATACAAACAGGGGCGTGACAAGGCTAACTGAAGTGGGGGACAAAATATTTTTTCTCCACTTCATTTCATCGCGTTGGGTTAAGAGAGCGTACCCCCATGGGTGAAGGTACATGGTTTGTCAATGGAGAAAAGTTAAATTTTCTTGCAAATTTCTTTGAGAACCCTAAATCCTTTTTAATGTACACAGAAAGTGAAGGGATAACTGGAACAAAATGGCCCAAGAAATATCAGGATGGCGAGACTATATTCAGTACGGTTGTCGGGGGAAGGGCAAAACCCATGATGCTTCTTCCGTTGAATATTTGCCGAGAACTTGTGATTATTGATTGAGAAAAGCGCCCACAGGCAACACTGCCCATGCGTGGATTTACACTATTCCGTGGTGGCTGTACTGTAAGCCAGCTTTGGGAATTTCAACTATTCAACCACTTAAGACAAAATACGAGTAATGCAAATTTATTTACAAAAATTTCAAAAATAGATTTGGCCTGTGCCTGTTATTCGTGGAAGACTATGCATTACTTTTAATTGAAATTAAATCCAACAATACCCGCTTTGTAGCATTTATACCCGAGAGGAAACTCTGTCTGTTCTATGTTTTTTTTTTATCTCCTCCTTCCAAAATAGTGCCGTTCAGACGTTCTGTGTCAAAATTATTTTGAGAGCAAATATAATATGTCCAGCGAATTTAAGCAAGAAAAATGGCCAGCAACCACCATTTGAGATGACAGATAAATAGAAAAGTTTTCCTTCGATAAAGTTTTAAATAAAAAGAAATTTATTCAACTGGGTGCCCCGTGTTTACTGAATTACTTGTCCATTTTTGAAACGAACGATGCCCAACAGCAATCATTTCATGTGGGTTGGGCCTCACGTTGGTCGCAACCATCCTCTGGACTCGGCACAACTAAGTAGCAGTTATTGAATCATTTGTACATGCAGACGACACTTGCAAAACAAATTCTTGAATAGCTATTTTTTTTTTTTTTTTTTTTTTTTGTCTTAAAAACATAGGTTATGACCCCTCATTGGAACGAGCTCGACGAGCTCGTTCCAACGAGGGGTCATAACCTATGTTTTTGAGACAAAAAATGAAAACATAATGAAAATTAATTGACGATTTTTGAGAATAGCACTGGCCGGTTTTGGGCGTTACGTTGTGTAAAGGGGTAAATAACATATAGCAATTATGTTTACCCTTAACACTATTACTGGATTTTGCCTGTTTCAAAAACTCTTTTTCATTACTATGCATTTGTTTCCATAAGTTAGTCAGATCTTGGTCCTAATAGGGTTTAAAATTCCTGAATTGTTTGTTTGTTTTGTAAGACGAAGCCTCACCGAACCCAGGGAATACCTTTTGTAATTCTATCACATCCAAGCAATGCGAGTGTAAAAGATCACTCATTTTTTGAAGACAGGATGGCTGCTAGTTTTCAAATTTTGCAGTCGTTTCATACCCAACACGATAAGTACTCGTTTTACACTCAGATACCCCTATAAATCGCCCAATACCCTGCACATTTGACAATGCCTTTTTTTCAGAATTGTGTTTTCCGCCTGTAAATATAAATAACTGAAGTGTGTGGGGGGGGGGGGGGGGGAGGGGGTAGCCTTTCAAAAGATGTAGCGATACACCTGAAGGTAAACTTTCACGTCTTGTAACTGGTAGCGTAACCCATATTCGGACTCTAATAAAAACTTATGGTACATCCACACACGGTTGCGCAGTGTACTAAGGCGTACAGCACGCCGATGGTACACATGTCTTCAGCCGCTGCTAACTCTGCCTGTGCCGGGTTAATAAGTTGGAGAGTCTGAAGGTTGCTCATCGCAGCTCGGTGGTTCTCTCTGGGTATTCCGCTTTCCTTTATCCTTACAACTCTCCGATACGGCGTGGTCCTGGCTGAAGAAAGTGTCGTTAAACCTCAATAAACAATAATATAAGCAATATTCCTCGGATTTGCTTCTGATTCCTTTATAGAAGCGAAAGGGTTTTGTTCATATATGGATTTGTTTTTGTCAAGGTGATAGCTTGAATTTTCAATTTTGTTGTATAAAAGTGTATATACCTTTGATAATTTTTCCCGTTCGTGCCAAAGGTATAAGCATGTGCGTTTGTGCGATGAATCTCGAAAACCGATTTGTCACTTAAACAGACCAGAAATAATTCACGCGCTGCTAATTAAGCATGAAATTTAATGTCCATTATTGAGCATTTGTTGAACGCCACATGGACGGTCTGGATAAAACATTAAAGGTAGTAAAAGCCATGGCCTCCTGCAGTCATTATTCGTGTAATTATGTCCAGTTAATAGATAATTGTTAGAAAAACAGTACATCGCACATGTTCTGGACACACACCCATATTATGCATCAGGTCTGTCACGAATGTCAGGAGATACCAAAATTCGAGTCTTTCAAAGGAACTTTAAAGCTAATATTAAATTAAGATAGATCTAAGCGGTCAAGTTCAAGAGAAGCGATTCAACTGAGAATTAATGGTCTGGCTATCGAAATAAAAATTCGGGGATTTCTCGAAAATTTGATTCCAGTCTGAAGGTGTGTAAGGCTGTGGGTCGTTGCGTGTAGATGGGGATGTCCCATGCTATAGGTTAGAGGAGGTGCCGCATCGGTGCGAAAGTATAGGCACGTTGTGATGTAGGGGTGTCACAGGGCTTATATTTAGAATAAGAGCAGTCGCGGGCCAAGTCTGTGGTCATATATGAGAATAGGATCAGAAACACGACGTACGAGCCCAGGGAGCTATTTGCATTTAGGTAAACGACATTACCTGTTTTAGAAGGCAAGCCATACGCAGGCAGAGTAGGCTTTGCCTGTATGAACATCATTCTGAAATAAATGGAGGGGAGTGTTTAACCCCATTGGTGGCGACTGCTTGAGTGAAAAGCGTCGAGTAAAGTGACAATAAGCTAGTGGCTGTGTGACGGCAGTGGTAGAGTGACATTCCGTCACTTGTTGGAGGGAATGCGATATAGTGAAGTGACAATACTTTGGTGGGCGTGCGACGCCAGTGGTAGAGTAACATTCCGTTTCACGTTAAAGCAAAGGCGTCCGATAAAGTGACAATACTTTTGTGGCCGTGCGACGGCAGTGAAAGAGTGAAGTGAAGAGGTGACCAGAGAACAAACACCAGCGAAAAGGAGGAAAAACCAGCGACAACAGAGATTGCGGGCGCGCAAGTGACTCAAAAACTGTGTGGGTAGGGGGTGATTGACGTTTTGTTTTTCATATTCATTGGATTCCATGTAAGTCACAAATTACCATATTTATTTATTTGTATATGTATTAAAATTGTTGTTTTCAGTGAACCCCTGTTGATTTATGCTTTCGAGAAAAAGTCATTGACCCCTTCAGGATAAGAACCACCCCATCAAAAGTGAAACGGGTGGGTTCATCACGGTGCGACATACGTTCAAGCACGGATTCAGGCGACACTCCTTGAGTTTGGGCTGAATTCACGGCGGTAATTTATTTCCCCCATCAACGATAAAACCCGCTTTCCGACAGTTTTATTACAATTTACTGGAGAGTGCCATTAGATTATATTAGATTGTATTAAAGCAAATTCATTTGGAAAATATTTGACAAACAAAATATTCTTGCACCCCACGGTGTTAGTTAAAACGCTAATGACTCATTTCTTCCGTTGAAAATCATAAAAATACAATTTGAGAAAATACATTTGTGAAGCTAAGAGAGTGGACTTCTATTGAAACATTGCGGATGTGGATTTCCCGGTGGACATTTACAGCTTGTACGAAGGAGTATTTGAAAGAATTCCGCACAAGCACGAACATTCAGGGAGTGGTAGCGGAATGTATAAATTTTGTAGTCTCGATACAGCGATGGATGCCCGTTCGGGTAATTCCTGGGCTATCAGAACGCTGTTTGACATCGCCAATATTACCTTATCGACGAAGCTCTGGATTCGATGCCGTACACGTATTGCGTAACGGTACCATGTAGGTTTCTAAGGTACCACTGATTACTGGTCGTGTTATCACAAAGTTGCCACGTTAACACTTTGTGTTATTGCACGCGCTCCTGATTCGTTTACACCTTTCTCAGCAATTAGAAATGCAACCTCTTGATATTTTGTCATCTTAATTTTCTAAAAAAAACGCTATTGACTGCCCATTTAAAAGCTAATAGTGCGTATTCAAATGGGGGTGGAGGGGAGGGTATACTCTATCTTGTGCTTGTGAGCCTGTCGAACGAAGAACCTTTCACTTACTTTGAAAATTAACTTCGTAATTTTTCAGTGTCGTACAGAGAGTTAAGCAGGGAAAGATGTGAAGATGAGATCAAGATTCATGCTCTGTTTTGTCACGCCAGTGGTTCCAGATTTGTTTGTCGACTTGAATGATTCCGACATGACCAACTTTCATGTTGTAGCATCACCTTAATACATAGTTAATGGTGTCACAACACAACCTTCCAATGAGCGGAGAATGAATGCTTGTGTTTGTGCAGGGTTCCTGCAGGTAAGGACTGATAAAATTCAAAGAGGTTGATGATTTTTAAATGCCTCTGCCTTCACTATTCCTAACTAGGGCCCTCCGGTTGTTACCCCTCCTCCCACTTCCCTTTAGGGGAAGTGGGAGGAGAGGGTAATAACCGGCGGCTCCTAGTTAGGACAACGCCTTCACGAAGTATAACATATAAGGCCATGTAGCTATGATAACGCCCTTTGTCTTCGTTTTTATTATGTGATTGTTCAAGACTTCTCATGGCCTCCTGGTCCATTTTCCAGAGTTTCAAGGCCTTGATTGGCCCTTAGTCAAATCCACGGCTGTTCCTTGAATCCAATGTCATGTATGGACCCTGTTGTGCTTTGTGCTGACAGAGATGCAGTATGTGGGGGGGGGGGGTATATAAATATCCCAAGGTATACTACCTGAGAAAAGGGGCGACAGTCGTGCCGTCTAATCTGCTGCATCATAATTAGCTGAACTTTATCGCCATTTGTTGTGTTGTAATTACTCTTAGAACACTCAAAAACTGAACCCTTTTCAGTTGTTTTGTACGTATGGATAGATTTAAAAACTAGCCCATGTGAGTACAACACATCCTTCCCAGATCAACGGGTACAGCGGATTTAGCCGGGCGTGTAAGATAGATTTTCGTTAAACACGCAGGGAATTACGGTTGGATGGATGGTGACACTGTTATTGCTATTAAATAACAGGTTGTAAGTATGACGATGCGCTGAGGGCATTGGTTGGGTGGATTAAACAATTAACATAATATACTGGTATATCATTAACCTTGTGTAGGTATCTCTCAACACGCTTTAACTGTTACCGTGCTAAATTAATGCTGAATAGGCTGAATAGTGATTTGTACAGAATTTTTATTTTTAGGCTATTTTTTTCTTTGAATTTAATTTAACTTATTTATTATTCTTATTATTATTATTTTTTTGGGGGGGGGGGGGCGATGGTTCAGTGATTACGGCATTGAATTTCAAACCGAGAGGTCCACAGTTCGATCCCCGTCAGGGTAACGGCGTTATGTCCATGGGGTCATGGTGCCAAAGTGTACTAAGGCGTAATGGACGTCGATGATGTACCTGTCTTCAAGCAATGCTAACACTGCTTGTGTGGAGTTAGTACGTTGGGGAGTCTGACAGTTTCTCGCCTTTGCCCGGTGGTTCTCGCTGGATACTCCGGCTTCTTCGCCCGTAAAACTGTCCGACACGAGGTGACCTTGGCTGTCGAAAGTGTCGATAAACTCCAATAAATAAAAAATATTTTATGTATTTATTTGTCTTCTTGGAATGGTAATCAATTAGAAGTAGGCGTGACAGTTTGGATAAGTTAGTTCTTTTGCAGCCATTGTTTTGTTTCAGTTTCATGCAGGGACATGGCGAAAGGGGTTGGGTGGGGGATGGGCTACCACCTTCTCGCCCCCCCCCCCCCCCCAATCCTGGCCAAAATTTACTATAATTGGAAATTCGGAGGGCAAGTCATAAAAAGTTAGAAATTCCATCTATCTGGATTTTAGAGCTTCTTTGGCGATGCCGATGTCTCCTTTACTTCCCAAAATTTCAACTCGGTTTCAAATCCGAAAAAATTCCAACTGTTACTATTTACAACTACAGTGTACGCAATATCGAGCTTCATAAGTATGCATGATGTCAATCGGTACGAGATTTCTATAGTACGTTTACTTGTCGTAATAAAAAAAACTCAGGAAAATCATATCATGTAAAATCGTTATCTTGTGTTAATTCCATCATTCATAGTTACAAAATGATGAAATATAGAAAATTTATCATTCCTGCATAAGATCTGATTTAATGTTAGGACAGTGTGAATCGTTCAAAATTCTAAGCTTGAGCATTTGTTTTGCACATATTCAATTCCCAGAAGGATACCAAATAGTAATAACTTGATAATTCTATCAAAAATATGTTGGCATTTTAGTTACTGGAATCAATTTTATGCCCCCTTTCATAGCTTTATTTTCAAAATCTTTCTCGATGGTGAATTTTCAACTATGGGGAGGGACCGGGAGGGAGTTCCTCCTCCCGGTCCCTCCCCATAGTTGAAAATTCACTACCCTACACCCCCCCCCCCCCCAATCGGAAACCTCTAGCCACATCCCTGGTTTCATGTGATAGGCAGCTCAGTTATTGGCCCTGATCCCAATATAACTGGATCGCTCGTACTTCAGCGACAAACTTTACAACTCGACCCCGTCCCCTGAGATGGCTTCATGTCAATCAACCCGATATCTCCTCCCAGTTGATGACGTTTGATGCCTTGAAAGCTGTTACGCTGTGACTGTATCTTTCGCGCCATCAAACGTTGTGGTGTACATCTAACACGAAAACTAGTTACACAATATCAACTTTCCAATCTCGATATTTGTATTTTTGTCAATAATTACTCAAATATGTTGTAAATATTCAATTTGTATTACGAAAGCATTGTAAAACTTTGTTGCACTCAAGGGACAAATTTATCAATTTTATTAACTTGGGTAAAATATCAGACATATGTTGGAAACCGGGGCATTGTCGCTGCTGGAAGAAATATATTCACGCCGCGTATTCAGCCAAAACTCAAGGAGTGTTTTCTGAACCCGCACGTGAACGTACGTCTCGCCGTAACGAACCCGCCCGTTTCACTTTTGTTGGGGTGGTTCTTATCCAGAAGGGGTTAATAACTTTTCCTCGAAAAGCATAAATCCACAGAGGTTCACTGAAAACAACAATTTTAATACATATATAGAGAGAATAAATATGATAATTTGTGACTTACATGGAATCCAAAAGAATAAGAAAACAAAACGTCAATCACCCCCTACCCACACAGTTTTTTAGTCACTTGCGGGCCCGCATTCTCTGTTGTCGCTGTTTTTTCCTCCTTCTCGTTGGTATTTGTTCCTTGGTCGCCGCTTCACTTCACCTTTTCACTGCCGTCGACGGCCACTAACGTATTGTCACTTTATCGGACGCCTCTGCTCTAACATGTGACGGAATGTCACTCTACCACTGCCGTCGCACGCCACTAGCTTATTGTCACAGTTACTTGGCGCTTTTTACACAAGCAGTCGCCACCCATGGGGTTAAAGTCTCCCCTACGTCTATCTTAGAATAATGTTCATACAGGCAACGCGTACTCTGCCTGTGTATGGCTTACCTTCTAAAATAGGTAATGCCGTTTACCTAAATGCCAATCAGCTCCCTGAGCTCGTACTTCGTGCTTCTGATATTCTATTCTCATATATGGCTACCGACTTGGCCCGCCACTGCTCCTATTCTAAATATGAGCTCTGTGACACCCCTACATCACAACGTGCCTATACTTTCGCACCGATGCGGCACCTCCTCCAACCTTTAGCATGGGACATCCCTATCTTACTCGCAACGACCCACAGCCTGACAAAAATTCGGACTGAAATGAAGTTCTCGAGAAATCCCCCGATATTTATTTCTGATACCCAGAACATCAATTCTCAGTTAATCGCATCGCTTAAACATGGCCGCGTAGATCTATCTTAATTTAATATTCGCTTTAAAGTTTCTTTGAAAGACTCACATTTTTGTATATTTTGACATTTCGGAGACAGGATAGATGCGTAATATGGGTGTGTGTCCAGAACATTTGCGATGTGCCGTTTACACCATAATTACCTCTTAACTGGCCAAAATTACGTTGATAACGATTACAGGAGAGAACTCCTTTGATCAGTTATCAGATAGCCCATGTGGCGTTCAACAAATGCGCCATAATGGACATTAAATTTCATACTTCGTTTGCAGCGCTTGAATTATGGCTGGTCTGTTTTAAATGACAAATCGGTTTTCGGGGACAGTTATATAAACACACATTCCTATACCTTGGCCCGAACGAAAAAAAATATCAAAGATATATACACTTTTATACAACAAAATCGCAACTTTTAGCTACCACCTTGACAACATAAACCATTTAATTATTTCTGTTTTTGCATTGCTTTTAAAACGAGATCATGCGGCAGCCAAAAAGACCATGCGGATGGGCCCGAGAAACAAATTTTTAACTTTTTAGGCCTTATGTATTGTATTTATTTATTGACTACTATTCCCTGTTGTTGAAACCCATTTAAGAAATGAGAAAACGACGTTTTCACAATCTTTTGATACAAATACACACACACACACACACACACACACACACACACACACACACACACACACACACACACACACACAGTGATTTCTTAATTTAATCGAATGTGGATAAACGGTCCCTCAACCACCTCTCCGCAGCTCTTGACTATTTACCAGTTATAAAATAAAATGTTTTTATTTTTTTAATTTTGCTTTGGTTACAAAAAGAGAGCATGCTGCAGCCAAAAGGACCATGCTGGAGGGTCTGAGGAAGAGATTTTTTCCCTTTTTAGGCCTTATCAACATATTCATTTTTCAAAGACGTTAAAGTATACTCTTTTAAAAGCGATCGGCGATTGTGAAGCGTCAGGAAATTGAAAATCTTCGAGAATTTTTTTTTTATTGAGCAATGTTTATTTATAGCAACAACCCTTCCTGCTGAGTCATTGTCTATATGTCGTCTCCTGAGTTCCAATGTGTTCTATGTGCCAGTAGGCACATAGAACACATTGGAACTCAGGGACGATGTGGCCAATGAGCTTTCCAGCAGTCCAGTTGTAGAGAAATCAGTGGATACTATCAACTCAGGAATATGCACGCTGGAAGCGAGGTGGCCAGTGGCGTAGATAAAGGGGAGAGGGGGCGGAGCCCCCCCCCCCCCCCCCCCCTCCCCACCAGAAGTTTTGTCGGAAATTTTTGGGGACCATTTTTAGGCGAATTTATGCCTAATAACATTAAAATGCTGGCTTTGGGGATAAAAACATGCCATTTGGGGTAACTTTTGGGTAAAAAAGACAAATTTTCAGTACATTTGCAGTAAACAACAGATTCTTTCTGTTTGTTTGGTTTTTGTTGTTGTTACACTGTCGGAAAATTTTCGGTCTGTCGGAAAATTTGGGGCTTGCCCTTCCGCCAGCGAAAAGCTATCTACGCCATTGGAGGTGGCTAAGTGGTTACGGTATTGGACTTCAAACCGATAGGTCCACGGTTCGACCCCTACCTGGGCTAACTGCATTGTATCCTTGGGCAAAGAACTTAATCCCAATTGCCCACGTGTGGGCACATTGGCGCCGTGTCCCACGGAGTACGACACGTAGATGGTGCACTTGTCTTCAACCAATGCTAACCCTGCTTGTGTGTGTGAGTTAGTACGTTGGTGAGTATGACAGTTGCTCGCCATTGCTCGGTGGTTCTCGGTGGTTCTTTCCAGGTGCTCAGTCTTCCTCCACCTGTAAAACTGTCCTACACGAGGTGACCCTGGCTGTCGATAGCAATGTTGTGAAATTAAGAAGTTTTTTAGCCGAATACCGAGGAGCTCTCCTCCAAACACATTTAGGCAAAAATGAGTGACGTGCGAGGAAATGGTCGTCTCTGACCGAAAAGCCTGTACTGTGTTAGAGGATGGTTTTCTAGAGGAATTCCGAAGAACAAATAGTCCACGGCATATTTTAAAACAATTGAATAAAGGCGTAAGCGTATAGTGATTAAGCACTAATTGAAAGTATCGTTAAAACACAATAAAAATTAAAAGTATGGACGCTGTTTTTAACGTTCAAAAGATGGACAGTATCTGAGTGAAGGATCATCGTGTTTTTTGTAATCTCATTTGGATGATCTTGTGTGATCTCATACTGCGGTGCATTCTAGGTATCACGTGGGTTGTCATCACAGGACGTGTCAACGGCTACTTTTAAGGTCATTAACATGATGATACGTTATGTCAGTGTGCATATATAGGTTGTTGTGTTGGTGTGATGCCTGTTTCCGTCGTCTACTTTGTTTAGTGGTGCCGCCATCTTGGTGTTTGTAGTTGCTGTCCGACTATTTCATCTCTGGTTTGTCTTCTGACCTTGCTTCAAGTCTCGTATCCTATACTAGCCTGCCGAATTTGAGACATGTGTGATTCGTGGCAAGTACAATGATGAAAAGCGCAATACACGCAATTGCCCGAAAGGATGACTTCACCCGACTCGTTCGGTCATCTAGGTATCGGCGGACCACTGGAGACATATAGAATATGCCCTTAGTAGCTTGGTGTACCAAATGTTCACCACGAATGGTGAACATTTGGTACACCAAGCTACTTTGGGTATATTTTATTTTTACCACGATCGTCAGATTAAAAAGAGTTTTAATGTTAAATAAATCAATACTCACACGTACGAATTTATTTTTGTTTATATGAGGACCGGTGGGCGGTACTTCTGCTGGCAATTTTATAGCCGAAACGAAATGGAAAAAGAAACCGCAAATTACGGGACCCTTTTCATTTTAATAACTTGATATCATACTATTTCGAGTTATGGGTGCTTTATTAACATGAGACAAAGTGTGTTTGTTAATTTTTGGTACCTTATGGGGTAAACTTATTTAAAAACGTAATAAATAACTGCGAGTTTCATTTCATTCTTCACGAGGCAACGGGTGATAAATTTAGACAAGTTTGAATTCAAGGCGAGGTCACCAAAGGTCAACTTGTATGTAGTTCCACTGTAGGTGTAAATTTTCACTATTGAAATCCTATTGCTGGCGTGTTCACCACGGTTGGTGTGTAAAGCTAAAATTTATATCATAGGCTTTGTATATATAATAGAATAGGTATTCATGGTCTAAAAATGGTTTGTATAACATAGTGAATAAGTTGTGTGTAGACCATCATGTACCGTGGTGTGTGTACTATAAAAGACTCCTGTCACTACCATGAGTTCTATAGTGTCAGAACGAACCCTGCTTCACTCTCTGTCTCCTATCATTGCACTACTTGCTACAAAGCCGCCTATAAAGTTGTGTAATACAAGCCGTCAGACCGTCAGTAGCGCCAAATTGTTTGTGCTTAAATAAACTTAAAAGGGGAACAGATCGTCCATCCTATGCTACCATATTACTTTGGAATAATTGAACACAATCCCAAACCACGTTTTCATTATGCGTTGGACATTCCTGCAGGCTGGGAGGCTGGATGTAACTCCTCAATCCTTCGAACATCACTACAAATTATAAATTGATGTTTAAAAATGTTAGCGTATGCAAATGCATCAATATACAGACATGATATATTATGTACGAATCTTAACAAATTTATGCTTCGACAAGTGATAGATAGGGGCATAAGTAACATAAAATTATATTCCAGTAAGGGAAACGTAGTTCCATTATTTTTTGCATACCAGCTTGCTGGTAAACAATCAGATTGTAGAAAAATATACATTCTAATTGTTGATAAAACGATATACGAGGGAATGTCAAAAAGCTTTGAGCCTAACATAAATAAAGCTGGAATACCGGTACAGAACATATTTCGTTTTCAACATAGTCCCCTTGTAATTCAATACACTTGTTCCACACTTGTCCCACATAAATAAAGCTGGAATATCGGTATAGAACATATTTATTTTTCAACATAGTCCCCTTGTAATTCAATACACTTGTTCCACCTGGTCTACCAGTCGTTGATGCCGCGTCTGTAGAAGTCCATATCTTGGTCCTGTAGCCAAGCCTCCACAGCAGCAGTAAGTTCCTCATCATCTTGACCCCCCCCCCCCCCCCCCCCCCCACACACACACACACATTGGATCGAAACATTGACACATTTTTTTAGTCATGGTACTTCGAGTTTTTCGAAATTAAACGACACTTTCAACAACCATGGTTACCTCGTGTGGGACAGTTTTAAGGATGGAGGAAGCCCGGAGTACCCACAGAGGGCCATTGAGCAGGCGCGGTCAAATGTCATACTCCGCGATGTACTAACTCCGCACAAGCAGGGTTAGCACTTGTTGGAGACAAGTGCACTATCGACGTGCAGTACGCATTAGTACACAGCGTCACCGTGTCCCCACGTGGGCAGTCCAGAATAGGTGCCTCGGCCAAGAACACAACGCAGTGCCTCCTGGCGGGAATTTAACCGTGGACCTTTCCGTTTGAAATCCGATGCCGAAATCACTGAGCCACCGCGCTCACCCGTAATTAACTTTGTATATTTTCGAATCGGGTAAGTCATGATATTTCATGAAGGGTCGATGGGAAATAAATGTCTTCTTTTGGTGGAATCATGCCGCAGAGATTAAAGAATAGTTGTAAGTTGCATTTTCGCCTCAGTCAGCTTATTGGCATGCTTTTCTGCCTTGCAAGTTGCATCAGAACTTATAACGTGGAGCGCGGAATTTCCGCGCTCCACGCTATAAGTACTGTTGCGGCATTGTAACTGTGACCTCTGCACTCGGGCACTCGTGCTACCTGCAGCACGAACAAGCCGCAAATGATAGACACCTTTCGCAAAATGAACGACGACTGATAAGAAGTACGAATGCTAATAGTAGTCGTTAAGTTGTCGGACTGTCAAAAAAAAAACCCTTTTCGCACAATTGACGACTGCGAGTCCGTTTGTGAGAAAATCGTACCGTTCAAACGTCGTACCACAAGCAATTTAAGGACGCTACATCGTAAGGACACAATCTTAGAGCGAACTTCCATATTAAGGGGCAGAGAAACGCTCTCAAACTTTTCCCTGCATGATAAAAACACGAGTTTTGATGATAACATGTAATCGAAAATACGGAAAAGCGAAAACGACGACTGATTGAAAGAACACAAAGGGTGGTGATGTCGTATTTCTCGAAAATTGTTTCGCGCTGTTTTCGTCTTGATTCAGACTCGATGTCGACATCGGACCTTGGTTCGATGATGAAAATTCTGATTCGCGGGGCCTTGGAGTATAATACGCTGCCCCCCCCCCCCCCCCCCCCGCCCCATCCCTCATCCGAAATGTTTAAGACGTCCCTTTGACTGACTCAGAATTAAGGAAATGGCGTTTCTACAAATTAAGTTTTCATTTTCACGACGAACTGGGACGAACCATGGTCAGCCCTGCCCCCCCCCCCCCCCCACACACACACATACAGACACACACACACACGCGCGAGCGTGCGCCCTCTTTTACTCGCACTCTATGGCCCTGGTCTTGGTTGTAGAGCGTTTGCGTGATTACAACAGCACCAGACCATATAATCCTCATCTGACTATAGCTCCAAGTCGCAATGTGTCACACAGATGAATTATTGGAAAATCTATGGACCAGCGAAGAACGAATTTAATCCACTGGAGCGAGTTCATATGTCAATAAACGGTCAGTGATTTTTTACCTATCATTAGACACGACGAACATGAATAACCAATTGAGAAGGCATTGTTTTACAATATAGTGATACATGTCAAAAAGTTCATGTAATTCACGACAAATTTATCGTATTTTAATTAGGAATAGAGATACATTCTCTTGAGCTCTCGTATGATAATGATAAAGCCCCCAGGAAGATACTCACACCTAATTAACTAAGTTACTTATATAATGGTTTTATATACTTGAGAGAAATGATTCACCAATATATCTTTAACCCTTTACCCAACGTAACGGTAAAAACCGGCCAGTGCTATTCTCAAAAGTCGCCAGTTAATTTTCATTATTTTTTTTCATTTGTTGTCTCAAAAACAAAGGTTATGACCCCTCATTGGAACGATCTCGTCGAGCTCGTTCCAATGAGAGGATCATAACCTATCTTTTTGAGACAAACAATTGAAAAAAATTAGTTGTTTAAGAATTTGTTTTGCAAGTGTCCTCTGCTTTTCATGTTATTTATTTATTTATTTATTTATTTATTTATTTATTTATTTATTTATTTATTTATTTATTTATTGGTGTTTAAGGTCACATACTTATGCACAATGGCTAATCATGACCGCGACAGTTTTACGGGTGGGGGAAGCCGGAGTACCCAGAGAGAACCACCGAGCAACGACGAGCAGCTGCCAGCTCCCGAACACTGTAACCCCGCACTGCATCATAGGCGGGTTAGATTGGTTGAAGACATGCGCACCATCGACGTGCAGAACGCATTAGTAAACGGCGTCATCGTGCCTCCGGGTGCACAATCGGGGTTGAGTGCCTTGCACAAGGACACAACGCAGGAGTCCGAATCGATCGCTCAGACGGTCAACTATACCGGGATTAACCGGGCTCGACGTTGCTTAACTTAATTCGGTGATCTGACGAGACCCGGTTACCGCGACGCCACCGCGCCACCGCGCCACCGCTTTTCATGCTAAGTAAAGGGTTAAACTGTATGCTTTATGTTATTTTTTTTTTCCGGCTTTACTCTCTTTCATTCTAGTTCATTTATTCTATTTTATTTTATTTTAATCTATATTTTGCTAGGGGGCGCGGTGGCTCAGTAGGCAGAGGTGCAGGCTGCAAGCCGAGAGGTCCTTGATTCGAATCCCACCTGCGGCAACCGCGTTGTGTCCTTGGACAAGACACTTCACCCCCATTTCCCACATGGGGGTACGGTGGCGTTGTGTACTGTGGCGTACTGCACGTCGATGGTGCACCTGTCTTCAGCCAATGCTAACCCTGCTTGTGTGGAGTTAGTATGTTGAGGAGCCTGACAGTTGTTCACCGTTGCTCGGTGGTTCTCTCCGGGTACTCCGGCTTCCTCAACCCGTAAAACTGTCCGACACGAAGTGACCCTGGCTGTCTAAAGTGTCGTTAAACCCCAACAAATAAATAATTTTTACTAACGCACATATCGCACGTTCTTTAAAATTGACAGGCATCTTTGAAATTGTAAACAATCACCAAATTCAATAAACGACTTGTCTATCCTGCAAGGCTTTAAGGGGTTATTGTTTAGATTTCTTTGGAAATTCTTTGGAAACTCATTTTGTCAGAATCTGACAATAATATTTTCAAAAACTGGGTAGTTGCTTTAGGATGTAAGCGATATTGTTTGTAGGGCCGGATTACGATTTTGTAGGCCCCTGGGCTACAGATACTGTGACTGTGAGGCCCCCAGTGAAAATTAACAAAAGCACGCAATGTAGAATTCCACAAAATGTAAAGGATAACATAAACTCAAATTACATGTACCCCTATCAGCACTTTTGTCTTAGGTGCAAGCACAACCGTAAAGCAATGACGAAAGAAGAAGAACGAAAGTTTCGATGGAATGGGCGATTTCCTGTACAGGCCCTAAGCGAGTAATAGATCGTCTCATTGCAATCAGGAATGCTAGTGCCAACTAGTTGGAATAATGGGCAAGAAACAAATTCCAGTATATTATAGAGTATATTAATTGAACCTTTTTTAAAGAGATGATTCAGAATACTTATACTTTCACTCTGCATTTACAAAATTTAATGTAGTAACATTATCACATATCGTATGTAACTTGCTTCTTCAAGACTTCACTTGTATTGTAACCCCCAATCTTACTTTGTACAATAAATAGCTCCTAAGCCTAAAACATTTCAGCTTTTTTAGGGGTTCTAGAGAATCAGTTATTTATTTATTCATTTATTTATTTATTAAGATTTAACGACATTTTAACAACCAAGGTCATATCCTGTCGTGACACAGTTTTACGATTGGAGGAAGCCGGAGTATCCGGAGAGAATCACCGACCAACGACGAGCAGATGCCAATTCCCCAACATCGTAAGTCCGCACTGCAGCACAGACAGTGTTAGATTGGTTGAAGACATGCGCACCATCGACGTGCAGTACACCTTAGTACACGGCGTCATCGTGCCCCCATGTGGACAATAGGGGTTAAGGGCCTTGCCCAAGGACATAACACGGGAGTCCAAATCTATCGCTCAGACGGGCACCCATCCAAGGACTAACCGAGCTCGACGTTGCTTAAGTTCGGTGATCTGACGAGAACAGCAACACCAGCGCGCCGTCAGAGAATCAGTTACTAAGCCTATTCATTCAGAAAAAAATTAGGGTAGCAAATGAATAAAGTTCATCTAACTTAGGTTGTGTTCTCAATGTCACATTTTCTCCCCTATTGACTCACCCACCGGGCGAGTCAATAGGGAAGCAACTGTGACAATGAGAATATGGCGTATTCGCGTCTTTGCCCGATAGACTCAGTTACGAGAGTTAACAGGGCCAGTTGGCCAGTTTCCTCCCGATAAAATAGTTTTGATAGGTTTATTCACAAACGATAAAGCCGTTTAGTCGGTTTTTCCTAGGCCTTGTGGTACGGTTTTTCGGATTGCTGAAAAACCGGAGCCGAACCGGAAAACAAAAAAAAAAACACCCAGCACTATCGAAAAACAATACCGCTTTCTGCACTGCGTCATGCAATGTCCGATTTTACATTGTCACACCCGAGCCTTACAAAAATAGGGAATAAAAAACTGAAAAAATTATTTTAGGTAGGGTCGAATCGAAACACATCGAGTCTGACAGATAAATTTTATCGAATCGAAGCTTTCAAGTGACAACCATATAGATATTGCGCCCCCTTACATCCGTGAAATAAAATAAATAATGTCAGTCTATTCTCAAGAATTGTACAATCAGTTATTGGGACTCCACCCATCCGGTAATAGGCAACTAAAGTGACTTGTTTTCTACTTTCATAAGTCAAATCTGAGGAGTATTCCATAAACGGAATAACAAAGTTACGGAAACGGAAGCTTCCCTAAACCTTTCTCGTATCATCAGGCCTTCTGTACAGGAGATAATAGAAGCAGAGTCCAAAGTGAGATGCGTGATAAGATTTTCAGAACAGCTCGATGATTAAAAAATTTCGGAATCACCGCGACTCGAACCGAATCGAATCGAATCATTGTGATAGTTTATAATCGAATCAAATTTCGATGCTTCACAGCGCCTTACAGCGTCATGATACCTGACGCCACTAAAACAATTTTTTCGGCTCCACTTCGTTGGGGGGTGATATTTATATGAACCGGTATCATGACAACGATTGTAACACGAATGGCGTGTTAGTCTCATGGAAGGCTCCCACACAGAAACCGTTGGCAGTACATAGTAATTATTTTGATTACAAGCAGTGTTACGAGCGGACATATCTACTTTTGATGTCCCTTAATCAAACCACCACACTCCAACGAAAATTCAACTATTTGACCCAGTTGTCCATCCCTTCCCTCACAAACTTTCTTATACAGTCTCTCATCGTGCTTGCTTATCGTTGTTGAGACTCCAAGAAGTAAAGAAGGTGAAATGAAAGAGGTAATGTGTACATTATTAATACACGTGTTTGTATATGAGTACCATCATGGCCGTAACTTTAGCTCTAGATTGGTTGGGTGTGGCTAATTTTCGTCTGAATGAGATTCATAGCCCTAATATTAAATTAAGTCACTTCTGTTACCTGGAAGCATGTTAGATTTATTTTGATAGTCAAAATTCATGAACATTTTACGTAACGAATCGGCCACACGGGCCCGCGTAATTTATAAAATAAACAGTTGAAGAAATATATTTTTCAAAATATTTCTACAAAACTACAAATATATATATCATGTGACTCCGCATTGGAACGAGCTCGTTCCAAAGAGTGGTCACATGAGATGATTTTGCTGACATATTTTAACAAATTGACAGTAATTAAAATAACAAATTTTGATATCCTGTGTGTTGTGTAAATGGTTAACATGTAGGGTTGCACGGTATATCGATAAACCGATATATACCGGTATTCAAACCAATATCGATTGAATACCGGTGTAATTACAAAAAAATCGATTTATCGTCATTATTTCTTTACCCACAATTTAATTATCAAGATGTCTTGAGTTTTTCAACTGTCGCCTCGAATGAATAATGTTATCCCTTTATCCAAGGAATCGTCTGCTTGTGCCGTCGTAATATACAAATTCAGGAGTTGGAAAAATAAATTTCAAACATTTCAACAAAACTATAGCATGTGACCCCTCATTGGAACGAGCTCAACGAGCTCGTTCCAATGAGGGATCATGTGATATAGTTTTGTTGAAATCTTTGGGGAAAATCTGATAAACTAATTTTGAAAATAATAAATTTTGATATCATCTGCGTTCGGTAGAGATTTTTCGAACCGCATCTTAAAGGCAAGCTAATTCGTTCCGACTGTGATGCCTCAAGTCTCGATTGTGGTACTTATGTCCGTATATCTGAACAGTTTTCGATATACCGGTATACCGCGGTATTTTTTTGAATACCGATATCGGTATTCAGTTTTGAATATCGTGCAGCCCTATTAACATGCATTTGTTTTTTTTTTACAATTTATTGCAAAGAGGCAGTAAGTTATTTCCAATAAACTCTAATAAGCAGGATCTAAATAAACAAAATATTTTTTTTTTATAAATGAAAGCGATGTATATGCACATTATGTGAAGCCTTG
Organism: Pictodentalium vernedei; assembly: GCA_031216915.1. Classification (NCBI taxonomy): domain Eukaryota; kingdom Metazoa; phylum Mollusca; class Scaphopoda; order Dentaliida; family Dentaliidae; genus Pictodentalium; species Pictodentalium vernedei. Next base: position 74,352,341 of record CM062295.1, on the reverse strand, counting down.
CTATCGTGGCATCAGTGACATTCAATAAAACCCAAAAATGGAGATTCTATCAGTCAACCAACTGAATTTTGGGGGGTTTGCCAATCGAGATTATTTATTCGAACAATTTAAATTTAGGTACCCATTGATTCAGGTTCGAACACAGTGCTGTGTGATTAAGTGGGTCTGCGGAAGTCTTTATAGGAGGTAACCCTATCCTCTGCCACATCCACAACACACACAACCACTGTTTTGCTTATCTGTCGTGAGGACTTTTTTTGTTGTCGGTGACAAAAAATGACAAAAAAGTCCCCAGAAATCGAAAAATAACCCCAAACCCATTATTTTCTTTGTGAGGAGAGGGTCTTTGTGTGGTGCCAACACTATTGTCTGGGTGTCCACAATGTGAGGAAGACAGGCTCTCTCTCTCTCTCTCTCTCTCTCTCTCTCTCTCTCATCTCTCACACACACAGAATTTACACTCCTACATGTGCAGCCCAGATTTCCCCATTTTAATGTAAATAATGTTCCGATGGCGTGTCCATTCAGAGATGGGACTGATAGAGTTAAAATAAAACTTGGAACTTGTTCGGTAATCCTGGAAAAATAAATATCTCAGACCATTTGGGCAAAGTTGGAAAAATTGACTTTTTTTCTCTATTTTTATGTAGTTTCTAAACATCCCTACACATTTAATCACTCTTTTATGGAATAAAAAATATTTGAATTAGAGTTACCGGCCTTGGAAAGTGTCAGTGAGAAATGATTTAATCTCCGAAACTGAGCAGCTTTAAAAAAATGTATTGTTTTAAAAAAAACTTTTGTAGGATTGTACTGAAATTTTGTTTCATTGTTGACTATCTCTAAGATAAGAGATGGCGATTTGGTGAATTCTGCGGCCTAAAAATTACAAATTACTGTTTGGTGTGTTTTGTTGGGAATTTTCACCCAAAAGTGTACGTAACAGCCTGACGGGTGGTTTCATTCCTGTCAATTTTTCTCGGCATGACCCCCCCCCTCCCCCTCCCCCCAGTTTGTACGACAGAAATAAGTTGTACGAAAATCTCTACTTGACAAAGATATTTGAATGCAAAAAATTAAAATGATGCGATCATATTTTTCACACGAACAATATCAACTATTAACCCGTCGTTGAGTATTTTTAAAATATTTTTCATCTTATCTGGTCATGGCTGCTTAGAAGCAACCATGACCAGATTTGATAAAATAAAATTCAACTAAATTTAACTCAGAAAATCATTCGTCAAAAAGTCCTTTCAATTTACAGGGGGTGGGGTGAATTTGCTCAAATGTGCTCACGTTATTCTTATCTTTGTAGCAAGAGATTTCGTGTCTTGGGCAAGAATATCCGCCAGCGACATGTAAGTTACTGGTCGTCTATGGGAAAATATTTAAAACTGTTATATCTTATGGGAGTTCCTTTACGGGACAACTGACCAAGTGAACCGCCAAATTGACCTGTAGAACAGCATAATTGGGGAACCTCAGATCTCGTGGACAACGTGCAGAGAATCTTACATCTGGGGATCACTGGCCTTTATATGAAATTCAATGAAAATAATTACAGATTTCCTGCAATAATTTATTTTAATCCTATAGTGTTACTACCTGGGGTTAGTTGGGGTCTTTTTGTTTACCTTTCATCGTGTAATCGACACGATTGTGTAATATTTTGTATCTTTTTAGTTCACAAAATCCCAGCAAAATTGTTTCCGTCGTCCGCCATTCATCCAATCAATGTTGTGATATTCTCACGCGGGTGTTAAAGTTTTGTGAGTAAACAGAAAAACAAGGCGCGAGTAATTGTTACAGGTTTTTAACTATTAATAAACAATGTGGAAATAGAATCTTTTTAATTTCCAATGATATAATTCTCTAGTAATCCCTTGTAATAGTCAACAGGTGTCAAATGTACAAAAAGGCAAATCAGGTGCAAAACTTCCATTTGTGTTTGGAAATTTCGGATACGTTTACATGCATTTTCTCTCAATGATGAAAATAAATCTTGAAATGTTTTTCATTTGTGAAGAGATCACCAGAACACCTGGCCTGGGGCGCGGCAGCTTACTGGTTACAGCATTGGACTCAAACCGAGAGGTCCACGGTTCGATCCCCCCCCCCCCCCACAATGGTAACTGCGTCGAGTCCTTGCGCAAGACACTTAACCCCGATTGCCCACGTGGTGGTACGGTGGCGCTTGCTGTCGAAAGTGTCGTTAAATCAAATAAAAGAAATCTGAACACCTCGTCTCCCGAGTTCCAATGTGTTCTATGTGCCAGTGGGCACATAGAACACATTGGAACTCAAGAGACGACCTGTCTCCTAAAGATGCGAAGCAACCTGTGATAATTGATTGCGATTCCAGGGTAAAGTTACCACACACACAAATACTTATTTGGTTTGTTGTTCACTCAGTTGGAGGGTAATGTTATCCATTAACTGGAGTGTATAAAGACATCCACGTGGGGCAGTCCAAGGTAGTTGCTAGTTTGGAGTTATGGAAGATGGAAGAGCTCTGTGAATTGACCGCGACAATGGACAATCTGCCAGGTGGGAAATTTTGGATACGTTTACATTTATCTTCTAAAAATGATGTTACAAATCTTAAAAGATTCTTTCATTTTTGAAGCGGTCATCTTAACACCTACATCATAAAGGTGAGTAACAGCCTGTGAGAATTGATTGCTATGCTATGACCCCTCCCCCCCCCCCCCCCCCACCTACGCACAAAAATGAATATTTGCCTTGTCGTGCTGTAAGAAGGGGATCGCCCGATAGTTGGTGTGTTCAAAGACATCTACGTGGGCATAAACCTGTCGCAGGTAATTGTTAGTTTGGGCATATGCCATTGGCACCGGCCCTAGGTATTAACTACTGGAATGGGCGATACCATGGAAAATTCTTGGCAATTTGTCACCGCTTTTATCGCGACATTATCGATTGCCTTGGCTAGTTTCTTGATTTTGATGATTGTTGACTTCTTGTTCCAATATCTCCCAAGAAGCAAAGTTATGTTGAGTTAGAATTCTCGAGCAAATTCGTGTTGTGGTTGGGCAAACATGGGTCATCCCATCACTCTCCAATATATGAATGCAGTGGCAGGCGTTTGAACAGCTTCAATTAATGTTGGGAAATTTCGGATAAGTTTACATGCATTTTCTATGATAAAAACAAACCGTGAAGTCTATTTTATTGTTTAGGATTCACTATTACGCATGTTTCCAACATCGGATCCTTTACAATTGAACTTGTATGGTTTTGTTTTGTTTTTGTTTTGTTTTTGTTTTTTTTGGGGGGGGGGGGGGGGGATTGGGTTTAACGGCACTTTCGACAGCCAGTGTCACCTCGTGTCAGACAGTTTTGCGGGTGGAGAAAGTCTGCGTATTAAATTTTAGTGCAATATGAGCAATGTTCCTCAAAGATCTGTATGGATGTGCAGAGACCAAATAGGACTGTAAGCATAGGGACTTCGCTAGTTAAAGGGACAGTCTCTGATCAGTGGCGGCTCTCATATGGGCCAGGTTGGTTGAAAGACAGGGGTCCCGCCCCTAGGATGCCACGTTGGGAATGGGATCCCATTGACTCAATGGGACTTCACTGCCGGGTTATTCTGTTGACACACAGCGGGTGTAGGTGTCCATCAATAAATAATTATGAATTGTTTTCGTATTCAATTATTTACACTGTCCGCCAATTAACTGCCCATTTACCACTAAATGTATAGGCAACTGACGCAACGCCAGTTGTCGAAAGTAAAATATGTGGTATACGGTTCAGTAATATACAACTCTCATTAGGCACCTGGGGTGAATGATTCGGCTTCTTTTGGTACCTGTGTTCAAACTTTTCTCACACAATGCCGAACGATGGTAAGTCCAGTGTCTTAAGTGTCACACGGCCCCGAGCAGGGTGGCTGCGGCCTCCGGCTGCCACTGTTTCTGGTGTACTACAAGATTTTGTATTAAAAAACAGTAGTTTACTCAATATTCTATTGACCCTTTGAACACTAGTGATATCTTCCATTTCAGTTCAACATCAACAATTGAAAACGTCCACAGTTATTATTTGGGGGTGGGCCAATTAATATTTTCAACGTGCAGCCTTCAGGCTGCACGTTGAAAATATCGATTGGCCTACCCAGCGTATTAACGTATTCACTAATCAGTCATCATACTTTATGAAATTGTGATGCATCATGTTCCTGGGCCATGAAAAAGGCCTCTCTTTTTGAAAGGGTTAACAGGGAAAATTTGTACAGAAAGTGAGGTAAATGGTTTGTTGTTTGGTAATTATATTCAATTAACGTGGTTATTAAGACAGTTCCTCACGAAAGACTCCACAAAAACCCTACTTCGTGCCTTTGTAACTTCACATTTGGATTGTAATGCCTCACTGTTCAATCTTCCACAATATCATTACTCTCGCCTGCAGATGGTACTAAATGCATCAGCCCGAGTGGTATGTAGGATATCACGATCTTAGGGCCCTGCGAAGCTTCGAGTATTCGATTCGATGTCGACATCGCTTTGGTATTCGTATATCGATCTCGAATAGTTTGCCGATTCGTTAGTCAAACGAAGCTTCGAGGAAAATGAATCAGTGTTCGACAATGTCGACATCAGTCGAAATAAGGAGCGAACTCTTCTAGTTTTAATGTTTCTATCAGGAAAATAGTCAAATTCATTGCAAAATTCTGTCGTTTCACTTTCAGTTTCAGATTCCCAGAAAACCACACACCGCTAATTCGCTATTTATAGATTTCCAGGAATTCGTGTGAGAGTTATTCGCGGAATCCCGTTTGCCCGGCGGCTCTGTCCAAGTTGTAACCGGAAGCAGGTGAGTTCGGACTTTTACCAGTTCAGCCCAAGTGACTTCGGCCCATTTGGTGAGTTCGGCCCAAGTGAGTTCGGTCCACGTGTAAGTGACTTCGGCCCAATTGGTGATTTCGTCCCAAGTGAGTTCTGTACATGTACAAGTAAATTTGGCCAACGTGTATGTGAGTTCGGCCCAGTCATAAATCTCCATTCCAACCACATACGGCCAAGTTATAAATTAAAAACAGCTGAATCATTGTTTCCAGTGACTTAGCCCTTTTCAGTTTGCTTTCAAAGCTTTGTCCAACAATTGAAAAAACGTCAAAAACAAAAACATTCTGATTAGTCTTTTGCTGTTTTATATATCGTGTCTGTACAATCATTACTCCATTCTATTTGTGGTTGTAAGTCTAAACTGCAATTCTCACGGCTTATTGTTTTTACAAAAACCGTAAACACGAAATGGCCAAATTTCAAAAAGGTGAATAGTATGCACTTCAGTTCCAAAATGGATAGTGATAATAACTGTATTAAATGTAGTTCGTTGGTTAGGCCCCGGCAGGAGGCATTGCAGTTATTATAGGTTTTGACAAATGAATTTGGAGATCAACCATGTGAGGCTGTTCCTAACCTGGCATCATATCTTGCCAGGAATGCAAATTATCAACGACAAGCCACAAGACCTAAAAAGTCAGGTAAACGAAAAAAAGACTACAAAAAAAGTTTTCAACAAAATAAAAGAAATTTTAGGCGAACAAATCAAGCTTCAGGGAGTTGTAATGGATTTTGAAGCAGCTATGTGGTTTGCTGCTTGGCGCGAATTTCAAGAAGTTTCTGCAGTGGGTTGTGCGTTTCACTGGACTCAGGCTTTATGGAGAAAGGTTCAGGTAGGACTAAGTAAAGATTACATGGAAAATAGAGGCCTTCATAAATTTGTGAGGAAAATAATGGCATTGTGCTTTATCCCCGCTGAACAAATACCAACAATGTTCGAACGATCGTCTGAGGAAGCCACTGGTGAGAAACTAGTATCATTTGTTAATTAAGTCAGAAGCACCTGGATAGATGGGGATATGTGGCAACCCAAAGACTGGTCGTTTTTTTTTTTCAATCAGTGTGAACCAATAATGGTGTGGAAGGTTGGCACAACCGTATCAACCAACATAAAATGGACTCCCATTTTATAGATTATAAGAAAAACTATTCAGTGAATGTAAATTTATATCCCTGTCGAGATCCGGCTTGTGTCGGAAAATAAGCTTCAACGCTACCAAAGGAAGCAATATAGAAACATTCAAAGTGAATTGTTTGACTCTTGGGAATCATTTAGCAAGGAGGAAATTTCCACAAAGAAACTTTTTTTAAAATGTTTCAAATTGTACGCTCCTTCTTGTCAGTGAATGTTGTTTTACCTTGTTTGTATTTGTATATCAATGGGGCCGAACTCACTTTTCACTGGGCCGAATTCACCCTGTCCGAACTCACTTTCGTGGGCCGAACTCACTTTTCTGGGCCGAAATCACTTGGGCCGAACTGGTAAAAGTCCGAACTCACTCGCATTCGTTGTAACCTGTTCACGCCCCATCTATACAACCGAAATATCCAGCTATGGGCCTAAGGCCTGCTCCCAGTCCCAGAATCTTCTAACACAATAATGGGGACATGTCGCCTGGAGCGCTCCCATTATTGTGTTAGAAAACTGTGGGAGGAAAACCTCAGCCTCTGTAGTTTCTTTGCATTGTTCGGAGTTGGTACTTGGAAGTTGGAATGAAGTAAAAGCAATTTGTGTGAATGAGCACTGCGTCAATATTCGAGTAAACTAATGCAGAAACTAACACAGTTTAACGCCTTCGCTGCTTTTGATGTATACTGAGTTATTGAGTTGAGAACGGACCGAAATCTACAAGACCTGAATCCTGATAATACAAAAACAACCAAACATTACAATAACGAGGTTCCTATAAGATGTACATGTATTTAGCCACGCTAACGTACGTGAAGTTAGCGGCTGTAGCCGACTTCAACCCATGGGAATTAATGTGCCACTTGTATTACATTTGTGTTTTTAATTCTCATCTTTCAGTTTAGTGGTTTGTCTCAAATGGCTCTGGGCAGTAACACCTTAATTTCTGTCCATATTTATGTCTTGAATTTATTGTCGGGCCAAGTGAACATCTGAATGGCCATTCAACGAGACAGAAAATTAAAACAACGCCAAGTTGTCAAGTTATGTCAACGATCTCTTCTCGCAGTGCTTTCCGGACATTTCTGCACATAATAATGCCAGTTATAGTTACTTCTCAAGTTTATCCCGATTCGATTCGAGATTCGATTCGATGTCGACATCAGTCCCGATTCGATTCGAGATTCGATTCGAACATAAATTTCCCGATTCGCAGGGCCCTACACGATCTCAACACATCACTCCTGTTCTGAGGGATATGCACTGGCCGCCAGTCAAATACAGAATAATTTTTAAAACTTTAGTATTAGTTTTTAAGACACAAAACAACATGTCACCAGCCTACTTAGAAAAACTCCTTAATACCAAGAATGTGTGTCAATACAACCTGAGGTCCGATGGTAAAATGCGACTACATGTTCCAAAACATAGGTGTAAGACATTAGGAGATAGGTCATTCTCATTTCCTAGCCCTCACTTGTGGAATAATTTACCAGAACACCTAAAAAGACTGTCAAATGTCAACCTTTTCAAGAAAGATTTCAAAACATACCTGTTTCAAAAAGCCTATAAGTGATGTTGTGGACTGTAAGATACAGTATTTATTCCGTTTGTATGTTTGCACGAGCTCGGTAACATGTACAGCGACTTAGAATATGGTTCTATATCTTCTGAACTATAATTTTGTCGCTATATAAATGTGTATATTATTATTATTAAGTTAAGAGATATATAATCAAGTAGTAGTAGTAGTAAATTATTTTATTATAGCGTCACGTTTCTATACATCTTTACAGAAAAAATACATTACATTGATACAGATGAGTAAAGTAGCATGAAACCCAGCCGTGAAGGCTTACGAGACACTTGAAAAACGATATAAATTTCTATGTATAATATGTACATAATTTTTCAAATCATTCGCACACACAAAACCACCCAATCCCTCCCCACACACATTCCCCACCCAACACCACGACCATTCGTAAGCACAACTATGCATCTTAACTGGTGGAGTGCTGGAAGCCACAAAATGGACTTTACTAAAAAGTACTGGTAATGGCCCTATCTATTATTCTTCACTGAAGATAGTTTCCTTTTGGACCTGGAATAATTTAGCTATTGTGCTCAACAAACAGGTCTGTTACACTTGATTGGATAGTGTCTTCAGGCGCAATCCATTCAAGTGCAACAGAGCAATTTATGATGAACAACATTTTGTAGTCAGGAAAGCTTAGCACTCTACCAGTTAACAAATAATACATGAAATTGATTCAAATGTGTAACATAGCATGAAACACAGAGTCTTGTGAGACATATGAAAAACAATATAAATTTCTATGTATAGTATGTACATAGGAGCATGCGCTCACGTTTTCAATCATTCGCACACACAAACAACACCAACCCCCTCCACGCCCCTCCCCCAGCCACCACCACCACCATTCGTACGCACAACTATACATCTTAACAAATAATACATTAAATTGACACAACTATATAAAATAGCATGAAACCCAGCCGTGAAGGCTAATAAGACACTTGAAAAACGATATGAATTTCTATGTATAATATGTACATAAGAACATGTACTCGCTTTTCAATTCATTGCACACACACAGAACAACCCAATCCCTCCTCTCGCACTCACCCACCACCACCGACATTTGTACGCACAAGCACACACAACACACACTCAAGTTGAATGCACTTTATAATTTGGAATGCGGGTTTCTGGCCGACCAAAGCAGTTGTGGGTTGTTTCAAATCCCCTGCCAAAAAACCATTAATTGATGAACTTTAGTGAAATAAAATTCACGAGAAATTTCAGATTAACACTTACGCTGCCGACAGCGACTATTGTCACCTATTTTATGATGGTTATCTGTACGTTCTGGTATGCGCATATCAAGCCTACCATCTGATTAATTGTTGGAAAGGGCCCAGAGAGGCCTTTCCAACAATTAGTCAAACGATAGCGTTTCAAGTATGTCATAAATTTTATTAAACTTTCACGCAGACAGGCGTACATAGAAGCCCTCCATATATGGATAAAGTGGGCGTTGCAGAAAAAGGGTTAACCTTCGGTGGAGCGTGTAAGTTGCAAATGTAGATAAGGCATGATGCAATTAAGGCAAACATTTTATCAGATGTACATAAAACTAATAAAATATTTGTGAATCTCTGAAAAGTTGGGTACATCAATGCAACAAAACATCAATACATTTATCAGTGTGTGCCAAAGGGGTTTTAGGCTATCTCAGCCCAAACCTTTCTCTTTTCAAGTTTATGATGTATCAATAAAAAAGAAAAAAAACACATTTACTCTCGGTACATGAGGTGAAGATCAAACGCAACATCGTATCTACAAATCAAGGTATCTGATGGCGGCACTATCCCCACACAAAGATTCCACACCGTGTTGATAAAATCTAACGCGAAAGGTGAGGATGCTGGCACCTGCTCTAATCTGAATAATATTGTGTATGATTCTAGGTACTCAATTTCTAAATTGAAGCTTCTGTTTGGATCTGATTTAGTGGACACATCACTTGTTCCGGTTGCTCTGGTTGCGCAATGAACAATATATTTTCCTGATTATTTTGCTGAGGGGTATACCACTCCATATCGCGTTAATGATGATTTCATTATTATTCTTTTCTCTCTGGAGAGTGGGGCATATTATTGGAATAAAGTTGTAAAATTCACTGTCATTTTATAATAAATTGGATATTTTTTTGTAATCTTATATAACGAAGTCATTGTTTTACACACGTCACTGATTGTACCATTATTGTGTGCAAGTAATGGCAACCTGCCATGCAAACTATATGTTTTCATGTAAAATGAGGGTAGTAAATAACATAATGTATCCATTTAATAAAGAGAAAATATTGTAAAACCATTTTATGGTCGCAGTTAACTAAATGAGTACCAAACACTCGTTATCGGTAGGAACTTAACCCCTTAAACTCCGATGGTATCTTCCATGCCAGTTCAATGGCAGCAATTAGAAGACTTCACATTGATTATTTGGGGTAGACCAATTAATATTTTCAACGTGCAGCCTCGAGGCTGCACGGTGAAAATATTCATTGGTCAACCTCACACATTTACGGAACAGCCATCCTATTTAATGACCTTATGGCGTATCATGTTCCTGGCCGGATAAATGGCCGCTCGGGTTCATTTTTCGAAATTGACATTTAGATGGTAGATGTGACTGGATATTCGCGATGTGGTCTTGATTTCGCGGTAGAAGCGCTGTGGCTCACTGGTTATGGCACTGGACTACAGACCGACAGGTTCAGGGTTCGATTCCCGCCAGTAGTAATTGCGCTGTGTCCTTTGGAAAGGCACTTTATCCCGACTGTCCACTTGGGGCTTGAAAAAATGTTACTCTATAAAAAAAAAATAGGGTCGACGCCGATTGCCCGCCCCCAGAACCACTCGTAGGTATTTTCGCATTTGTTCATTCGACGTGTTTTTGTCGCTATACATGACTGCTAAGGTCCAGTGCGGACAATTTCTACAGTCCCAATAACAGTTGATATGCGTTTATGACGTAGTTGGCATTAGACGTCTAAGGCGGATCCTCATATATTTTTGTAATATTTGAGTCGTGAACTCAGTTTGCTGTGTAAGCAGATGACACTTGCAAACAAAATTCTTGAATAACTATTTTTTTTCATTTTTTGTCTCAAAAACTTAGGTTATGACCCCTCTTTGGAACGATCTCGTCGAGTTCGTTCCAAAGAAGGGTCATAACCTATGCTTTGAGACAAAACGTGACAAAAATAATGAATATTAATTGCCGATTTTTGTGAATAGCACTGTCCTATTTTATCCGTTACGTTTGGTAAAGGGTTAAAGCAGTAAATTGTTAAATTCACACCTGATATCATTTTGTAAAGATGGGTTTCCCCGCTTTAAAATTTCTGGTTACGTCCTTGCCTGAATTGCATGGTGGGAAAAGCAGGATGTTGAGAATTAACACCATATCTGGACTATAGTTTTAAACTTCTCATTAAATATTACAGGTATTTACACCCTTTTGAACGAACCTATTAAACGTCGACCCTTATTATCACTGCGTGGTTTTTGTCTAGTATTTGTGTACTAATGTGATAATCAGAGCAGGTTAAATTTACAGAGTTACTTCCGAGTATTACCTCACTGGCGTAGGGACGCTTTGGGCCATGCTATTATCCGGAGCACCCCAAACGGTTTGGTGGGATATAATACCACTATATTGTTCACTTCTGATAAGCAGTATTTATTTATTTATTGGGGTTTAACAATACTTTCGACATACAATTGCCAAATTGTGATTACAAATTCGTAATCTCGTGAACATACTTTGCGTTTCATTTGTATATGTTTAATGGTTTGAAAAAATGGTCACAATATGTTATAAAAATGAGAGTATATACCTTATAACGCAGAAAAGTCAACAATATTTTACGATTTAAAGTTCGTGTAGAAAGTTGAAACATATCGTCCCTTGAGTGAAACAAGGCGCCATCTGCAATGCTTTAGCATTGCAGATGGCGCCTTGTTGCAGTCAATGGACGAAAACAATTCTTGTGATTTACAGGAATCGACCGATGGGTAAAGGTGTGTTGAGAGGTGGGGGTATTACCGCGGCAACAATGTGCACAATATCTGAAACGAGGCAATCTGAGAACTTCATAGAAATTGGACTCCCAAACATTTGGCACCCGTGTTTTGCATTTTTTCTCCAAGATCGCCCGCATCGGTTAACTCTCCGTCTACCACGAACAGATAGTGACAAAAAAATGCTTGAATACATAAATCTGTTCATGTTTTGCCGCTAATATATACGAGTTCGACGAGCTCGTTAGAACAAGCTCAATTGCTGAAGGCAATTTATACCCCCACTGGGCCGACGGAGCTTAAATGAATTAAAAACAGAGTAAGGACGGTAACTCTGTTGAAAAATTGCGGGCAAGTTTTTGTAATATATGCAGATGCGGCTTGGCACAAGGATCCCTCGTACAAATTTCATTGAAATCCACCCATTCACAGCTGGGATATTACTGAGGACGAAAAAGAAAATCATGAAAAATCGACAAAGTAAGGACCGTAACACAATCATTCCGCATACCAAATTTTATTGAAATCCATTCCATCCATTCACTGATAATATATCGCCGCGGATGGACCGACGAATGTAATCCAGTATACTCCTATTCTCTTAGAGAGTGGGGTTGTAATGATGTGCAATACTCTATGTTTCCGAGGTGAAAACTGAAAACAATATTAAAATTTGGATTTTCAATGTTGTAGAAAGTACTGGTCGGATTTGTCTTTTGTTTTTGGTAAGGGGTAAAACACTTCACGTACAGTGAGTGCTGCACGCTCAGTCGGCCAAATGGACCTAGAAGTCAAACCAGCAAATGTGTTGATTAGAATTTATTTATTTATTTATTTATTTATTTATTTATTTATTTATTTATTTATTTATTTATTTATTTATTTATTTATTTATTTGTGTTTAAAGTCACATATTTCTGCACAATGGCTAATCGTGACAGTAACATGAGAATAATGTCAAGTTTAGTCAATCATTTATACACATGATGTTGATTTTAGAGGACGTTAACCACAAGCATGAGTGGGTCCTATTTTACTAGTAAACACGAACTTTTTTACCACAGTAAACAAGCACTTCTTCAACTTCGCTCCCTTGGTTCCTTCGGGGGAGGAGAAATTCATACTCCACATGCATATACTCAAATGTCAATAATAAAAGCAAAAGGCAACAAGCAAAGGTAAATAATCCCAACCGTCGGGCGTGTATGGAAAGGCGGAAGAGCATCCCCTCCTTTCCTTGTCGGCTCTATCGAATATTTATTATCTCTGCTCACGGGCAATAGGAAATATTTTTTTAAACATTTTTTTTTATTTCATCCATTTTTATGTCAATCACAGTTAATAATGAACCAGCACATTCTTTAGAGGCGTTTTTAGTACCCCGATGAAGGAAACCCATATATTACGTAGCCGAGGAATGGAGAAAAACATATAAATTTTCCTGCTTTCCTTCCTTCACTTCTAAATTTATTTCGCCTATATTGACTGTATCAAGGCGACAGCTACAATGCTTGCTAAAGCATTGCAAATGGCGCCTTTATTCAATCAAGCGGTGGCCACAGGGGCGACGGAAGCTCAACAAAAGTGGAGGGGCACAAAAGTTTACCTTGCTACCATGGTTCGACCCAGTGTGAGAAAGGTTATGTAAATGTACCATAACTCGCTATAGACTCTCGTTTTCATGAATATGCCGCGGTGTGGTCACCGTCTGGTCCGTTTCTTCTACTTCAACCATCTTCCAACCCGAAGGCCAGCCTTCGGGTTGGAAGATGGTTGAAGTAGAAGAAACGGACCGAAGCGATCGAAAGTTGGATTCTTTGGCTAAATATTGTTGGGATTTGCAAATAATGTTACTGGAAAGCCTATGCATCAAGGCGACAGCTACAATGCTTGCTAAAGCATTGCAAATGGCGCCTTTATTCAATCAAGCGGTGGCCACAGGGGCGACGGAAGCTCAACAAAAGTGGAGGGGCACAAAAGTTTACCTTGCTACCATGGTTCGACCCAGTGTGAGAAAGGTTATGTAAATGTACCATAACTCGCTATAGACTCTCGTTTTCATGAATATGCCGAGATGTGGTCACCGTCTTGTCCGTTTCTTCTACTTCAACCATCTTCCAACCCGAAGGCCAGCCTTCGGGTTGGAAGATGGTTGAAGTAGAAGAAACGGACCGAAGCGATCGAAAGTAGGATTGTTTGGCTAAATATTGTTGGGATTTGCAAGTAATGTTACTGGAAAGCCAATATATTGACACGTTTGCACACGCCCATTTTAACCCATTGTGTAACTACGAAACATATCTGTGGAAAAAAGGTGGAGGGGCACGTGCCCTCTGTGCCACCTGGTTCTGCCGCCTCTGCGTGGCCACGATTATTCATTGTGCATGACGCCGTGTACTAACGCGTACTGCACGTCGATGGTGCGCATGCCTTCAACCGCTGTAACCCTGTTTCAGTGGAGCTTGAACAGAGTTAGAATGTTGCGGAGCTGACAGCTGCTCGTCGATGCTCGATGGTTTTCTTCGGGTACTCCGGCTTCCTCCACCCATAAAACAGTCACGGTCACGATTAGCCATTGTGCATAAGTATGTAACCTTAACCACCAATAAATAAATAAATAAATAAATAAATAAATAAATAAATAAATAAATAAATAAATAAATAAATAAATCCGTTGTGCAGAAATATGTGACCTTAAACGCCAATAAATAAATATTCAACCAAGCCACGGTTTAACCTTCTTGGAGGTTTGAGGTTTTTTAGCTCAGTGGGAGAAAAGAAGACAGCGGTGTCTAGGATTCCTTTTGTCTGATGGACAGAAGGTTGGTAAAACAAGCAATGCAAAACAGGGCATAGCTTAAACTTATGGTGGGCGTCGATGTTTTGCGTAGCCATTTTGGTCAGCCATTTTGTGATCTTCCCCCTCTTAGTCTGAAATTTGTTTAAACGAGCGTATAAAGGTGTGGTCTCATTGACAACTGGCAGTTATTTTTAGCTCAAATGGAACATCGTGCAAGTTAACCCCTTCAACATAGAGTTCTTGAGTATCATTAGCAACGATGTCAGTGAATTTATTTTGTTTTCATACCAAAGTTCAGTAATAGTTTAACCCTGCAGCCTCGTAGGAGCGTGGGGTTAAATTGTTGCTGATCGAAGGTTTAGCAATAATTAACCCTACAGCCCAATTGGGCTATAGTGTTAATTATATAGCTAATCCTTCTCAACCTTTTTGGTATATAGTGAACTATTTTATCAACGATAATGACTTGAATGGGGTGAACTTTAAATTTGCAATAAAACTATTCACTGCAAAAAATATAGGTTCTCTTTAGAATCAAAACTGGTTCTAATCTTGTCCCTGAGATGGAACCAGTTCTGTTTAAACCGTATTTATTTCAAATCAAATAAATTTATAAAGATTTACATTAAATATTAACAGAATTAAACATGAATTGAGGGAGTTTCAGTCGTAAGTTTAAAGCTTATACGAGACTGTCTCAAATCAGTATTAAGCAAAGGAGATATGAACAGTTGGCATATCGAACCAGTTTTGGTTCTATACAGAACCAAAACTGGTTCGATATGCCAACTGTTCATTTCTCCTTTGTTACGAAATGTTTGGCGACTGCGTTGAATAAGCTCCACGTTTACTGCTGAATCTACTTCAGTTCATGTAATATTCTGTTAAAATTCAATGCTAATCTTGGTAAATTTATTTGATTCGAAATAAATACTGTTTAAACAGAACTGGTTCCATCTCAGGGACAAGATTAGAACCAGTTTTGGTTCTAAAGAGAACCTATATTTTTTGCAGTGTTGGTGTACAGGAACTTGTGCACCAACCTTCCCCCGTATCTTCCTTATTTGAGGATATGGCTTTTTGCTCTTCTACTTCAGGTTTTCGGGTTTTGCTCTGCAGTTAAGTTTTTCTTTTTATTTTTATCTTTCCTTTTTTCTGGATTTTCATGAGATTTTTTTTAACTCTTTCCATTTTGGTTATTTTTATTTCGAAAATGAGTTGGGTTTCTCATTTCCTGTTCAACAATGATTGTTGAAATATTGTATATGCACATTATCTCATAAATCAGCGAGTCATAAAAGTATGGAGGTATATAATAGAATAGAATACTTTATTACACGAGCGTACTATATAAATGGTATGGTTACAAAAGAACAGCATGCGTTCTGGTGTTATAATATAATGGTATTGAAAAATACAGTCTCTACAGTTTTGGCCTATTCGCTTCGAACCAGAGACGGCGGAACTGGGGGGGGGGGGGGGGGGCACAGGAGACGGGTGCATCGCCACTTTTTTGTCCACAGACATGTCACGCGGTTGCACAATGAGTTAAATGGGGCGCCTGAAAACGTGTCAACATACAGGCATTACTGTAATATATTTGCAAATCCAAACAACGTTTGGCTAAAGTATCCCAACTTCTATTACTTCGGCCCATTTCTTGTACTTCAACCATCTTGCAACCCGAAGGCCAGCCTTCGGGTTGAAAGATGGTTGAAGAAGAAGAAATGGTCTGGGCAGCGACCACACCGCGGCATACTCATCTAAACGAGGCTATAGTTGTATATTTACCGGTAAACGATTGTAAATTTTCTCCCAGTGGGCCTAAGCATGGTAGCCTTGAAAATTTTTATTGAGCTTCCATCGCCTCTGCCTCGAACACCTCACACACAAGCTCATGCACACTCACACACATGGGCAGTCCATATCGATACCCCCCCCCCCCCCCACACACACACACACACACACACACACATGCGCGTGAGCTACTTCAATGCCATTGGTGGATATTTGTTTTAACAACATTCCGATTTTAATATTTTTTTCTCATTGTATCAGTACTTTGACACAAAATTGTCGTTAAATCTTTCTCAATATCTGATCCAAAAAGGTACATTGCACGGTTTAGATGCCACTCCCCCCCCCCCCCCCCTCCCCCGCTTCTCCCACACCCACACAGTGAAAGGAGATATGTGTTTTCTGTGGTTATATTGTTTATTTACTGGGTTTAACGACCCTTTCGACAGCCAGGGTACCTCGTGTCTAACAGTTTTACGGGTAGAGGAAGCCGGAGTTCTCGGAGAGAACCACCGAGCAACTGTCAGCACCCCACCCCTCCACACACACACACACGCACACATACATACTAACTCTACACATGCAGGGTTAGCATTACTTGAAGACAAGTGCACCATCGACGTGCAGTATGCCTCAGTACACAACGCCACCGTGTCCCCACGTAGGCAATGGGGATGAAGTGTCTTGCCCAAGGACACAATGCGGTTGCCGCAGGTGGGATTCGAACTGAGGACCTTTCAGCTTGCAGCCTGCACCTCTACCTACTGAGCCACCGCGCCCTCCTGTGGTTGTTAAAATTGTTGCTTCAAAATAGTTGTATCACTTTATAACATTATTTATGTTAGAAAGTTTTAGGCGTTTATTGTCAATAACATTGACAGATTTTTTTTTTTTTTTTATTTTCTCATGTATCAAAAAAGGGTTCCCATATTCCAGGCACATATTAATCCTTTACCCTGTCCAAATAGAAATTCTTGAATAACAAAAATTGTTCTCTTTGCCTCGCATATATGGGTTATGACCCTTCTTTGGAACGAGCTCAAGAAGCTCGTTCCAATGGGGAGTCATAAGTTATGTTTTTCGAGACCACAAAAAAATTAAATTTGAAGATCGATTTTTGTAAATAGCATTTGACGGTTTTAACCGTTACGTTGGGTAAATGGCCAAGCTCTACATACAACAAAACATTTAAATCTGCCATACCGTGCCATGAGTTCCAATTTGTTCTATGTGCCTACTGGCACATAGAACAAATTGGAACTCAGGGGACGATATCTCTGAAATTAGAAGTCGCCAACTATAATCTTTACTTCGTTTCTTCTATCACTGTTAACGAAGAACGCCATTCAAATTGTATTTTTTTTTTATTTTTCCTACAAAATTTAGCTCAAAACATAGAGTTTATAATCCTATCATTACAATAAGCTCGTATAGCTTGTTTTAGATTAAACATATTTTATTTGTTTATAATCAACAAAAAGGATTGGATAACAAGTGCCCAGCACTTAGATTATATCCTTTCCTTGAAATACGTTTACAATTACAAATTATGACATGTTTACAAGTACAGTACGTGGAGAGTGGATTGTTACTAAATCACCCGTGGAGTGGAGTTATCACTCAAGCTATAACTTTAAAATTTTGTACATATCTACAAAAAAACACAAGCAATGTTTCAGCCAATGGACCTCCGGGTTTAACCCGGAGGTCCATTGGCTCAAACTTTGCTTGTTATGCTTTGCAACAAAATTTGCAATTATTGCTTGGGTGGATTCTCCACTCTGCAGGTGATTTAGTGATAATACACTCTCCACGTACAGTAATGTAATGGCGAAACAAAACGTATGTATATATTGAAACAATTTTGTGTGTGTACAAACTTAGAGAAGAAAGGTGATGGGTACTCAACTTTGCAAGAGACGGAATAAAGAAGTGAGGGGTGGGGTGAGAAGAAAAATGAAATGCCACACTACAACACTGCTGGCTTGGGTCAACCTATGGGCCACATTTCGGCACTACCGTGGCTCCGACGGACTCCACACCACTACTATTGCCAGGACAGACAGGACAAACAAGCGAATAGAAGTGAGCCATGTGTGAGGTAAACAGAGATGACCACTGACTTTAAAGATCAACAGAATAGGAAAAGGATGTTTTTAGACTCCTGTGTTCATCTAGCGGTCTAGTCTTAAAATCGCTTCGTGGCTTTTATGAAATTTTATACACTGCGTAAAAGGTAAATATTGACGGATAGCTTGTACCAATGTCAAGTGAGGGTGGTGCGGAGGCGGTTCATGCCAAAGGTCCAGGAATCGACCCCCGGTCGGGAAAGTTCCCGAAAATTGAAATGGTTAAATTTCTAGTTAAATTATGGAGGAAAGCTGCAACTTACAATTTGAGTATTTTAACATCAGGGTGTGGGATATTAAGATAAAATGAAGAACTCGATCGTTAATCCTTGTAAAGAAAATAAATTTAACGTGTATGCTAAGTTTTGGGGGGTACAAATAGAAAAAAAGGTGATTGAGAACTTATTTTTTGCTTTAACTGCCGTATTCTATTCACGTTTAGTAAAGATATAAAATTTATTGTCATCTAGAAGCCAAAGCGTAGCCATGGGCATGGGGGGGGGGGGGGGGGTATATATCCCTCACTTTTCAAGGAAACAGGAAGACTTTATCTATCTGCATATCCGAAGGTTGAGCAAGTCCTTGTGCTGGTAGTTATGAGAAAAAATCATCCAAGTTCAAACCAAATACAACGAAATTCTTCCATTTATTCTTGCTAATTCTTGATAGCGCTTTTCAAAATTCTTTGTGTGGCTCTTCAAGCTATGTATTTTGAGACGGCCTGATCCGGATATTGTGCACTTGTGGAATATAAATAGGAATATAATTATTTTTATATATATAATATTATATACACAATGGCAAGACAGGTTCGTGTACCCTCGCCCTGATACTTATTGTGAGTTTTTGCTAGTGTTATTCCTTCACTTTCTGTGTACTTAGGCTTTTAACCCTTTACCTAACGAATCGCCCGAATCCGCCCGCGTAATATGCAAATTGAGCAGTTGGAAAAAGTAAATTTTTCAAAATGTGTCAACAAAACCATATCATGTAACCCCTCATTGGAACGAGCTCATTGAGCTCGTTCCAATGAGGGGTCACATGATATGGTTTTGTTGAAATTTTTTTAAAAAATTTTAAAATAATAAATTTTGATATCGTCTGCGTTGGGTAAAGGGTTAAAAAGGTAGTCACGTCGTTGCAGTAGGCATGAGAAGTAAAGTTTCTCCTAATTGCTCACCCCGGACCTACGCCTGTAGAAAATACATACTCCTGATCCAACAACGCGGGGGATCAAATGCAGGGAGGGAAAAACTATTTTTCTGCCGCCATTGAAATGAGGTGGAGGGGACAAAATATTTTTCTGCCAAGGGCAACAATAATATTTTGTCCCCCACCACCCACTTCATTTCGCCTGGCTACGCCCTTGTTTACAAAAGTGGCTCTTTCCATTCCCTTAGGTAAACATCATGTTATTTGTATAACATAGTGAATGATATTCAAGTATTGATGTGATATTTCACATTTTTGTGTAATTACCCACTTTGACGTGTTAATACGAAACGGATGCTTGTGACTTTCTGGTTTTCTAGACTTGTCTTGACATATTAATACAGAGTTGAGCTTTCCTTTCTTATGTTTTATAACATCCTTCGGGGCATCAATTTTAGAGATCACCCTTCAATTATAGAATCAAAAATTTATGATGAAATAATAATTTTAAAAATAAAGTATTATTTATCACGACAGAGTGTTTAGATAAATATTTTGTCGATGACGTGTAATTTATTTGTATGTTGCTCTGTTCATCGTAAGCTTATTTGTTCGTCCTTTCCTTCTTTCCCTTGTTTCTTGGTTTGTTTTTCCGTTACTAGGTCTGTTTTTTCCGTTAGTCCACTGTTTATACTTTTTTCAATTCTTTCTTTTGTCCACTTTTCCAACTCATTGTTCATATTTTTCAGTTGTATTTGTCTTTTTGGTTTAATCCTACCATTTATATGTCTGATTTTTTTAATAATTTGTTTCTTAGTTTGTTTACTATTTTCGTTATTTAGTAGTAGTAGTAGTATTAAAATATTGTTTTATAGGCTCACATTTCAATATTTTTTACAAATATTACATAAAAGTTTGACAACATGACAAATAACATGAAACTCAGCCATGAAGGCCTATGAGACAGTTTAAAACAAAATAACATTGTATTTATAATATTTACATATGAACGAGTACATGATGTAAACATTTTACGCACACACATCGCCCACTCCATCCCTTTCACATGCAGACGCCCACACATAGAACTCGTTCATTGCCGTTAACTCCCTCAGATACACATACATACAGCCCATGGGTTTAAGCGTGAATCCACAATAGGGCTGCACGGTATATTGATAAACCGATATATACCGGTATTCAAACCAATATCGATTGAATACCGGTGTAATTACAAAAATATCGGTTTATCGTCATTATTTATTTACCCACAATTTAATTTTCAAGATGTCTTGAGTTTTTTAACTGTAGCCCCCGAATGAATAATATTATCCCTTTATCCAAGGAATCGTCTGCTTGTGCCCTCGTAATATACAAATTCAGCAGTTGAAAAAATAAATTTAAAAAATTTCAACAAAACTATATCAAGTGACCCCTCATTGGAACGAGCTCGTTGAGCTCGTTCCAATGAGGGGTCACATGATATAGTTTTGTTGAAATCTTTGGGGAAAATCTGATAAACTAATTCTGAAAATGATAAATGTTGATATCGTCTGCGTCGGGTAAAGGTTTTTCGAACCGCATCATCAAGGCATGCTAATTCGTTCCAACTGTGATGCCTCGAGTCTCGATTGTGGTACTTGTGTTCATATATCCGAACAGTTTTCGATATACCGGTATACCGCGGTATTCAGTTTTGAATATTGTGCAGCCCTAATACACAACCAATACTGGTGTTTCAGTCTTCGCCTAGTTATCCGTTTTACCTTTCATGATATTCGTATCAGCACAAAGTCCACAAATTATATATATATGGCAAATAATAATCTGAAATACGGCTACTTATATTATTTACATGTAATTATAAGCGCTTGGTGGTTTGAGCCATGGGTTGGTCTACTGGATAATTTATTTATGTTTATTTGTTTTTCTGGGGTTTTTTTGCAGAAGGAGGGGCGAATTTGGGTTTTTTTGTTGATTAGTTTTGGCATATGTGTTTTACTTTTTTTGTTCGTAGATTCTTTTTCGTTATCACAGTTGTTTTTATTTTTGAATTATTCGTTCATTGTGAAGTTAACCCTTTACCCAACGCAGACAAAATTTATTATTTTAAATACCATTTTTTTAAATTTTTCAAAAAATTTCCAAGAAAAAATATCATGTGACCCCCTCATTGGAACGAGCTCGAAGAGCTCGTTCCAAAGAGGGGTAACATGATATGGATTTTGAAATTTTTTAAAAAATAGTATTTTTTCAGCTGCTGAATTTGCATATTACGCGGGCGGGTGTGGCCGATTCGTTGGGTAAAGGATTAATGAAAATCAAACGAGACAACGTTTAGCCTTTTATTTTTTGTCGTTTTTTTCTGGGTTTTTTCTCTCTTTTTTTCTTTTTATTTTATTTTTTTTATATTTTATTTTTTTGCGATTTACTTCCACACATTCTGTTTATTTGAAATAAACTTGCCAATTTAAGGTCTCTGTTTCAGAGTTTCGATGTCCTGAAAACGTATATCACCAAAGAGAGAATTTATTCGATTCTTGGGTCATTATAATACAATAAACACGAAAAAAACTCTCCAAAATTGTTCCTTAAATAATTACAGATATTTATTCGTTTGCTCACAGAATATATTTTATGACTGACTCTGGATATAAAATGACTAGAGAGAGAGTTCCATTAAGATTTTTTTAGGAGGGAGTGTTTTTGTTTTTATTATTTCTTTATTTAGTTTCTTTTTTTTTTGTAAAAAAATATCTGAGAACGACTAAACATTGTATAATTTGCCCTGTACAATATGATGACACTGTCAGACATAGACAACATTAAAGTGTTAAATAATGTGTTATTCTGAGTTTAGAGATGACAACGGTCGCTTGGATTCTGTGAGGGGAGGAGGGATACAGACGGTGGTAAGAAAGTCTAATAGTACCGTTTCCGGTAGAAAATGTCTACACGCATGCGTAAAATTTCTCTGCATGACAAATTCCAAAAAATCTATTTAATCCATTACATTTTGTTTGCCAGAGCTCGGAGAACTCTGGCAAACAAAATATAAAAAATGAAATCTCAGTTTAACGATTTCACCAAATTTGATTTCATTGAATTTCCATTTTTTTAATTATTCTCGCGCAACTATTCATGAAACGGGGTGACCGACTGACTATCTGTGGCGAACATCTACCGGGAGTTCCCAGTAGCTCAGTGGTTACCGCATTGGACTTCAATATTTCCCCGGGGCAAGGGTGGTCTTCAATTAACAAAATGTCATGGTATATACTCAATGTATAAACAGAAAAGAATTAAGGAATGCCGATGGCCATCGTTTCCTTCATTGAGTGACGTGAAGTACATATTTTAAAAGTAATTTATCAAACTCTCGCCATCCGAGTATAATCTTCGGTTGCCATTGTAATGCACGTGTTTTGATTGTTTTCGCACTAAGCATATTCCAATCGTCACACACATTTAATACGAGGTGGAAAAGATAACGAGACATTCGATAAGAAAAGAATGTATAAAGTACGGAATACTCGAGTTAGCGAAAACTTGCTGACGAAATAATTCTAATGTGATTCAAATCGATGTTTGGATACTTGAACAGAACTTATTAAGTTTTAATATATGTTTGAAATCAGTTTTGTCAAAAGTTTCAACAACATGTCACATATTTATCAATATTAACATCGGCATTGGTTTTAATGTGATAGCAGGGACTTGATTTATTCTGCGATAATAGAGAGGCTAAGAAATTTTGAAATTAACCTGTTCGGGTCAACATGTCGATATTCTAATTCACCGTGACGTGGCCCAAAATCTGGTGAAAGCCTGGAAGTCCTGCGGAATGCCGGTTTTCAAATTTAAAAAAAACGGCCAGTGCTAACACAAACTAAAAGAGCTTTCAGAGAGTTAACTTGATGCTGAATTAAAACTATTTCTTCGACATCTGTAAGCACCTTTATTTACAGATATATCGTTCGTACAGACATCAAGCTCGCTGTAGCACAAGATTTGTTCCCAAGAAGCAGATCTTCTATTTCATGTGCCATTTCTGTAAAAAGTGCATGTGGGCGAGCAGGCGGGCAGTCTTTTATTTTTGTAATTATTTCTTTGCCATCAAAAGTTCATATTGTTTTATTTCTAGGCCTCATAATCTACCGAATAGCATGGGTGGTGGTTCGTCCCTTGAGTGCAACAAGGCCTTGCAATGCTAAAGCATTGCAAGGCCTTGTTGCACTCAAGGCACAAATTCATCAATTTTATTAACTTGGATAAAATATCAGACAAAAACCATTCAAGTTTTAATTAAGTTTGCATTTGTTATAAAAAGAGCCATAATGGCCATGCGGGATGGCCTGAACAACCGATTTTAACTTGTTGTGCCTTATGATACAATTTTATAGAAAGAGGTATTTCCATCAGAAATGACGGGTCATTGAATTCCAAGCCGAGGTGGCGAGAATGAACAAATTTCTGTTTCATTTGAGGTCTCTGTTGCTTTAAGTTTGTTTTAAATTATTTTAGCTCAACTATTCATGAAACGGGGTTACCGACTGACTATCTATGGCGAACATCTACCGGGAATTCCCAGTAGCTCAGTTTTTACGGCATTGGACTTCGAACCGAAAGCTACGCGTTTCAATCCCCGCCAGGGGTAACTGCGCCGTGAAGTTGGGCAGGGCACATAATTCCGATTTCCCATGTGTGTGTGTGTGGGGGGGGGGGGGGGGGCTAGTCTTCAACCAATGCTAACCCTACATGTGCGGAGTTAGTACGCTGGGGAGTCTTGACAGTTGCTCATCACTGATCGGGAGGTCTCCAGCTTCCCCCTGCCGTACAATGACCGACACGTAGTGACCCTGGCCGTCAAAAGTATTGTTAAACCCCAATAAGAAAATCTACCCGTGTGTTTTGTTTATAACTGTTTCGAAAATTCGACGACGGTGGACTGAATATCACCGAGTAGACGTGAACATCGCATACACTTGTATGTAAAGGAGAGAACTATGTTTTATAACCACCGATTTGACAACAAATAAAATAAAAGTGGACCGTAGAGTTGCAAAATATTTTTGGGTGTGGTACGCCCAAAGATTATTTGACGGCCTAAGTATAAGAGTCGAACTTTGGACGAATATGGTAGAAGAATTTTAATCAAATATCGCATTTTCGTAACCTAAAATGAAAGTATTGGTGCATGCGCAGCTCAGATTATATTGGAACATATAGTTGACGAACATGGCTGCTAGATACTTGCCTGCAGATAATGAATAGTTTATAGTTAACGCATTTAGCAGCTGTCTTACAGAATTAAGGATGGACGTACAACATATTTTTTTATTGACAACAGCTTCATAAGTTCACAGACCCGTGTCGTTGGCAGGACATTGTCATTGTTTACATACCCGCTCACGTATCACTTACACACTCGCAAATCCAATTGCATGATCGAACCTGGGCGCCCTTTCGAAAAACGTAAGAGAGGGGCCTCGTACCAATTCACAGGAAACATTTGATGGAAAAAACATTAGTTGGGGCTGGTAAAAAGAGCGTTGTTGAAAGAAAGTCGTCAGGTTCATTCTCAACCTTTCGATATCGGATCTGCGTTTTCAATTTCCACATGGTGAAATCTGTAAAAAGTGCGTTGATGTTTGGTAGATAAATTCACAGAGTTTATGGGTTTTATAGAGTAAGGTATTTTGCCCGTAATTGTTTGGGCGTGACAAACGATTGTAATAGGCAACCCGATAATGGAGAGGCCAAATTAATCTGCAGTTAAATACATGGGACTGGGGCAGTGAACAGATATTCTTGTACGCGATACTCGAGACAGCTCAATATTCCCCTGGTGGTATACAGTGGCAAAGTCCAGTGAAAGCCAAGACTTTTATAGTTGCAGAGGTGAAAACATGACGCAATCGAGACAGACCAGCACACCTTTCAAACAAAATTGTGTTCATATTCACTCAAGTCAGTTGATTTGGGTTGGTTTCAACTCTAATGATTTTAGAGCGTTGGCAGAAACATTGCATGTTCTTATGCTTCGCCAAAGAATTTGAGAAATATCATCCGGTGCAAAGTTCTTGTGTGTTTTAGTACAGATCCGCTCTCGACGGCACCCACATTTGTGAGACAATGCATTGTTTTTCCCTTTCGCATCCTTCTCAAATCATGCTCAGAAATCATCATTTATTAAGTTTTAGTCACAAAACGAAATCGTTTATATTATAGCACGCCATCTTTGAATTTTAACAGAAATCCCAGACATTTCTCAGTTCCTTGTGTGAGCAGGTACCGATACCTATTTTATATAATCCCTAACGAACCTTTTCCACAGAAGTGGTGAAAGCTTATAACATTTAAGTTTGGGCTCAAATTGTCCCTTGAATGTAAGTGAGGAAATACTTTGTGTCCATTGCTCCAGATTTCAAGAGATGTCCCAAACAGTCCAAAAATCGTTATATAGAAATGGTTTATAGTTTCAAAGCAGCCTTCCTTGCATCTGACCAAACATGAAGTCTTTGCTTTCCTGTTTTCGTGTCAGTTGCACGTAGTAGTGAACATTTGTCTGCTGCATCTGGTAAAATTGTTTTCTCGTCATGGCTAAATAAATTACAATACTGAAAGCAGCCACATTTTGTTGTCATGATTGTGAAGTTAGGAAGCACGCTTTCTTTTCGGCTCCGGGAATTTGGTATAGGCAACACATAAAAAGAAATAAAATAGCCGTTTTAATCATAATAAAAAGAGTTGAGCTGAAGTACATTTTGTTTTAGGCTCCGAAATGAAGAGGCGATTTATTATGATCCGTATAATGTTCTCACGTCGGTACTACGGAAATCAATATTTAAAGAGAAGGTCTGTTTTATTTATTTATTTTTTTGGGGGGGGGGGGGGGGGGAGGGGGGAGTGAATCTCGAAAAACTTAATCAGTGTGAAAAAGTAGTATCTGGCAAAGTAAAAAGAACAAAATAGCAGATAGACTTGCAGTTAACCCTCTTTACCTAACCTGAAAAGCAGACGACACTTGCAAAAATAATTCTTGAATAACTAATTTTTTTCATTTTTTGTCTCAAAAAACATAGGTTATGACCCCTCGTTGGAACGAGCTCGACGAGCTCGTTTCAACGAGGGGTCATAACCAATGTTTTTGAGACAAAAAAATGAAAAACATAATGAAAATTAATTGGCGATTTTTGAGAATAGCGCTGGTCGGTTTTGGCCGTTACGTTAGGTAAAGGGTTAAAAAAAAATTTGATACGCAATATAATTCTCAAGTCGGTTGCCAAAATAATTCAAAATTTGCTAGAACGATCAACAAAACAAGGCAAAAGATTTTTTAATTTTTAATGTAGACTTTTTACAATATTCGGCATTTCAACAGGATGTTTACGTTTTAAAATTTCGAGTATTTGACTTTTAGTAACGGTAATCCCTGTTGTCATTGACGAATTTTTGTAGTTTCTCACTGTTTCTGTTTCAATCAAATTTAGACAGTACTTAAATTAGTAGCATAGCCAGGGGTAGGGTTTACCACCTAACAATTTTGCCCCCCCCCCCCCCCAAATAATAAATATTGGCCCATCCAGCTTTAACATAACAACATAGAGCTCTAAAATGGTCTATAATATAGGGCTACACAGGCACTCTAAGATCACTGAATTTTGCAATGTTTTCTCGGGGCGGGATGGGGGCAGAGTCATAACAATGATCCTCCAGCCGTCACCACCTTCTCCCACTTCCCTCCAGACTGGGGGACCTTGTGAGGGTGAGGAAAGCGCCCCCTCCCCACAACGACTTTCCAAATCTCATCCCTTCCCCTCAAAAAAGAAAAGACTGGCTAGGGCATCCCTATTATAGATTCCTGGCTACACGCCTGACTGAAATACATTAATACCGAAAATTAGTTCGGTTACGTTATATGGTATAAGTAAGTCAGTTTTATAGTCACCAGATTCAGACACGAGATGGCCCTGGCTGTCGGAAGTGTCGTTAAACCCCAATACAGAATATCACAATATAGGTCTCCTCATACTAATGTACACGATATGAGGACAGTGACCTGTTTCGTCCATGTCGTTTAGTAGGAATCGGTTACTTCAATAATAGATATCAGATCAACCCAGTAATAGTATATATCTTTTTTCCTGATATGCTATCCAAATAGTAGAATAAGCAAAATTATTATGCAGATAATGGATTCAGATCTTTTTCACCGTCTTCGCGACAGTACTCGCATCGCGATAAATACCTGAATGTATATATATATATTCCGAGTCCGTTCCTCTGGAAGTTAAGGCTTTTGAACGATTAGTTGCAATCTAACATCATCACCAGATATAAATCCTCTCATACAATTATAAAATAATTTTCTTTATCATGGAGAGCAAAGTATAATACACGGCCCTTTATAATGTCTCGGGCAATAAATCACCTAGGGAGATTGCGTTGGATATTTGGTGTAAATTTCGTGCATTCGGAGAGATAGAAATAAGTTATTTTTTTACGTTGATGGGTACACTATAGAGTTTCAAAATGTTTTAAATGAAAGTTTCATGTTTCATTCAGTTTGTGGAAGACAGAGCCTCTTTCACCACATTGTACAAAGGATATATTTATTTCTGATACTGATCTTACTGAGTAAAATGTAGAAAATATGTTAATGATAAAGTTTTTGTCAACCCTCTTGCAGCTAGAGACTTCAGCTTTCTGTCGCCTCTCGACGATGTGTGAGAACTCTCGCTCCCTACCCCCTCCCGCATTAATCGCACTCACTGGATTCACTCCGGACCACTGATCTCTATACAGCTGGCTGGTTGGAACGTTTATTGGTCATATATAGAAAAGTGCCCCCACCACCGCCGTCATATTAGGCGAGGGGTGGAGTCGTTATAAATATGCAAAGCTCAACAAAAAAATCCTCGATCATTCTCATGTCCCGGATGCCCCGCATTCGCTGATCATTTTTTAAAGAGCATGCGCTGAAGTCTGTGAACACGAATATGTTGATGTTGTGCACATTTTTCGTGGCAATGCATATAGACAATCTATAACATATTGTAGTTATTACTGATAAAAAACAAAAACAAATGTCTCGATTGGAAAGTAGATACAGTGTTATTAATTTTCGAGGCAGATAAACATCATGACGTTTGATGCAGTGAAAGCTGTTACGCTGTGACTACAGTCACAGCGTAACAGCTTTCACGTCATCGAACGCCTTGGATTGGGAGGAGTTATCGCGTTGATTGACTTGGCAGTATCTTAGAGGGGAGGCGACGTTTTTCGTTGAAGTTCCAGCCATTTAGCTGTGTAGCGACCAGTGCCCTGGACTGATAGGGATAGGAATGAACTGAAGGCTAGAAGAAATAGAGGATTTCAAAAGATCTCTTATTTTACATGAAAGATATAAACCGAGTTTATTAAATTCGATTTGAATCGAGATATACTGAGGCCCCAATCATATTTAGTACACGAAGTTAATACATTCGGTTAGGAAGAATTTGATATCCATTTTTTATCACACGATGTACACAATCACACGAACTTGTACACAATGGTCAAACGTCGCATCTGGATCACATTACAGGGACAGAATCGATGTTTTATTGCGTTATTGTGACGTACAGGAATCACACAACGTTTTCTGTGACGTCACTGCACTCGACCAAATCACACGCATCGTACATTCTGGGATATCATTAAGAAACAAGTGACAACTGTTTGATAGAAATACCTTACAAATGCATTGGCTACAAGTAATTTCAAGTTGTTTTTTGCAGGTAACAGTTTCGTGTGATCTTCCATCTCGACTTCTGGTCACTGCTGCCTTGTCCTGATCAAATGGAAACCCAATGATTTGGGTGACCGAGGGTCAAAGGTCAGGGCCAAAGGATTAACAATGTTGATGTATAACTTTGTTATAGTGTTAAGTTAAGATAGATGACTTTCATTCTTTTGATTTTTTAAAATCATTATTTCCTTTTCATTATACTTTTGTTATTTCAGAATTTTTTCCTATTTACGCCTTAGCTCCTGGCCGATATTCCCGTCCAGGACAGGAAATCTCTTGCCACTAAAATAAGTATAATTTGGGTTCCTTTATTCAAATTTTCCCCTGAAAATTGATTGAAATATTTGACCAATGATATTACTGGGGTTCAATTTACATGCATTTTTCAACAAATCTAGTCATGGCTTCAAAGCAGCCATGACTAGATTTGATAAAAAATAATCTTAAAAATACTCAGCGGGTTAAAAGTTAACCCTTTGAACCCGAAAGACAATTTTTTTCCATATGTCATAATTTCATTAAGTAGGATGGTGGCTAACGACGTGTGGAGTTGGCCAATCAGATTGCACGTTGCAAATATTGATTGGTCTACCCCCAAATAATGAATATGGACTCTTCTAATTGCTGCCATTGAACTGACATGGACGATACCACCAGGGTTCAAAGAGTTAATGGATAGTTTCGCATGAAGACTTCTCCGTGTATATGAGTATCGTAACGTGATCAATTGCTATAAAAACCCTTTCAGTTGTAGGACAAGTATTGAACATTCTGGGAGCGCGCTGTGTGTGTACTAAGTCGTACTGCACGTCGATTGAGCACTTGTCTTCAATCAATGCTAACCCTGTTTGTACGGAGTTAGTATGTTGGGGGTTATGGAGTCTGACAGCTGCTCGCCGCTGTTTGGTGGTTCTCTCTTGGTACTCCGGCTTCCCCCAACCGTAAAAGTGTCCTGCCTGTCGAAAGTGACGTTAAACTAAAAAAAAAAACGATCATTCTATCAATTTGAAGAGTGTTTCACCTAGGGGATTTTTGTATCCCTGTTTTTGAGTGTGGGAATGTCTCACTTTTTATCTTTTCCTAGTTGTAATTAACAAGGTGAGGCGGTGATTCTAAATACAATCTATTTCTGTTTTAACCCTTTACCCAACGAATCGGCCGCATCCGCCCGCTTAATATGCAAATTCAGTAGTTGAAAAAATATTATTTTTCAAAACATTTCAACAAAACCATATCATGTGACGAGGGGTCACATGATATGGTTTTGTTAAAAAAAATTAAAAAATTTTAAAAAATTGATATTTAAAATAATAAATTTTGATTTCGTCTGTGTTGGGTAAAGGGTTAAGTTTCTGTTGTAAAAATTTATGTTCGTTCGAACAAGGTGAAGTATACATTTGATGTGACTCTGAGTTTCGAATCATCATCAGTAGCTACAGGAGAAGCTGAAGCATCGTGGTCAACTACGACGTTCCTGTAATTGTGAGCCCTGCTGTCGTCTTCCTTCTAATTTAGGCCCCTGTGAAGATTCGATTCGACTCGATATGGTCCTCATAATTTGAATCGAATCGATTAGAGTCTCGCTGATTCAGATATTTTCGAATCGTTGAGATATTCCCAGCATCCTATTAAATGTCTTCTTTTGAACTCCTTTTCTGTCATCAGATCTTAGGCCTACAATGACGAAACTACTTTAATTCCGTCACAGAAATGTTCCTCTTTCTGATTAACTTGACCAAACAGACTAGTCGCCATTGAATACAATATTTGATTGGCGACTGGCATTATTTATTGTTGAAAGAGGGTGAAATATCTGTACAATGTTAGAAGCGGTGAGATTTGATTCGAGATTCGATTCAATTCGAAATTCTATGGTTGGTTCGATTTGGGACTCGATTCGAACCGACATTTGAGATTTTCCGTAGCCTATTCTAATTGTTAACCGCTATTCAATTATTTCCACCGTACTGCTCCTCTTGGCTCCACTATTACTACCACGATTACAACAACTACAACTACTACTACTACTACTTGTACTAATACTACTACTACTTGTACAACTACTACTAATACTTGTACTAATACTACTTGTGTAATAATAATACTACTATTTGTACTACTATTACTACTAATACTAATACCACTTGTACTATTACTTCTATTACTACTACTACTACTACTTGTACTACAGATACTACTTGTACTACTAATACTACTGCCACTACTATACTATTTAAGGAATAGTGTATGGCTTGGAGTTGACTACGCCCATATAGTGCCCAGTGAGGTGGTGTAGTTCCCGCCGCGAAGCGGAGGGAACTACATCACCTCACTGGGCACTATATGGGCGTAGTCAACGACAAGACATGCACTAATCCTTATATTATATCGAACACCCATCAAGAAAAACATCTGTCCGATCTGTTAATCTATTACCAAGGTAGCAGCCGTACCAACCAGCGTTATATAGAAAAAAATACCATGTAGTTTTTAAAAAACATTTTCTTCTTCCAAAACACGGCTAACTTGGATTATTAATATGAACAGAGGACAGATTTTGAATCGGTCGGCAAGGGTAAACAAAACATTTCCCCCAAACGGAACTGTGTTTTCTAGAATCGCGCAACTCGCGAATGAAAACTAAAATTTTCGAAATTTGACAACGCAGTTTGATAATTTCCACACATTTGTCACACATATACATTACCGAATGGGTCAGCACGGGATACAAACTCCGAAGATTCAATTGAATTCCATTCTTTATTCGTTTACTGCCCAAAACATACAATTAAATAGCGAAATAATATGAGCAGCGAAACAAACGATTTTTCATATCCGGACGTGTTCTCATGAAAGTTGGACCTAGGTATGGATCATTGTCTTCGAAACGAGATATGGATCATCTTCTCAAGGAATAAAATGAACGCCTCGAAAAATGTGACTTCAACAATGGAAAAGCGATACATTTTTCCACAAAGATTTCTTTCCGGGTCGTTTTGTGGATGTTGTGCCTCTGTGAATCGATTTTTAAATTTAGCCCAGAATGAAAAGAAAACTGATATAGTGGTGTGCTAAAAATAGAAAACGTGTAGTGCCTGGGTGTAGTGCCTGGTCAAGTCTGTGGATGCAAACTACACGAAATAGGGTATCATCTTTCAGCCAATCAGAATGCAAGGAAGTCACGTGAGATATAATATTACTACTACTTGTACTACTACCTCTCCTTGTAGTACTACTACTACTATTATTACTTGTACTACTAGTACTGTAGTTACTACTACGATTTCTCCTACTAGCAAAGTTACTACTTGTACTACTACTAGTACTACTACTACTACTACTACTGGTGATGACGAAATGAGAATTCTTTGCATTTTGTAGAAACCCAAACATCTGCAGGAGGACAACAAAGGCTAGTGTGGTACACGGCAGGTCTGTCGGTGTCCCAATACATTGTCAAGACGTTTGTTTAGTCAAAGTCATACTATCTTTTAAAATTTAAATTCGCGGTATCTAACAGTGTTTTTCCAAACATTATTGCTAAAGGTTTTATTGCATGCACAATAATTACTGAGGGGAACCTGTTATTTGGTCAGCTGTACTTCTGTAACGCAAGTGGAATTTGCTCTGAAGTGGCCATCGTGGATTTATTTTTCATAGAACCGCCCCTTACGCCATTATTATGTGTATCGAAGAATTACACATAAGTAAGTTTATATCTGACACTTTGTAAATACTTTAATTATTATTATTTAATCTACAACACCTTGATAATGTAGGTAATACTCTTCATATATTTGAATAAGAGATAACAGACACCTGTTGAATAATCGCTTCTATTTACCGATACAATATTGGCCCATGCAGAGCTATAAGAGATCATTCACCAATATTCTCGTAAATGTTCATATGTGGTTTATAATTAATTGTTTGTGATATTTTAAGATATTAATGCGTACTCGACCAGTCACTTGGGTGGCTGTTTTAACCCTGCCAAATGGTTATACATATTTTTTTACGCGAAGAGCAACTTGACAAACAGTGAACAAACGTTACCAGATGTACCAAATTATTGGGCTGCAGGGATTATAAATTACAGGGCGTTTACTTGACAAGTACGGCGTCATGTGAGACGAAGTGAAATTAATATTAGGCGAGGCCGTGGGCCGAGCCTAATATTGATCGCGCTGAGCCTCCCATGACGCCATACTGGCACGTAAACGTCATGTGACGTATTTATCATGTCACCAAACGAATTAACCCTTTACCCAACGCAGACGATATCAAAATTTATTATTTTAAATATCATTTTTTCAAATTTTTCAAAAAATTTCAACAAAACCAAATCATGTGACCCCTCGTTGGAACGAGCTTTTGATGAGTGGTGGATTGGGTGAGACTAGTCCGTCCCCACTTTTCAGAATGCCACCTTTATACACTTCTCGTGTCCGAAATCCCTGACACTGCATCATTTATGTACCCTCTCTGTACCCTTTATGAACCCTTATGTACCATCTCGCCCTAATATTTATTGCGCCATTTTATTATTCTTATTCATTATATGAACTGACCCTCCATCCGGTTGTTAGCCCATTCATTAACTAGTTGAGTGCTAGAAGCCCATATTTGGCTTATATTCTGAAATGCCGGTGCCAAAATTTAAAGGTTTCATATTCTGTGGTTGTGATTTATATTATCTCTGAAGTAATATTGTTTTATCTTTTAGCGCCGAAGAATAATCGTAAATTCAGACTCTGGGGGAGAGGAATGATAAACATTTGTTGTCTGTGACAGCAGTTGATGTTTGTTTCAACGTTATTTCATTAAACTTTTGTCATTAAATACCTCGCAATCTTTTCTTTATTTGGGAACTATTTCCTGACGCGGACAGTCCGGACAAACGACGCATCTTAACTTGTAAGGTAGTCGCAGGCCTTATAGACGTCACTGGTTGTTTCTCATTCTGTATAAGTGTCTTTTGTGAGGGTTTTGTGAGGGTTTGGGACCATATAATAAATAGAATATTCAATTCGTCCCAAATTTATTTAGAAATTTTTAAAACTGATCCAGTAAATTAAAGCACGACCCAGCCCTAATTTACTGGACTTGTTTTTGTAAATTTCTGTAGAAAGGAAATGCAACACAACCTCCTCCCCGACCCAACTGTAAGACAACCGTCAACAATAACTACAACAAGGAAATGCCTATTGCTACTTTTTATCCCGAATGTTTTCCTATTGACCAGTTTCTTGTGTCCTAATTCTCCATTTCATAATCTGTAACTATCTGTTGTACTTCATGTATCAAGAATTGGTTTGAATGAAATAATGTAATCAGTGGTGGCGCCAAGGGAGGGGGGGTCAGTGGGGGCTAAAGCCCCCCCCCCCCCCCCCCCCCACACCCCCCGTCGGAGAGGTCCAGCCCCCCGTCGCAGATTTTTAGTCAGTCCGTCGGAGAGTCTCGTAAACCCGACTTCACGAGAAATTTCCGACAATCGAATGCAGATATCTCGTCTTGTCAGTCTAGAACCCGTGCAGCACTGGAACTTTGATAGAGAATAGTGATTCTCACGAAATTCCTTAATGTCGTTCGTCAAACTGGCTTTATAGATGAAATATTTCCCGACCTTATTATAATATGTTTACTTTAACCCTTTACCTAAGGTAACGGTCAAAACCGGCCAGCGCTATTCTCAAAAATCGCTAATTAATTTTCATTATTTTTTTTTATTTTTTGTCTCAAAAACATAGGTTATGACCCCTCGTTGGAACGAGCTCGTCATAACCTATGTTTTTGAGACAAAAATGAAAAAAATAGTTATTCAAGAATTATTTTTGCAAGTGTCGTTTGCTTTTCAGGATAGGTAAAGGGTTAAATAATCAACAAACATACTCAATTTGCTTCTATTTTGGTTCTCCAATTTACCAGTTTTCACCCATTTTCCTTCGTTTGGGAGGTCAAATGTTATAGCCCCCCTGTCGGAGAGGTCAGCCCCCCTGTCGAGAAATCCCTGGCGCCACCCCTGCTCTCTATACACTCTTTTTGTATCACATATTTTGTGAAATGCACAAGAGACAAAGTGAGCGTTGTTTACTGATAGTACCGGCCTCCTATACTCGTCTTTGACAAGGTATCTCAGAATTTTCCAAAGAACTCGTTAACCTTTGGGGGAGCATCAATAAAGGAAAAAACAAAGTCTTCCTCTTTTAATACAACTATTTTCCACTGGTAAGTTTGGAAGGCTCAGAAAAGCTCGTATTAATATAGAACTTTGAAAAAAACACCAAAACAACTAAAACGTAATCTGATAATATTGATATAGAGCTGCGCGAATTTTAACCATCTCTGAGCCCTTTCCAATACTTAATCAGATGGTAGGTTGTGCAGCTAATCATCATAAAATAGATGACAATTTTAGTCGCTTTAGACAGCGTTGATCTGTATTGTATAAAACAGCAGCCATACTGTACACACATTCGCACACATGGGCTTGAATAATGCGCGACCGATCGAGCTCCCTCTTTCATTATGCATTTCCCAGGATAGACCATGAGAGAGAGAGAGAGAGAAAGAGAGAGAGAGAGAGAGAGAGAGAGCGAGAGAGACTGGATATACCATGAGAGAGAGAGATAGAGAGAGGACGATCAACAGGTAAAGGTGGACCACATTTTAGCGAGACTCGTGAAAGAGAGAGAGAGAGAGATAGAGAGAGGACGATCAACAGGTAAAGGTGGACCACATTTTAGCGAGACTCGTGAAAGAGAGAGAGAGAGAGAGAGAGAGAGAGAGGACGATCAACAGGTAAAGGTGGACCACATTTTAGCGAGACTCGTGTCAGCCTGTTTTTCGTGTGAAGAGAAAGAGAGGAGAGAAAGAGAGATTGAGACAGAGACAGCGAGATAGAGAGAGAGAGAGAGCGAGAGAGAGAGAGAGAGAGAGATGGCACCGTGAATATCCATATTATAAGGGCAAGGATAGCATTAGTTCGACTAGAACATTTGTAATATGACAGGACTCGCGCCGCTAGGTGAGAAACAATCTTTTTTCAACACCAAACCCGATAAATTCACCCACAATTTTGCTCACGAAACATGAGGAAACTCCCACTGATGATTTTGCTTTGGTCAGTGAGTTGAATGTAAACATTGTATCTGATATTAATATTGATATGTACCGTGACATGCTGTTGAAATGTCTGACATGGATATTATTATTATTTTAATTAAACCTGATTTTTTATACAGATGAATTAAATATTATCGCAAAAACTAAAAGTACATTCAAGCGGTTTAGTAGTATTCATTCATTCATTACATTCAGGGTGGCGCCAGGGATTTCTCGACAGGGGGGGGGGGGGCTGACCTCTCCGACAGGGGGGCTGACCTCTCCGACAGGAGAACTATAACATTTGACCTCCCAAATGAAGGAAAATGAGTGAAAATTGGTAAAGCAGACGCCACTTGCAAAAATAATTCTTGAATAACTAATTTTTTTCACTTTTTGTCTCAAAAACATAGGTTATGACCCCTCGTTGGAACGAGCTCGTTCCAACGAGGGGTCATAACCTATGTTTTTGAGACAAAAAATGAAAAAAATAATGAAAATTAATTGGCGATCTTTAAGAATACCGCTGGCCGGTTTTGGCCGTTACCTTAGGTAAAGGGTTAAAGTAAACATATTATAATAAGGTCGGGAAATATTTCATCTATAAAGCCAGTTTGACGAACGACATTACGGAATTTCGTGAGAATCACTATTCTCTATCAAAGTTCCAGTGCTGCACGGGTTCGAGACTGACAAGACGAGATATCTACATTCGATTGTGGGAAATTTCTCGTGAAGTCGGGTTTACGAGACTCTCCGACGGACTGACTAAAAATCTCCGAAGGGGGGCTGGACCTCTCCGACGGGGGGGGGGGGGGGGGGCTATAGCCCCCTCTGCCCCCCCCCCCCCCCCCTGGCGTCACCACTGATACAGAGCCTAGCGAGTGCTTAGTGGTAGTCCACTATCCGTGAATTATTACTTTACAAGTTTACTCTGTGACCCGTTTCCAGTTTCATGTGAGAATGAAATTTATTTTGTAAAGAAATAAGAACTGAAATTAAAATAATAATGATATCTGTATAAATCATTCCATGTCAAACATTTCAACAACATGTCACGGTACATATCAATATTAATATCAGGTAATACATAATGTTTACATTCAACTCTCTGCCCATATCAAAATCATCAGAGGAAGCATCTGCAAATGTCCTCGACAATATTTTGAGGTGTTGAAAGTAGACAAATTCTCACGTTCGAGTGCGAGAACAGACGAGTTACTGTGAGTTTTCGCAGATTTCATTGGCAAACTCCAAGTTGTGTCTCGCGGTTAACCCTTTAAGAAACGTACCGGCCAGCACTATTCACAAAAAATCGCCAATTAATTTTCATTATTTTTTTTCATTTTTTTTGTCTCAAAAACATAGGTTATGACCCCTCTTTGGAACGGGCTCGTCAAGCTCGTTCCAACGAGGGGTCATAACCTATGTTTTTGAGACAAAAAATGAAAAAAATTCTTTATTCAAGAACTTTTTTTGCATGTGTCGTCTGCTTTTCATGTTACGTAAATGGTTTAGGTGGCTTGAACACAGATTCTCACGAACCAATTTGAGCATATATGATTTAGCTTTTTTAATTTTGTTGTCTCTCCCTCTCCCCCTCTCTCTCTCTCTCTCTCTCTCTCTCTCTCTCTATCCCGCTCTCTCTCGTATTGTTCTATAATATACTGTTGGAATGATCTCTCTTGTGATTTGGTTCTGGACTATAAATAAATGCTCGAAAATTTCAATTTCATTTTTTTTTAAAAATACTTAAATCTACATTGTTTGAAACAAAAACGACAAGAAAGAATCTCAGTTCGTCACAATTTGACACTGAATTTTGGAATCGCCTTCACTAAAATTGATCTTAGCTGATGGTAATTTCGACTCTTTCGATTTTAGTGAACTCTGTCCAGAAGTTTCAAAGGAAATCGCGACTCATTAGAAATCCGCTATATATCAGTTGTCCTTATTTTAGCATAATAAAATCACCGAAAAAAATTAAGATGGAATTATTTCCGCCCTTGGGGTGGAGTATCCCCAAGACAAATCTCGAAATCTTAAAACTGTAAAAGATACACAGAATGACACGCACGTGTGAATGGGTTAATCAATATGGCACGAGTGCCAGCGCAGAAGGATAGAACGAGAGTCCGCAGGCCTCGAGTTTTATCCTTCCGCGATGGCACAAGTATCGATTAACCCATTCACACACGCGTGTCGTTCTGTGTTTATTACACGCCTTCACGTCTATAAAATTAATTATTAGAAGGACACTCAGCAATTCATTTGACAACAGTCAACAAAAAGAACACATTTTATCGCCAACCTAATTTGCGAGGGGAACCCGCGTTACTATTTCGTCCCCCGAGTTCCAGTGTGTTCTGTGTGCATAATGGCATATGGAACACAGTGGAACTCAGGGGACTATTTTTATCTATCGCTAACGACTCAAATTGTAATTGCGGTTGCACGATTTGTAGAAAATTCCAGTGAAATTAAAAATAGTCCGTCAACGAGTTCCGTTCCGCACATGTGTGCGGAACAGATTTACATTTTCCGCGTGGTTTAGTGTTGCTGTAGATGGGGATTTCAAAGAACAGCCGTGTAATAAAAGCAATGTCGTAGCTTAGGAACCTCCGGTTTTAACCTGAAGGTCCATTAGAAACTTTTCTTAGTTTTTTTTTTGTGCATTTCACAGACTTCACAGGGCCTAGCGATTGTTTAGTGACAGTACACTATAAAAATATTGGTTCTCTTTAGAACCAAAACTGTTTCTAATCTTGTCCCTGAGATGGAACCAGTTCTGTTTAAACAGTATTTATTTCAAATCAAATAAATTTATAAAGATTAACATTAAATATTAACAGAATTAAACACAAATTGAGGGGTTTTCAGTCTTAAGTTTAGAGCTTATACGAGGTTGTCTCAAATCATTATTAAGCAAAGGAGATATGAACAGTTGGCATATCGAACCAGTTTTGGTTCTATACAGAACCAAAACTGGTTCGATATGCCAACTGTTCATATCTCCTTTGTTTCAAAATGTTTGGCGACTGCGTTGAATAAGCTCCAAGTTTACTGCTGAATCTACTTCAGTTCATGTAATATTCTGTTAAAATTGAACGCTAATCTTGGTAAATTTATTTGATTTGAAATAAATACTGTTTAAACAAATCTGGTTCCATCTCAGGGACAAGATTAGAACCAGTTTTGGTTCTAAAGAGAACCTATATTTTTTGCAGAGTAAGCTCTCCGTGCACTATTGCTTTACAAATTTACTACGAGCCTCGTTTCCAGTTTCACGTGACACTGAAATTCAATTTGTAAAGAAATAAGAAGTTAATGAAAAGTAATAATGATATCTGAAAAATCATTCCATTGTCAGACATTTCAACAGCATGTCACGGTACATATCAATATTAATATCAGATTTTGTACAATGTTTACATTCAACTCACTGCCCATATCCAAATGATCAGTGTGAGTTTCTGCAAATGTCCTCGGCAATATTGTGAGGTGTTGAAAGTAGACAAATTCTCGCGTACGAGTGCGAGAACAGGCCAGTTACTGTGAGTTTTCGCAGATTTCACGGCAATCTCAGACTTGCATTTCTCAAGCTGAGGTGGCATGTAGACAAATTCTCACGAACGAGTGTGACAATAGACGATTTATCTCTCTCTCTCTTTCTCTCTCTTTCTCTCTCTCTCTCTCTCTCTCTCTCTCTCTCTCTCTCTCTCTCTCTCTCTCTCGTATTGTTCCTTTAATATACTGTTGGAATGAGCTCTGGGCCGTTTGAAACGTTACATCACGCAATTTCATCGGCAAATCCAACGAATACTAAGGTCTGTCGTTTTTATAAAACAGATCATTGTTCTTGAAGAGTTAACTGGGAGAATTCGGGTCAAATTTCTTTCTGTTGGTTTAGAACCTAGGCCGTCTTAAATGGGTCGTCCAGTTTCTTTTAAGACGGTCCATTGGCGAACGAAATTATCGTTCGCCCAATTTATGAAGCTCTGTTGTTTTTGTTATTATGGAGGAGATGGTATTTCATTGATGGCTGTGCTACCATTGTGATTTGATTCAGGACTATAAATAAATGCTCGAAAATTTTCAATTTCATTTTTTTATAAAAATATATAAATCCCTATAGTCTGATACAAAGACGATAAGCTATTATATGTCAAAATAACAATGTTACTTTTTTATGGATAAAAATCCAAATTCATTTTCTTTTCACAGTATTTTTGGAGAAAAATCGAATCATTTGTGATGATAAGAATTCATTTAAAATTTGTCCATTATCAGTTCGCGCCAAATAGGCACTCAACATTGAACATGCGATATGTAGTTGTAAAAAAACTGTTTTAAAAAAATAATGATATCTGTTTAAATAATTACATGTCAACCTTTCTGCAGCATGCCAAGGAAAATATCTGTATTGATATCATATTGTATCTAATGACTGACTTCTACTGGTTACTCATATCGAAATCATTAGTGTGGTTTCCCGCAGATTTCATTGGGAAAACTGTAGTTGCATTTCTCAGGTTAAGACGGTGAAAGCAGACATATTTTCGCGATTTCCTACGAGAATGGCCGCGCTAGGCATTCTTGAAGAGAGTGTAGTTTTCATTTTACTCAACCGATCACCAATGGACGCTTCAACAAAAATATGCTGAAAACTGTTCTCTCTCTCTCTCTCTCTTTCTCCCTCTCTCTCTCTCTCTCTCTCTCTCTCTCTCTCTCTCTCTCTCTCTCTCTCGACACGTAGGTGGTACTCTGAGTCTGCATAAAGATAACTACTTAACCATTTACCCAACGTAACGGCAAAACCGTCCAGTGCTAGTCACAAAAATCACCAATTCTTGATATTTTTTAATTTTTTGTCTCAAAACCACTGCTTGTGATCCCTCATTGGAACGAGCTCGATTAGCTCGTTCCAATGAAGGGTCAAAAGCTATGTTTTTTGGGTAAATTTTAAAAAAAAATATTTATTCAATAATCTTGTTTGCAAGTGTCGTCTGCTTTTTGTGTAAGGTAAAGGGTTAATACAAGCCATTTACTACAATATTTACCTGTTAATTGCATATATAAGTTATTGGCTAAATCCCCGTTAATTTAATATAAAATATTATTTTGACTTTTCGAAAAATCATTCTGACTGCCACTGAATTTCCCAACCTCACAGACCTTTTTGGCTTCAGTACATCCAATACAATCATTTAATCAATTCTATCTTATTTGACAGAGCTCCATGGGCTCTTTCAAACAAGATATAATAGAATAAGTGCTCAGTTTATCGGGTAATCGACAAAACGGACAGAATTCCGATTCATTGCATATTCTTGGTAACTGAATATTTTTCTTTTGAATATTTGCTCTTCTAGTTACATGATTCCATTTTATCTTACAACCAACATGGGAAAAACAGTGAAAAGGAGTGCCTGATGTGTAATTTTGGCGTGGTGGAGACCCTGGAACACTTTCTGCTAGAATGCCCAAAATACCAGTCTAAAAGAATAAGATTCACTGGGAGGTATAATGGGGGAGTGAAGGACATGTGGTTAGTGGGAGACTCTCAGGAGAGGGTTAATATGCTAATCGGAGAGATTGGGAAGAAGGGACAAGGGATGTCATCAAGCAGTTCGTCTCCGAGTGTTGGGAGGAGAGAAGAAGCGTGGGAATAGGGAGGCAGTTGGGAGTACAGGGGTAACCAAGGCCTTCTCATCCGAGAACCGCGACAAAGTGTTAGTATTATTAACATGTATTTTGTCTGTATTAGCTCCGCAACTGTCGTGTATCCGACTCCCTGATACAGATGTTTGTATTAGTAGGGGGTCGGATACAAGCACGTTCCTTTCGGGTGAGTTCCATTTTGTTTTCTTTTTGTTCATCCGTACGAATAAATAGTTCGTTAGAATATATATTCATTGACATTCTTGACTTATCCCCAATATATTGTAAGATAAAATGATTATTACCATTATGTGGATGTACAAAATATGTATCTGATTCTCGCTCCGGGTTCTAAGGGTAGATCACGACTCGTCTTCGACTCGGGGTGATCTGCCCTTAGAACCCGGAGCTCGACTCGGATACATATTTTGTACATCCACATAATGGTAATAATCTCTATATATCAAATTATTTCGTCAGTGATGGAACGGAAGTAGCTTTACAGTTTTCGCTTGTACATTATAACACAGATTCTTTTAATCTCCTTTTTTATTTTCGGATTATCTAACAT
Source organism: Pictodentalium vernedei (assembly GCA_031216915.1). NCBI lineage: Eukaryota > Metazoa > Mollusca > Scaphopoda > Dentaliida > Dentaliidae > Pictodentalium > Pictodentalium vernedei. The sequence goes on along the minus strand of CM062295.1, from coordinate 74,309,721 downwards.
TGTTCCTCTTTTGTATTCTTCGTCATCTACTTTGAGTATGTTGAAGTTTATGAGATTAACGCATGACAATTATGTGATAATCGTGTCCTTCAATTGTTCTAACAAAGAGTGTCAATATCAAATTTACTTTCGTCCAGCAGTGAAAGTTTCCTAATAAGAGTGATATACTAGGATTAAAATAAATAGCAAAATGGATCTAAGTGTATCAGGCAACAATGTAAGAATAAATATTCAATACAATAGATATGTCGAAATTTTAAACATAGAGAAATGTTTCGCGGGCTTGTTCTTTGCAGATGTTTTTGACATTTGAGTTTTCTTTTTATTTGTCAGCTGTCGATTCGTTGGGTAGTACTTTCCAGTACGTCGTTCTTAATTTACACCTATATTTTCATAATGGTATCGTCTGAGTCTACTGAAAAATGGGGATAAGACGATTCCATATTTAGTACTCTGGGGAGTTTAATTAATATTTTCAAGATATTATTTTTTATATTATTATTTTCAAGATATATTTTAATCTAATTTAAAAATTCGCCGAGCTGCAATTTAAAAAATAGGATCCCCCACCCCCACATCACTTCCAGGAAGGTGAGAGGGCGAGGAGGGATAGTCGCGATACTAACCCTTTCGTGGGGCCCACATGGAAACGCCCAATCTGTTATTTAATTAATTTCAATTTTATCGCGCAGGTTTCGATGAGTTATATAAATGACAAGTTTGCAGTCTAAATTCGAAAAATTTCTCAGGATCTTATATTGAATTTAATTGCTACAAAATAAAAAATAAACATATTAAAGAAAGTAATAATGATATCTGCATAAATCAGTCCATGTCAGACATTTCAACAGCATGTCACGGCACATATCAATATTAATATCAGATCATGTACAATGTTTACGTTCAACTCACAGCCCATATCAAAGTCATCAGTGTGACTTTCTACAAATGTCCTCGGTAATATTGTGGTTGATTTTCTCAGGTTAAGGTGTTGAAAATAGACAAATTCTCGCGTACGAATGTGCGACGAGACGAGATACTATTTTTACAGTATAACTCATTTATTCTTACAAATTCAATATTATTCTATTTTAAATCTTTATATTAAATTTCCGAATTTGGACCGCAAAAATTGCGAATGTCCGTCATATTTCCGATTATCCCCCTTTCTTCCCCCTCACTCCGATCCAATTCTCGGACAAATGTTCGACACCATAAGCAAGAGACTATTAAAGGGCCCGGGCCTTACAAGAGAATTCAACCCGGCCCGAAATTCCTCTCACCAGAAATAAAATATCTCGCTTTTCATCCCCCAGTCACTCGATCTCAAGCCCCAACCCCACCCACGAAAGCAATTTTTCAGTACCCCTTTTTGTTTCAAATTTTTGCGCACAAAACAGTTCTGTGTGCTTTCAGTGGTTGAGGGCTAGTTTATTTTGGTGGTCTGAATTTGTTCACCAACATTTGTTTTATTACAAATTATTGGAGAGTGCCCACAGGCACTCTCCAATAATTTGTAATAAAAAAAATTATAGAAGCAAAATCTTATTTGCGCTTGACTGAATATGGAATATGAGTGAGGAAAATGTTGGATTTTGCTCAGGCACTCTCATTTGTAGTGGCTCCTAGCACTCAACCAGTTAACTTAGAAAAAGCTGACATGACGTAATAACGACATCTCTTCCCAACTTAGTGCACCTCTTCATTCTTCCTCTTTCTCCTTTCTCTCTTTATCCTGAAATACAAAACCACCACTTACACACCCGAAACTCACGAACTAGGTCTAGGAAAAAAGTGGATAACATTTTAACAGTACATGGAGAGTTAATTTTTTTAAGCGCAGGTATCTTGTTATGTGAAAAATGTATCTGCTCCACACACTCCCGCTCGTTATCTGGGAATATAGTGATAACATGATGGTGATCGTGGTTTTCTGTAGCTTACATTTTTTTTTTTTTTGCAAGCACCGAGACCAGGGGCCGGTATTGTCCAGGATAACACATGGACATTCGCTACAGGAGGTCGTGAATGGCCATTTGTTGTCCAGGATAATGCCGTACCCCCATCCATACACTTAAACCTCCCGCGCGACGCTCCCGCGATTCTTTGCAAATGCAGAAAGAAGCCATTTTAAGGCGACTTTAACCTTCCATGTTCCTTCGCCAGGCCCCAGACTTCGTCCACGAGATATTTATTTATTTATTTATTTATTTATTTATTTATTTATTTATTTATTTATTTATTGGTGTTTACGGTAACACATTTATGCACAGTGGCTAATCATGATCGCAACATGGAGATAATGTAAATTTTGTCAATCGTCTATACTTATGTGTCCATTTTAGAGGACTCCCATCCAAAGCTTTGGCGACTGGGTACTATTTTACCAGTAAAACAGGGCTTGTTTACTGCAGTAAAGAAGCACAGCTTCATTTCCCGGGGTTTCTATGGGGGGGGGGGGGGGTACGACCTCGCTTGCTCTCGTTTACGTCTGTTGGCGATCCCCTGCATTGTCATCAATGACTGAAATGTGCCCAGAATCCTGGATCCGTCACTGGTAATTTTCTTAACCCCTCACCTAACATAAAAAGTAGACGACACTTGCAAACAAAATTCTTGAATAACTTATTTTTTTCATTTTTTGTCTCAAAAACATAGGTTATGACCCCTCACTGGAACGAGCTCGACGAGCTCGTTCCAAAGTGGGGGTCATAATCTATGTTTTCGAGACAAAAATGAAAAAAAATAGTGAAAATTAATTGGTGATTTTTGTGTGAATAGCTTTGGCCGGTTTTGAACGTTACGTTGGGTAAAGGGTTAAACGATGACAACACGGCAACTATTTCATCGATGATCACAAATCATTGCCTTTTTATTGTCTTTATTGTGGAACTTTAAGAATCATTTTATTTTATTGAGATCACTTGTGAACATGTCCATCTACACATTTTGACCAGTGTAATCAAGCATGATAGAATAAAATCAGGAAGCAGATACATTATTCCAACGCTTCCGATCACGACTTTTACCATGTATTTTATTTTAATGTTCTGCCCGTTCTGGCATGCACATATAACACTGTCATCTAATTAATTGTTGCAAAGAACAAATATAGGTCTTCTCAACCAGGGGTGGCGCCTGGGATTTCTCGACGGGGGGGGGGGGGGGGGGGGGGGGGGGGATGACCTCTCCGACAGGGGGGCTGACTTCTCCGACAGGGGAGCTATAACATTTGACCTCCCAAACGAAGGAAAATGAGTGAAAATTGGTAAATTGGAGAACCAAAATACAAGCAAATTGAGTATGTTTGTTGATTATTTAACCCTTTACCTAACCCGAAAAGCAGACGACACTTGCAAAAATAATTCTTGAATAACTATTTTTTTTTCATTTTTTGTCTCAAAAACATAGGTTATGACCCCTCGTTGGAACGAGCTCGACGAGCTCGTTCCAACGAGGGGTCATAACCTATGATTTTGAGACAAAAAATAAAAGAAAATAATGAAAATTAATTGGCGATTTTTGAGAATAGCGCTGGCCGGTTTTGTCCGTTACGTCGGGTAAAAGGTTAAAGTAAACATATTATAATAAGGTCGGGAAATATTTCATCTATAAAGCCAGTTTGACGAACGACATTAAGGAATTTCGTGAGAATCACTATCCTCTATCAAAGTTCTAGTGCTGCACGGGTTCGAGACTGACAAGACGAGATATCTACATTCGATTGTCGGAAATTTCTAGTGAAGTCGGGTTTGCGAGACTCTCCGACGGACTGACTAAAAATCTCCGACGGGGGGGGGGGGGGGGCTGGACCTCTCCGACGGGGCTCTCCGACGGGGCTCTAGCCCCCCCCCCCCCCCCCCCCCCCCCTGACGCCACCACTGTTCTCAACAATTAATCAAATGATAGAGTTACAAATATGTTATAAATTTTATTAAATCTCATCACATACAAGCTTATATAATGCTCCTCCATATAAGGTAAAATTGGGCGTGTCGGGACAAGGGTTAACTAACAGATTATAGAGTCGGTCACAGACGGATAATTCCAACACATATTCTATGTTAGACACCTCAGCTATAAAACATGTTGAACATGATCATAGCCTTTCTGATTTACACTCATAAAACAACCATGGGATTATCTTTTCTCGGATTAATAGTGACATGATTTTTGAGCATCGTCAAAATGTCCTACAACAATGAGGTACATCATAAAATGTTCCGTGCTTAATGGAACGACAAATGCAATCGTCGAACAAGATCATGGTTTCATAGCCAGGTTAATTTCGACTGCAAAATAATCGAATAACTGGAATTGATCCATGGCATAGTCATTCAGATGACGTATCATATTATTATAGGATTAATATCCCATAATGGAATTAATGGGGTCTGTCTAAAACCGTGTTCACGCAGTAAAGTTTGTGTGCACGAAAACGAATAACTGACTGGCAGGTCTCTATCGTGGCAATACGACTTCCGGTGTTACAATGCTTCCAAGCGTGCAGGCGTTTAGTTTGAGGCGGACAACCGCCCTCGCCCCTTCCTCTATGCCTTATGGCTCGCTTGATTTGTAAATATTTATTTATTCATTTATTAAGGTTTAACAACACTTTAACAGCCAATATCATATCGTGTCGGTGACAGTTTTACCGGTGGAGGAAGCCGGAATATTTACAGAGAACCACCGAGTAACGACGAGCAGCTGCCAACTCCCCAACATCGTAACTCCGCACTGCAGCATAGGCGGGAGTTAGATTGGTTGAAGTCATGCGCAAAATCGACGTGCAGTATGCCTTAGTACACGGCGTCATCGTGCCCCTCTTGTGGACAATCGGGGTTAAGTGCCTTGCCCAGGGACACAACGCGGGAGTCCGAATCGATCGCTCAGACGGTCACCCATCCAAAGGACTAACCGGGCTCGACGTTGCTTAACTTCGGTCATATGACGAGAACCGGTTACCGCAACGTCACCCCCCCCCCCCCCCCTATACTTCCTATAAAACCTTAGCTAATGTGTTTAACACTTTACCCAACGTAACGGTCAAAAGCTATGTTTTTGAGATACAAAATGAAAATATTTCGTAATTCAAGAATTGTGTTTGCATGTGTCGTCTGCCTTTCGTGCTAGGTAAAGGGTCAACAACTTTGCGATGATTTCTCGACATGTCTTGTATGCGTCAATAAAGGCAGCCGAGACTTTGCTGGAAACCACCGCCAACGTAATCCAAAGTTGTTTCTACTGGATTTCCTGATTATGTGTTAAGTGTAAGTTTTGAGACCACAAATGTTCCAAAGTTTGTCAGCGACGGAGTTTGGCCTTCAAAAGTTAACAGCGCCTCATGGGTTAGCGTCATAGTTAAATTAACGACTGTTGAACTATTTGAGGGGTGATTGTTCCTCCAGAATTTATTTCGGGGCGGGTGGGGTGGTGGTTTCCTGTGATTTTCTGAACTACAGTTCTGAGCGTGATGGTAGGATTGTACTCACACTCCAACCTCAGACACACCCCCACTTGGGTATGAACAAAATGTAAACACAATACAAAATATGTTATTCTGACAGTCGAAATAAGTTGCTGGATCATGCGCGAAAATTTCACACATTTTCGCTAACAATTCCTGCCACCAAATTATAATGAAATACGCCATTGAGATAACGATGAATCCCAAATCACTGCCTCAACATTTTGAAAACGGCTTTATATTCCCACTCACCCCGCGACCCTCCTAGGGTATGGAATCATCAAATTGGTCTCGTCACATTTCACTTGTGAAGAGAAGCCACTTGTTGGCTTGAATAAATTCTCAACGTTCGTAGATTTTCTTGAAGGTGTTCGCATTTGATTGAAAAGGCTATATCTTAGACTGGACTTTTGACGAGAACAAAAGTATTAGGACCTAGGACCTGAACTGGAATTATTCAAGTTTTTCAACTTTATTGAGCAATGAGTTGTTTCTGGCGATAGTATGTTGCGTTTAAAAAATAAATTCATGGTTCATGGTAAGATTTTGAAAAGCCCTCCTAGAGGCTTTCAAAAAATGTATGTCAAAAGACAGAATGCTCAGTTGATAAAAAATAAATGCTTGGTTTCCCATTAACAGCGGCGCAGCTGCGAAGGAGCCCCCCCCCCCCCCCCAACACACACACACACACGCATGCCCCCGCCCCACCCCACCCCTTCAGCCTCCTCCGTCCACCATTTTGTTTCTTTAAAATATCAAACTTACATTCATATTTCCCTGAAATACCGAACCTGGGTTCATTTACTCTCACCCTGATATACATCTTGGGTCATTTTGTTAAAGATGTACCTTCACTTTTTTGGTGTATGTGCATCTAAAAGCATACTTAGGGTACTCCAGTTGGCAGAGAAAAATATGTTTGCCTATAGGGCAGACTCTGTAGGGGATATACGCTCGTAGCCCAATACGGGGTGAAATGGAATGGCGAGAACAACTGTTTTTCTGCCTGTTATTGAAATGGGGTGGAAGGGACAACATATTTTTCTGCTGCCAAGGGCAGCAGAAAAATATATTGTCCCCTCCACCTCATTTCAATGTCCTGGCCACGCCTCTCCTTGTGACTCTGCCATTTTTGTTATGTGGCACTGTAATTTATTCTGTCGGGTGATTTTTTAAAGTAGACAGAAAAATAAGAAAATCAATATTATGATATTGATACTCTTGTAATATTTGCACATACAACAAATGTTCTCTCAACAAATACTAACAGCAATTAATTTATGGTCATGTTTTACAAGCTTGTTTCTGTTCCCTCTATAATAATTTATTTCCCGATAAACAACCTGAACGAGACAATACTATAAGTTATGAACGGCGTGACATCGACTTGCAGTCGGATGTGAAAAAAAAAATCTCATATTCTATTTCAAAACTGCCAAAGGGAGAAAACCTGCGTGTATTTTATTGTTCACTTCAAAATATCATACATGTAGGTATTGTTTTGTTGGCTAGAATTCGCGGAATACAGTTTAAATCAAAACTGTGGATAGTGGAACTGTAATAGTTAATAATTATGTCAGCTGTGTTTCCGGGTGAACATCGGATTCTGATCGATGTTTGCTAATAAAAAAATATAAAAATATCCAGTGGTGGCGCCAGGGGGGGGGGGGGGGGTCAGAGGGGGCTACAGCCCCGTCGGTGAGGTCCAGCCCCCGCCCCGTCGGAGATTTTTAGTCAATACGTCGGAGAGTCTCGTAAATCCGACTTCACTAGAAATTTCCGACAATCGAATGTAGATATCTCGTCTTGTCAGTCTCGAACCCGTGCAGCACTGGAACTTTGATAGAGAATAGTGATTCTCACGAAATTCCTTAATGTCGTTCGTCAAACTGGCTTTATAGATGGAATATTTCCCGACCTTATTATAATATGCTTACTTTAACCCTTTACCTAAGGTAACGGCCATCGCTATTCTCAAAAATCGCCAATTAATTTTCATTATTTTTTTCATTTTTTGTCTCAAAAACATAGATTATAACCCCTCGTTGGAACGAGCTCGTCGAGCTCGTTCCAACGAGGGGTCATAACCTATGTTTTTGAGACAAAAATGAAAAAAATAGTTATTCAAGAATGATTTTTGCAAGTGTCGTCTGCTTTTCAGGTTAGGTAAAGGGTTAAATAATCAACAAACATACTCAATTTGCTTCTATTGTGGTTCTCCAATTTACCAATTTTCACTCATTTTCTTCGTTTGGGAGGTCAAATGTTATAGCCCCCCCCCCCCCCCCCCCCCCCCCCCCCTGTCGGAGAGGTCAGCTCCCCTGTCGAGAAATCCCTGGCGCCACCCCTGAAAATATCCCATTTTAGCCTTTGTCTAAATTAGTCCACAAACCAATAAGCTAACATGGCATCTGAATCTCTCCTCCCACCTTCCTTTTCAAAGGTGAATGATAATACGAATTGCATTCTTCGTTTAATTTAACAAAGCGAGTATTGTTCGCAGTAATGAAGGATAAAGATCTTATTTCTGTTCTACCTGCAATAAACGCCATGCATTCATGATCTCCAGCGACGTGAGGTTGGGGGAGGGGTGGGGGGGTCAACTTTTCCTGAAAAATATCAACCTTACACATTCATGGCGGAAATTGCTAAAGCTGTTTCATGTATTCTCACGTTGACAATTTTGGGTTATTTTGGGCTAGTTATAAGAAAAGACTTTAACCCTTTACCCAACGCAGACGATATCAAAATTTATTATTTTAAATATCATTTTTTCAAATTTTTCAAAACATTTCAACAAAACCATATCATGTGATCCCACGTTGGAACGAGCTCGACGAGCTCGTTCCAACGAGGGGTCACATAATATGGTTTTGTTGAAATTGTTTGAAAAATAATATTTTTTCGACTGCTGAATTTGCATATTACGCGGGTGGATGCGGCTGATTCGTTGGGTAAAGGGTTAAAAAGTACACCAGTGTGCTCAAATTGACGTGAATTTTTTTAAGACTTTCACTTCCGGGTATACGTGGGGTAGCCGCTATGTGTGGATCTTTGAACTAACAACACGTAACCTGGTACGAAGTGAAGTGAAGTAACACCCCCCTCCCCCCGTCAACCCCTCCCCCCCCCCCCCCCCCACACACATACTCCATTAACCTGGATCGGTCACGAGCCGTCATATCAGTATCACACCCTGTCTCAATCTCATAATACTCAACTGTTCGCTGTCTCTTTGTTGGAGTTTGCAAAAAGTGTTCCATTCATTGTTTGGTAGACTCGAAGAACTTGGACAAACTTGGTGCCCAAAACTGTTAGGTACAGTGTCTTTTTGCAGAACGAATAAGGACCAGGGGTGGGGGGTCGGACTTCTAAGTATCTTCTGATCTACTATATTTTTTATATACACTGGCAGCCATTGTTTGAAATGTTTTGAAAAAATAATGGAATCGGTGTTTGGCGTCTCTGGAAACGGGCCAGTCACTATTGTGAGCCGTTATGAGACGGTGTAACGCTTATAAAGGTGTCCGTCGTCTGGTAAACAAGTTTTTCTAGGGGGCGCGGTGGCTCAGTTGGTAGAGGCGCAGGCTGCAAGCTGAGAGGTCCTCAGTTCGAATCCCACCTGCGGCAACCGCGTTGTGTCCTTGCGCAAGACACTTCACCCCCATTACCCACGTGGGGGAACGGTGACGCTGTGTACTAAGGCGTACTGCACGTCGATGGTGCACCTGTCTTCAACCAATGCAAACCCTGCTTGTGTGGAGTTTGTATGTCGGGGAGCTGACAGTTGCTCGCCGTTGTTTGGTGGTTCTCTCCGGGTACACCGGCTTCCTCCACCCGTAAAACTGTCAGGGTCATGGTTAGCCATTGTGCGGAAGTATGTGACCTTAAACACCAATAAATAAATAAATAACAAGTTTTCTGTCGACTATCGGGAATTCCAGGGGTGGTAATTCTGAGCACGTAATGCCCCCTGCCTGGTCGCAAGATCCGTAGAAATATCACCGGTTTCACGTTATCTCATTCTGAAAATGTAAATTCTGAAAATTTGAGATTAATATTTTTGAATGGGAAATTTATTTTAAGCACAAGGATTAAAATGGGTATTTGCAATATATCCTTGGTATTCGGGATGTTTTCTTTAATGTCTCACCCACTTCTTCTTAATCCGAATATATTCTGTCAGGACTAAAAAGAAATATATAAAATTTGTACCGTATTGAAAAATTCTATTATCTGTTTCAAACAGTAAGAATAGTCATAAGAATGCAACATATGTAAACTGAGACAAACTATCATTTATCATGAACAACGCAACGACAGACATAAGGAATTTAAATGCTGAGTAAAGCTTTTAATGGACAAAATGTTTTAATAACTGGAATAGCGTGTGAACTGCAGACGCGTAGACAGGGGACGTGCGGCGGGTGTGGACGCACTTCCCCTGCTGAATTGGAGTTCCACTTGAGTGAGTACAGTAGGTGGAGAGTGGATTGTAACTAAATCACCCGCGGAGTGGAGTTATCACCCAAACTATAACTTTCAAATTGTGTACATATGATCAAAAAACACAAGCAATGTTTCAGCCAATGGACCTCCGGGTTTAACCCGGAGGTCCATTGGCTGAAACTTTGCTTGTGCTTGTTATGCTTTGCAACAAATTTGCAATTATTGCTTGGGTGGAATCTCCACTCTGCGGTGATTTAGTGATAATACACTCTCCACGTACTGAAGATATCAATTGTGATTTGAACACTTTGATAAAATGGGGCGACCTCACTTACCCGATACATCGTACATTCTATGGCTTAACCTGGTAAACAAGCCATCGTATAGATAGTCCTGAAGAATTGGGGTGATGTTTCGGTTTCAGAAAAAACTCGGTTTCGGTACGATTTTTTATGTGTTAAGCAAGGGGTGGGGGGAGGCACTAAAAATTTGCAAGACGTGACGTCCTATTTTTATTCGGCTCCTTTTTACACCCAACCACCCACTACGTGCAAATTTTCTACTACCGTTCTCAGACACCCACTCTCCCATTAAAATCCAAAATAAACTTAGTGGGCACAGCTGTCTTTAGGGGGTTTTCATAATGTTCTTAAACTGGAACCACCAATTTAAACCTCTGTGGGCTGCTGTGGGCCTCAATCTACAAATGACAAGCTGTTCATTATCAGGCTTGGCCAGAGCAGGTGTACATATACGGGAACAAATTTTCATTTGAATTGTTCCCAAAATATTGTCTGCACATTTTCTACATTTCGAACAAGACACCCACCCCATACTAACGTGTGACATTTTCCCAGATTAAGCTCAATATACTCACATATAAAGCCTCCTGATGTTGTATTTATGTTAAGAGTGTGATGTACAACATCATCTTTAAGGTTTGAAACACAAAGGATGGTATATATTAGCTGATATATTGATATATTTTTAAAAAATTCAAAACACTGCACAAGTTGGAAATGCACATTTTTGGCGCACTCAAGAGACCCACCCACCCCCACGTCACGTCTTGCAAATTTTTGGTGCCCCCCCCCCCCCTCCTCTGTGTTAAGAACATATAATAAATAACACTTCAGGTTCCTTTACTTGGAAAAAAAACGCAATTGTTTGTTCGACACCACTACCTATACAAAAGGCCCTGTCTGTAAGTATCTCCATTGGGTTCAGCCTAACTCCCTTTTGATCAATCTTAAGGGTTCTAGGGAATAATTTACTAAGCCCATTCAAATATATATTAGGATGAGAAATAAATAATTTATTAAGGGAGAAAATGCGACCATGAGAACACTTCACATTCGCCCCTTTACCGGATAGACAAAGTGACGCGAGTCAAAAGGAGCCACTAGTCCAGTTCCCTATCAGTAAGATAGTTTGACCACTTTATGCACAAAGAATGGGGCGCGATGGCGATGCGGTAACTGGTTCTCGTCAGATCACTGAAGTTAAGCAACGTCGAACCCGGTTAGTCCTTGGATGGGTGATCGTCTGAGCGATCGATTCGGACTCCCGCGTTGTGTCCTTGGGCAAGGCACTTGAACACCGACTGCCCACTTGGGAGCACGATGGCGCCGTGTACTAAGGCGTACTGCACGTCGATGGTGCACATGTCTTAAATCTAACCCTGCCTGTGCTGCAGTACGGAGTTACAATGTTGGGGAGCTGGCAGCTGCTCGTCGTTGCTCAGTGGTTTTCTCTTGGTACTTCAGCACTCTCCGCCCGTAAAACTGTTACCGACACGATATGACCTTGGCTGTTAAAGTGTCGTTAAACCTAAATAAATAAATATATTATGCACAAACGCAGGAAACCCGTTCGCCCGTTTTTTGGATTTTTTTTTTTTTTGCTGGATCTTCAGTTTTCCGGTTTGTCGCAAAATGGAAACCGAACCAAAAACGCCCAACTCTAGTTGGAAGTAGAACGTTAGTTAACACACGCTTGCACAACAATGTACAGTTAAAACTAGAAGTCCTGTCATGAAATGCGCACAAATATCACGTCGATCTGCGTGTTAATCTACACGTTATGACCATAGTAAGGCTATCAAATTCTGTACATATGGCCTTTGCACAAGCAATGATCTGCCAATGGACCTCCGGGTTACCCGGAGGTTCATTGTCAGAAACATTGCCTGTGTTTCCTTTGGGTAACTAGGAGAACTTGCCGTGCTTTGGATGTCATTCGATATGGCAATTGCGCGCAATTCCTACGCTCAAATAAGCCTAGATAAGCGTACAGTTCGTGGCAGGACTTATAGTTTTAACCCTCTGCACACTGATGTCGAAATATTAAAATTTCTACCTGCAAATTTTTCCCACAATGCAACTAGGAATATAACCAATTCAGTCTTGTCTGATAGAGCTCTTTGATCTCTGACAGACATGACTGAATTTGTTCCATTACTAGTTGCATCATGTGCAAAATTTGATGCCTGAAATTTATTTAGTATTTTGACATCAGAGTGCAGAGGGTTAACTGTTTAGACGTACTGATACATAGAAACGACATTATTATTATTATTATTATTATTATTATTATTATTATTATTATTATTATTATTATTAGTAGTAGTAGTAGTAGTATTATTATTATTATTAATATTATTATTATTATTATTTTTATTATCTTTTTTCTCTGAAACATTTTTTTTCGTTTGTTTTATATGATGCCATACCCTTTCACTGTATAGCGATAGTACAATGTAAGTGTTCTGTTCTAAAGAAAGAATATGACACGATAGAGGGGATGGGAGTAGGTAGGTGGTTATTTAATCCATTGGTTGGGTAGAGTCGATACTATGGACTTATAGTGAAGACAAGGCTGCCTCCTGTCTTAGCTCCATATTCGACAGGTTTACCAACTGTTGCAGATATTTTTTCCATCCTATTTATTCGTATAATGTATCTAAACAAGATTATAACAAAAGATGACTAATGATTTGAAAATGAAAATGGCTTGATGATTCCTCGCGCTGTTGGTGTCGTCGTCATTACCTTGTCTCATCTCACATCTTGCCAAAGGTGAAAATAAGAATTTAACTTATTGAAATTATGATTCAGGCAGATTTAAATCAAATAAACAATGCGATTATACCGGATAACCATGTCAAACTTTCAAGTTTCATATGATAGCGATCATAAGAGGGATGGCACGGGACATGATAACGCTACTATAAGGCGCCTATTGTCTTCACGTAAAATCCAGGTTACCTCGATTAACCAAAGCGATAAAGATCCCGTGATTCATTGAATCAAGGGGACATTATCGATTGACAGAAAGTTTCCTTATTGCTGCTTTCTGGGTCTGTTTTTAATTAACTGAATTAATTGAACTAATTGTACTGTTTTGTGAACTTTATCTCAATAAATAGATCAATCTACTCCCAGAACACCGTTTATAGACCCTTCATCGGAATGAGCTCAGCAAGCTCGTTCCGATGTGGGGAGCCATATTTTATGTTTTGTTGAGCACAATTCTTCATCTTTCCAAATAACATTCTTGAAAATATTCTATGGTTCTTTGTTCGACACTTTCCAGTATTTATTTATTTATTTGGGTTTAATGATACTTTCGACAGCCAGTGTCATCTCTTGTCGGGCTTTACTGGTAGAGGAAAATGTAGCACCCGGAAAGAACCACCGAGCAGCGGTGAGCAACTGTCAGACTCCCAAACGTGCCAACTCCACACAAGCAGGGTTAGCATTGGTTGAAGACGAGTTCAACATCGACGTGCAATACGTCTTAAAACAGCGCAACCGTGCCCCAACATGGGCAATCGGGATTAATTGTTTTACCCAAGGACACAACCCAGTTACCCCTGCCGGGGCTTGCATCCTGGACCTTTCGGTATGACGTCCAATGTCGTAACCAGTGAGCCATCGGACTCCCGACACTTGCCAGTACCATCTTGAACCCGAGAGGCCGTTTTGCTGGCCCAGGAACATGATAACATGATACGTCATAGTTTCAGCAAGTAGGGTGGCTGCGAAGTGTGTGTGCGGGGGGACCAATTAATATTTTAACGTGCAGCCCTATGGCTGCACGTTAAAATATTAATTGGTCTACCATAAAATAATGAATATGGTCTCCTCAAATTGCTGTCATTGAACTAATATGGAAGATACCACCAGTGTTTGAAGGGTTATTAAGTTGTTTGGGTGTGTCACGTGGAAGGAGAAGTCATGGTTTGGCTGAAAGCAGCAAAAAGTGCGATGCTTTTAAATGATCTAGCGAACAACTAATAAATGTATATCTGTTCGTTACCCCCTATCCCCACCCCTCTCCTGAAGGGAAGTGAGGGAGAGGTGTAGAGACCATAGTCCCAGTGAGGACTGAGGAAGGCCTAACCTCACCAAAGCTTTCCAAATATCCTGTGTGACCCCCCCCCCCCCCCCCCAAACTGGCTAGAGCACCCTCTGCTATAGAATCCTGGCTACACATCTGGTTCACTTGAACATTTACTCTCAAACCCTTGTTGAGATATAGGGACCAGGTTCAAACAAAAACGCGAAGAGTATTTTCCTGGTAAAAATGAAAACGAAGTTTACCTTTTTTCTGGATCCGTTTCTGTTTTGACTCTGGATACACATGTAAATAACACTGTCCGCGTCTAACTACTTATGATGTAAAATCATTTTTCATAATGTTGAACCCAGAAATCTATCCGAAAAGCCTTTTTAGTCGCCTTTCTAATTATTCCAAAACTTCGCTCCAAATTTTATTTTAAACAGATGACCGGTTCTGAAAGCAGGTTTCAGTCTAAAGTCGTTTTGTCCCATAATCAAAAGACCTTATTTATTTATTTATTTATTTATTTATTTATTTATTTATTTATTTATTTATTTATATAAATAAATAAATAAGCTCTCTTGATTACGGGACAGACATTCTTATTTATTTATTTATTTATTTATTTATTTATTTATTTATTTATTTATTTATTTATTTATTTATTTATTTATTTTGCGAACAAACGGGTGTTGTGAAATTCTTAGTTTATAACACGTATTGATAATTACATGATATTTTCTCAGGCGAAAAGGCAATTTTATCAGCATTGTGTGAATCTTCTTAACAACACTGAGAGAATTGACGACAAAACAATAGAAATATTGCAGTTGCGTAAGTCTGATGCCTGAAAGGACGAATTCAGACATAAGGAGCCCCTCTACCAATACTTTCCTGTTTTTCATAAACAGTATTGTTTTCAAAACGAAAACACTCAAATCTTATTGTACAAAATGTTTATATAATCAATAGCTGATAATTAATTCAATGGAATGAGCTTTCTGTGATTTTGGGGGGAACAAGATAGAAAAAACAAAATTTTACAATGTCTTTTTCGCAGTGACAAAAATAAAAGAAGAAATTGAGAAAAAGCCTAGTCAATATTTAAAAATCTACGACAGAAGTTAAAAGTTGCTGTTTGGATAATTCTAATTTATTTTTTTTTAATTTTTAAAAAAAAAAAAATTACCAGAAATAAATTGAAAAATACGCTGGCCGATGACAAAAATCTCTGATGACAATTGCAAGCCGGTGTTCGGGTCGCTTGAGATTTTTTAAAAATGTTTGGAACTATAAGATAAAGAACACTATTAAACTGGTGTACTGTAACCGATTGATAAAATGTATTTTATTATCATTGGGTATAAGATAATAAAGTAAACAGATTGACTCATCTCACTTCGTTGTTTCTTTCTAGATCTTAGTTCTATTTAGTAAACACGACGTTTCGCCTAACAGCTTTTTCCTGTTTCCAACCTGATATTTGCTTCTTCTATATCCTCAGGATAAAGATGAATTACAAGACGGTCGTTGTATTTTGTCATTTTGGTGCAAGCAACTACCTTCAACAACAAATATTCGTACGACCATTTTCAAAAATAATTGAATAAAATTTGTAGAAACTGCTTGTTTAGAATACAGCAATAACTATGTGGCTACAACTGCAGGCAAAATAATTTGCAAGTCAGAAGTATCACTATATTATTCTCACCTCACTTAACATACCATCGCATACACTTATTCATGGAAAGCTCTCTTCGAGAGCTTTCCATGAAAAAGTGTATGAGGCTGGTGAGAGCTTTCTTTAATCAGTGTCTGGAACTGTGTGTTCTCTGAAGAAAATAATACGGACATATTGTATGATTAACTTGCTGCTATTTTTTATTAATAGATTATATACCCGCAAAAACGCGGAACAGTAGAAGATTCGTGAACACAAAAAGGAGTTTCGTTTTTTCACGATTCTTTTATTTTTGCGCTCTGTTTATGTGAACATACAATACTTTTTGTTGATGATTGGGTTATAGTTTACGTGTCGTGTTGGTTCTACTCGTCTAAACAAGACAAGCATTTACGCCATATTCAAATAACATTGAATGGTCCAGATAATTTCCCCCGAAATATATATAAAACAATATAGACGGTAAAACTACATTATGTAAGATTCTGAATTCCTCAGACATCTACCTGGTTTTTTTTATTTATTCACCATAATATGCTGTACTTTGTTTCTTTTTGTTTTTTGGGGTGGGGGTCATGTTGGTTTTTTTCGGGGGGGGGGGGGTGTTATTACATGTATCTTTTGCGGTTAAATACCAGACTTCAGTAAAATAAAATTTTCTATAACTTTTTATAATTAAAAACTAAATTTTAAAGAAATATTTCCATATTGTATTGTTTACTAATTGTTGTTAAACTGTCCATCTGAATCCATTCGCAATCAATGTGAGAACAAAAATAATTTTCAACGCACTGGGGTAAATAACAAAAAAAAATTTCAAAAATTTCTGATTTATCCTAATTTTATAAGTCTTTCATAATCGGTATTTAATCAAATTTGAAATATTTTGGGCGTTTTTGCTAAATGTAAATATTAGTGAGAAACCTGGATGATTTTTCAAAATTAATACGTCGCCTAAACGCTCCTGCATTAAGAAGCTATCACTTAAAACGTAATTATACGGACGAGTGCCTAATCAGCTGCCGATACCAACATCTCTGTGAATTTTCAGATGTTAATATTCAGATAAAATTAACAAACCTGAATCAGTAGCCTGCGGCCAGAATATTTGCACTGTATCTTCATGAGTGACAGATTGACGTTATCTCTGTTTGATCTCAGCTACCACCCGCCTATTGTAGGCGTGGCTATCTATTGTTGTGCTCTGTTCTACACGGTGGCGAATGGGATGTCCGTTGATTGTGCATTCTCAGCCAATTGTTGTCTTCGTGACGGGGACACTGAGAAATCTATTAAATAGCTGTGTATTTGAAACAGTAGCTTCACACTCAGTGTTGACAATCTTACAAACACGACCAAAGGAAAATATAAAAACGTGTTCGACCATTACAGTTTTATTTGTGATGTTAACGAAGCTATAACTCCATTCCAGTTTTTGTTCAATGTGTTTTTGGTTTTCTCGTGTGGACATCATACTTTTGAAAAACAATTCTATTCACTGACTTGGATATTTATTGGTGTTACCAGAACAGAACTTTCAACATTTTAGTTTAGTCAAATTACGAGAATGTCTGCAGCACAGCTCGCTTTCTTTAACCCATACAGCACAGGTGCCAGCCCTCCATTACAGGTGAGCGCTAATGCATGGATGGTCTCGACATTTCTTTTGGAGTCGGTGCTTTTCTCGAGATGCAAGCGGATGTGTTTTTCTAAATATTTATAAAAATGGAATTTAATCTTTGAATTTTGTTTGTTGCGATGTGCATCCTAACCGTAATGGACACATCCCAATTACACTCGCAATATTCTGGGAATGATCACTTAACGTGATCCTGCTCAGATCGTGATGTTAACTGCCTTGTGGGGGCATCGTGTGTTTCCGGAGATGGGTTAAGCCTAGTGTATTCTATCTTTGCTGATAACGTGTTATAATGTGACATACTGTTGGAAAAGGTCCTTGGAGCCCTTTCCAACTGTACTGCACATGGAAGCAGTTCACCAGCTCTCGTGAAGACTCTGTGAGGTTCATTCCCACTAGACCAATTCCCTGCAGACCAATTCCCACGAGGCCAATTCACAAAAGACCAATTCCCCTTACACCAACTGGTGTGTCCTACTTTAAAAATAATTCTATATCAATAATTTGATATATTTATAAATATTTATAAATGTATTTAATGTTATTGATATTCAAGCCTGAAAATAAGCAGTCTGTCATTTGCAGAATGAGGTCCCCAGAGGGTGAATTTGCTGATGCTATCCCATACAGTGGGCCAGTTTATCCTCTGGGTACCTCTTTCTGATTATGTTTGAGACCTTGATTCACGTTGAGGTTCACAGAGTGTAAATTTAGTGATGCTACCCTGCTGTGCAGGGTAGCATCACCAAATTCACCCTATAGGGACCTCATTTTTCAGATGATAGTCTGCTCATTTTCTGGCTTGTCGATATTTTATAGATGTTGGGCAGATTTTTATAAATAATTGTTTTCCTAATTATCCTTAATCAACCTTTAATCAGAAACACTATGTAGTTGGTCTAAGGGGAATTGGTCTAGTGGGAAGACACCCTCTGTGATAATGAACTGAATCGTTCAGCAACTCGTTTGGATCCCTCATGTTTGATCGCAACTACAGTCTAAAATCAGTTGGGTTAAAAATCAGCCCAAATCGTCTGGGTTGAGTGAATATGAACCCAATTGGGTTCATATTCACTCATCCCAGTTGATTTAGGTGAGTTTCTAACCCAACTGATTTAAGAGTGTAAACTGCTAAATACACATTCCATACGACGGGAACTCCCCCACGGCAACCCAATTGTAACTTGAAGAAGTGTCCTCCCATTTTCCTGCCATCGGGATATCATGTATATAAAAGCAAAATGCCCCAACACGTTGGCACAGGCAACGGACACAGGCAACAAAATGCTTGACGTCATATTCCAGACTTCTAGACTTATATAAAATAAGAATAATGTTTTTTATTGCACTATCACAGCAGCAAGGTGTATAGTTCAGGATATATATGTGTATATACAGGAAATAACTGGTGTGCATTAAAAACTGTTACCCACAACGGAAAGCTATTTCCTCATTGCTATTTACAGATGCCCCCCCTCCCCCCCCCCCCCCACACTTATTTTATTTATTTTTCAACACTTTTTTAACGAAACCGAAGAGTAAAAGCAAGCTAATAAAACTGAGAGTAACGAATATTATTTTTGCCGTGCATGTACAAAAATAGTTCGACAATTCCAATTTCGAAATTTTGGAAACTAAAGATGCTCATTTTTTACATAAAATTGGAATTGGTGACATATTTTTATACTTGGTAATCAACTAATAGGTGTCTTCCTCTGCGGAAACACTGCTTTCTTTTACTGAAAACCTTGATAATATTGAAAATAATTTGAACGGACCAGGCAACACAGTTCACTCTAAAATCAGTTGGGTTAAAAATCAACCCAAATCAACTGGGTTGAGTGAATATGAACCCAGTTGGGTTCATATTCACTCAACCCAGTTGATTTGGATTGATTTTTAACCCAACTGATTTTAGAGTGTATTTTCACGAAGAAGTATAAATACTGGGGTTTCATGGACCCATTTTTTACTTCATTTTAAGTTCAAACATTACTTTCTTCTGGAATATTTCAAAATTCTATGTTTTGATCTTTGTGTGGTAAAGCATGTGTGGTAAAGCAGGTTATCTTGTACTTAGAGCAAGTTTCTAATGAGAAAATTCGGTACTTGTTGTGAAAAATAAATGTGATCAAGACCAGTCGAGTTTTATTTGGAAAGATTTTTCCTATTTTTTTTCATACATTTAAATTTCTGAAAATACCGGATACCGATCGTTATTTTGCAAGCCGGCGTTCACTGAATTTTTGTAATTACCGGTTCCACTAATTTATTGATCAATGTTTAGTTTCGAAGAAAAGCGAAATTGTTTGAAACATCGCGTTTTAAATTGGAAATGTTTATTGTATTTTAATATGAGAAGTAGACAATAATCTGTTGCTGTAACATACCATCATCAGTTGAAACTTTACCGGCATATTAATCCCCATCATAATATATTTTACAAAATATTGTTTTCCTTTCACTAAAAAAAAATCAAATTAATTTCTTAAAAATATAATATTAGTTTTGGTAGGTTTTTGTTTGTTATTGCACTTTAGTTTAAAATTCTCTATTTTCTTTTCGTTTTTGATATAGTTGAATACAGCATTCCATACTATGTTTATGCGTCTGAGTTAAAAGTGAAAATCGAAAACGTCACAGACTCTTGGATTTTTTTCGGAATGGCGTTTTTGACAAAATGGATGTCTTTTTCTCGAAAAAACGGAGATGAAAAATGTTCAGTTTTTCGACGGGTAATATTCTGCAGTGTTGGAGGCAGGAAAACAGACAGATCATTTCGGCAGGATCTGTCTGATTGTATAATTTTAGTACTGTATTTCAATCGTCATATAAAAGAAATTCCTCCTGAACTCTAAAAAGAGAAAAAAATATTAGCTTCTCATCTCTCTCTTGTGTTTAACAGTGTCCCTAAAATATTTCAAAATAAATACTAGAAAAAAAAACATTTAAGCACAATCGTGTTAGTGTATCACAGATTGTTTATAGGCACATTTTCCCTTATTTACAGATGTTTCATGGAGGAGGTGGACCTCTGCCTACCAGCGGTTGTTGCGATGGAGCCAGCAAAAACACAGATCCAAGATTTGGTCTCACAGCTTGCCCTTGTGATTCAACCGTGAACAGCCCTCACAGGTGCAGCCACTTGCACGAAGCAGGGACGCCAAAGGAAGCGTGTTCTCCTCCGGCAGCTTCGTTGTCTCCAGACAACCCATCTATCTATCCAGTAACAATGGTGAGCAAATTCATTCATTCATTCATTCATTCATTCATTCATTCATATGCACAATCTGAAAATATACATACACATTCATTCTACCATTTGTTATAAGGTTATGAGAAACTAATTCCTTCTTTTTTAAATAGAATATTTGAATGTCGATTTTCTCATTTATGTACATGTACGTACCTCCCCACAAAATGGGAGTTCCACTTGAGGGACTATCTTACATTTCTGGTTTAAAAATGTTGATAAAGTTGGGCGACCTCACTTTTCCCGATTCATCGTACTTTATGTGGCTTAGCCAGAGAAATAATTAACTTGCAGAAAAAAATAGCCACAGAGAGTGCGACGAATCGGGGCAAGTAGTTTTAAAACATAAATGTTCCCGTTTTTGTGTTATTTCATTGCAACGCCTAAACACTGCTTGATACCTTTTATAGCCTGGACTATAAAAATAAATTATCAAAGTGCCTAGGCCTTTCACGGAGACTAGTTGCATGGCCCTGGTGTTACAGGCCTTATATATTACCGAACTTATCGCTGTTGAATTTCATAATAACAGAATTACATATATAGGTATATCTTGAAAATATAATATGCCTATCAACTTTATTTTTTCACATACAATAGTGAAAAGGTGTTTATATTTTAAATCCTGAGGTTCATATAACATTTTCTGGATGTTACCACAGAGCTCCAGTTGATACCCATTTTTCTAAATTGTTGATTGTCAGTCGCCATTTAGCCCACATCCCCACCCAAAATCCTGGCTTCGCGCCTGGCTCTTACTAAATCATAGTCGTTGTTAAAAAAAAATATAAACTTGAAATATTTAGGTGTTTTTAACCCTTCTCCTAACACGAAAAGCAGACGACACTTGCAAACAAAATTCTTGAATAACTAAATATTTTCATTTTTTGCATCAAAAACATAGCTCATGACCCCTCATTGGAACGAGCTCGTTGAGCTCGTTCCAATGAGGGGTCATAAGCTATGCTTTTGAGAAAAAAAAATTGAAAAATAATGAATGGAGATTTTTGTGAATAGCGCTGGCCGGTTTTGTCCGTTCCGTTGGGTAAAGTGTTAAACCTCGTGTGGTCACGATTAGCCATTGTGCAGAAATATGTAACCTTAAACACCAATAAATAATGAATTAAACGTCTACGGTCATTTATCTTGATCCGAATTTCATGGATATCTTCCTTTTTGTTTTCACCATCGACAATTTCTGCACAACATTGGGATTCGTTTTGTAGTTCAATTTATGTATCGTCTCCATCTTTCACAACTGATTTCAATATTTGTTTTTATTTTCAAGGCTTTACCTCATGGCTTACCACAAGGTCTTCCAGAAAGCTATAAGTGTCTTCCAACACAATTAGGATGGAATGGCTATGATCCAATGATGTCTTCCTACATGTATCATCCATACAAGTAAGAGAACATTTAATACAAATTAAAATACCTGAATAGAGACTTTTTTGTCTCTTCTCATATAAGGTTCAATATCACTTGGAACAATGTGGCATAAAAAAGCTAAAAATTGTTGCATAAAAATGGCTGTGAACCAACTGACAATACCAACAATAACAAATCCACATGGAGGGGTCGGAAATAATTTAATCCTACTGCCCTTTGGGGCTGTACGATTTTATTATTCCGATCCTGTTTGTAAATTTGAACTTTGTTCCCTCATTATCGCCTGTTACAAAACTATGAAGTTATTTGCGATAAGGGATGGGCAGATTAACAGCACAAAAGTGAAACTGCATTTCCCTTGTCGGACAACTAAAATTCCACACAATTTCTTAAAATGACATGGAACTGGTACCATATCCAGCACAATTTTAGTAAAAACATCAAACGGCAAAAGTGGTTAGTTGCGATATATTGCGATATTTTGAAAAATGTATTCCGGTGTAACAGGAATGGAAGTCCTTAGGAAAATTAGTCCCTCTGGACTATTATTCCGCGGAATTATAGTCATAGGTCTAACATTTCTAGGAAAAGTAGTCCGCCGGACTACTATTCCTAGAAATGTTAGACCTAGGACTATAATTCCGCGGAATAATAGCCCAGAGGGACTAACGTTCCTACGGACTTCCATTCCTTTTACACCGGGCCAAATTGGAAATTTCAAATTTGGTTATGCGAGTAATAAAATATAAGAGATGTTCTATTATTTATTTTATTGCATGTTTTTTTTTTACATTTTATTTTATTTGGACAAAGGTTAGTTAGTTTATAGTTTTTACGGTTGTTATTTTTATTGTAACAAAGTTATTTCGTGCATGATTCTGATTAATTTATTACAGATGAACGCTCTGAAAACTGCAAAGCTTTATATTAATCATTGTTGCTATCTGTTGTACAGAAATATATAGATCGCAGTAAAGTGGATAGCTTTTTATGAAATGGTATCAATCGAAATTTTCCAGAAACCGATTTCTGTGTGGTTGGATTGTGGACATCCAATACGGAACCAACATGATTCTTTTCCTGAAATGCATAAATATTTCTAAAGCATCATTGTTTAAGCATTGTGTGTTGGGATATAATACTTTC
The DNA here is from genome assembly GCA_031216915.1 of Pictodentalium vernedei. Taxonomy (NCBI): domain Eukaryota; kingdom Metazoa; phylum Mollusca; class Scaphopoda; order Dentaliida; family Dentaliidae; genus Pictodentalium; species Pictodentalium vernedei. Next base: position 74,286,353 of record CM062295.1, on the reverse strand, counting down.
ACGCACTCTCTAGAATGGAGGGATATGGCCCTCTATAAAAACAATAGTTCCTAAGCACCACTCTCTCATAGGGCTGTTTATCTGCTCGTAAACCCCTCTTTACTACCCCTCCCCCCCCCCCCACCACCACTATCGAAATTGGTGTTTGATAGAAACTGCAATAAACTTTATGTATTGCAAATGTACTAATAATTTTGCGGCCTTGTCAATCTCCTTTTGTTGTGTGCGGGGTGGGGTGGGTGGGGGTCAGGATTTCTTTATTCTTTTTACTAAATTCATTCTTGGTGAAGACCACAAATAGCAACACAATTATTTAAACGCACATGCATTAATGTCTTTGCCCTTTCTCCCCTCGTTCTTTAACAACGCGGTTTGATATTATGAAAGACAAATTCCCCTATTCGTAAATCAGCCGCACTTTATATAAAGTCGGGAAATTCAAACGATTCCTTCATTTCTTTTATGACTCAATAACGCGCCTCATTATGATGTTGAATATTCTTCAGCGAGATGAATAAGATACTGGAAACGCTGAATCACTGAAGAATAATTTTTAATTATGATATAAATCGAAGTTAATCAATTTAATTTTTTTCTATTTTTCAACAGTATAAATGGATTTGACCCCAACAGTGCAGTTAGAAGAAAAAATGCTACCAGAGAAACAACAAGCGCACTGAAAGCTTGGTTATACGAACACAGAAAGAACCCATACCCAACAAAGGCTGAGAAAATCATGTTAGCAATTATCACCAGAATGACTTTAACGCAAGTTTCCACTTGGTTTGCCAACGCCAGGCGACGACTGAAGAAGGAAAATAAATTCTGGAATTCGAATGACAAAGATAGTTTCCTCCCAGACGACGACAAAGAAGACGAAAATGAATCTTTTGACTCCGATACAAAGGATGTGACCACTGCACGTGTTATCTCATCACTTGAAAAAGGTAAGCAAGTACGACTTTTAATACAAATTAGTCTCTACAAAAGAGCTGTCTTTGATGCGTTAAAATTCGCACCACTGTGAAAAGATTTTCAATTAAATTGTCAATGTAGTTCAGACGTTGTCTTTGGAGTATTTGACGGACACAAAAGTGAATTAATTCTTTCTGAAAAAAAAGATTAAAAGTTTTGTTTAATTGTCAACGCATCATCTACCGCGCTTCGTCTACTTGTTTCAACCATTGCCTGAAAAATCTTCAAATACTTGTTAATTGTTAAATATCTTTTATTGTTCTTCATGTACAAAGTCCCGTAAAGGCAAAAATTACGCGATATTCCCACAATTGTAAGGCCGTGGATTCTATTTTAATTCGCACGTCTTCGTGTTACATCGGAACGGAAGAAACATTGCTCGTGGCCATTTTAAACTGTTTCTTTAAATCTTTCTGAAAGAAAGATTTAAAGAAACAGTTCAAAATAGCTCAGAGACATAGATTTGTAGTTCAAAGTGGTAAATCTCTTTAAAACTGCTCAAAGACACGAAGTCGTTATTGATAGCAAGCTATTCTTTTGTGTGTTTTTAACCAAAATAATCAATTTGGAAGTATTGACAAACTTAGCATGTGTATCTCTTTTCACAGCAAGGATGATGAATCCTTAAGCATGCTAATTTTGTGAGTTACAATAGAAATACGAGATGCGACAGACCTTTTGCAGTGTCAACAAATGAACATAAGATTTCCTGTGCTTTGAACAACCAAAACAACAGTGGAAGTGTTTTGTAAAATGTTCAATATGCATTTATCCAATCCCAGAATACTTTTTTACACGATTTTAAAAGTAGTATAGTTTATAAGCTAGCTCGCGAGTGTCCCTACCTATTGTGTGGTTAATGGAAACATTTAAAAACCCACGACAGCCACGGTGAAAACGTTTGTCGATTGTTTGTTAAAAGCGCACAGAGCTCGTTAACCACCTGACCGAGAGGCCATTTTTCCGGCACAGGAACATGGTGCTTCACAGTTTCATTAAGCAGGATGGCTGCGTAGTGGGATAGACCAACCAATATTTTCAGCTCTAAGGCTGCACGTTGAAAATATTAATTGGTCTACCCCCAGATAATGAATATGGATTCTTCCAATTGCTGCCATTGAACTGAGATGGAATGTGCTACCGCGATTCAAAGGGTTAAAATAAGTTACTGGGCAAATGTAAAAAAAACATGTTGACATTTTTTTTCTTCATTGGCAGAACGGAGTATCGACATAATTTCCAGGAATGTTCTTTGAACTGAACGTTCCAAGAAAATTAATGATGCTTCTGTTTCCCTTGAACCATATAACTAAAATATTTTGTCTCTTTGCTATAATTCCTTATGGTCGACTGGTATTGCGAATAAGGAGTCATTACGCCTTTATCCAACACAAGTTTCAGACCACCGTACCAATATGTGATCAAAGTTTATGACACCACACTGGAACGTGCTCGACTAGCTCCTTCCGGTGAAGGGTCATAAGATGTATTTTTGGTAGAAAACAATTCAAATAAACAAATTGCAAACGACGATGTTTTCTACAGCCGTGGAATGAGTTTTTTTTTATTATTCTCCAGCAAGGGGCTAATTCTAAACTAAGTTAAAAACTGTTTTTTTAATTTAACCCTTTCAGCCCGAGCGGCCGCTTTTCCGGCCAGAAACATAATACGTCATAACGTCATTAAATAGGATGGCCGTTCAGTAAATGTGTGGGGTAGACCAATCAATATTTTCAACGTGCAGCCTCAGGGCTGCACGTTGAAAATATTGATTGATCTACCCCAAATAATGAATATGGACTCTTCTAATTGCTGCTATTAAGCTGGCATGGAAGATACCACTAGAGTTCAAAGGGTAAAAATTCAAAAAATAATTAAAATAACACAATTTGATATCGTGGGTGTTCGGTAAAGGGATAAAACTGTAATTGGAAAATGTTACTCGTGGAGGGGTGGAGGAGGTGCTCATGGAATTACCAACGAGTTTTAAATTATGTGGGTGGTAGCTAGAGGTCGTATATCCCCCCCCCCCCCCCCCCCCCAACGTTTGCTGATAGAATAAAAATATTAAGGGTGTTTTCCAGGTATGAATGCATTGGGGAATCTTCAAGCTAACGCCATGCTGCCACAAGAAAACATCTCAACTATCCTGTAGATCATTCAAGTTTACCAATTATCCAACTTTGTAAACATCCATATCTTATCAGTACGCACGAATCGACCACAAATAGATTAAATTTTATCATAGATTTAGTCATTAGATCAAGCGGGACGGGGGTTCTGACATCTGATTGACACGTCTAGCTGTCTATCTGGCTATTGACACAGATAGCGAATTCAATCAGAGACTGTAATACTATTGTTTTAACCACCTATGCTACAACATTTTGATGACCTCTGCCCCCATCTTTGAGGAGGTACATTACTAAACCACCTTTTCGCATTTAGATCGATGGTGTTCGCGGGGGCATCTAATCTAGAAGTCATCAAGAACAAATCGCTCAATGTTTGAATATTTATCGACAAACATGATGTGAACAGTCGATAAAAAAACCTATCGTGGGGGTCAAGAGAGATACTGTGTAACAAGAAAAAATGATATTTTTTGGTGCATTTGTTATTTTAAGAAGTTGTTTGTTGTTTCAATATTTATAATACTCCTTTTCATTGCATTTGTTCAAGTGTCCATTGTTCTTGTTTGTAAATAACTTGCGAAGGTATTACTCTACCACCACTCCCCCCGCCCCCGCCCCCTCGTTTAATCCACCCTATAAGACTGTAAACCATTTGTATATATATATTTATCTCAATTCGTGTCAAACTTTTTTCTTTAACCAGTTCACATTTTTTTTTACAAGTAAGCCATTTTCTGGATTTCACCGGTGAAACAAGCCAGCTTCAAACTATTAATTAAATTTTAAATGCTTAACCCTTCACCTAACGAATAGTTCACGCTCATGCGTAATATACAGATTGCGCAGTTATAAAAATATTTTCCCAAAATTTTCAGATTCTTTCATATTCAGATTCTTAATTTACGGTATACATATAAAAACGTTTTTACAGATAAATGTTTTATAGATAATGTATTCAGCATACCGCGGGAAGTGACATAGCCAGATTGGCTGTCTACATGACACTCCCTCAAAAAAACCATATCACGTGACTCCTAATTGGAACGAGCTCAGCGAGCTCGTTCCAATAAGGGGGTCACGTGTTATGGTTTTGTTGAAACGTTTTGAAAAAAATGAATAAAATAAAAAAAATTGATATACTGAATGGTGGGTAAAGGTTAAGTATAATTAGAAAAAAATAAGATGTTAAAAAACAAGGTCATCCCCCCCCCCCCTCCATTCTCCCGTATTCTTATTGAAGTTTACGTCGTGTACTATGAAGAGAAAAATTACTTCACCCGTCGTCGCACAGAGAGTTATCCCTGCCCCACGACGAGAGAAATAATTTCCTGAAAATTATATATTTGACAGAAAACAAATATTTGCAAATCTGTCAGAAATTAAACAGCGATAAGCTCGGGGTAACATTTTGGACATATAACACCAGGATCATAGATCATGTGAAACGCCTAGGCATTCTAATACTTCTGTTATAGCCGAGACTGTAAAAATATCAAAGTTGTGCCTAGGCGTTTAGAGAAACTACGTGCAAATTAACGAAAACATTTATTCATCAGATAGTTCCATCTAAGTACTTAATTCTACGAACTGCACCTCAGAAGAAATCAGCGACACTTGTCTTTTTCAAATTTCCCGGATGCCATAGAATTAAGAAAATAAATAAATAAATAATTGAGAATTCCGTGTGTTTTGTGCTGGCCTCGTACATACTTGGTTAACTAGCATTCCCTTTCTGGCGTATGTGGGTGACTGAGCGGTGGGCGTGGTTCAGTATAGTTTCGCTAGGCGGTTGGTGCCGAAGAAAACTCTCTCGGCGTGGGTTCGAACCACCGTCAAGCCATTGAAAGCATTTATGTTTTTAAACAACTTATTCCGATATATCGTACTCTCTGTGGCGAAGCCACAGAGGGTACGATATATCGGGATAAGAAACGTCGTCCCATTTTATCAAACTTTTCAAATCACAAACGGAAGATATTGCCTGAAGTGGAACTCCAACTGTGTGAGGAGGTGCGTTCACATCATCGCTCCTCCCCAAGCTACGCACCTATGATATGAAACTGTTTCAAAACAGACTCTGCACAAATGTTTCTGATGGAAGTGCACTGTCACACTAACTGATTGCAGCTTTTGAATTTTTTTATCAGAACTGGGGGACCTTTATGTGAAACAAGTGATTGTTTACGCAACAGCCAACATTTTGTTTGCAAAACTATCTGTTATCGCCATACAGCCTACCTTTTCGTGTTGGGGATGAATCTGATAATCTTGTTTTTCGCACGTTTTAAGACATTCGTAATAACAATTACACACACATTTCAATCACAAATGTGGGTTACGAACCCTCCACCAGTTGGTTTATCACAAACAAGATAACGAATTTCGTCCCTATCAGTAAACATGGTGATTTGGTGTTGTCCTTGATAGATACAGGTATGATCCAATATGTCTTGAGAACATATGGTTCGCTTGATTTTTTATATAAATGGATCGCCGTGTGACACGGGTGTTTGGTCCGGACATTTCACCAGTCTGTCCTAAATATTAGTTCAATTGCCTTGTTGTTGTATTAAATATTAGTTCAATTGCCTTGTTGTTGTATTAAATAAACATCAACCAGTTTAGTTTGTAATGAAAAATGTTGTTTAACGAAACTGTCATATTATTGGGTTACTAGGTTCTGATATGATAATAGCCTATTTCTAGATTTTTTCTAAGTATGTGACATCAACGAAAAATAACAACAAAAAGCTTTTAAATTAACCATTAATTGATCAAATCCCCAAAGAATGTCGGACGTAATTCATTGCACGTTATTTCTCATTAAAATTTATTCGCTTTTAGAAGCACGGGGGACTTCTTTGTTTCTGATTTAGTTTCATGCTTACCGAAAAAACCTCTTGAACATTATCACTAACCCCACAAAATGTAGGACGATACTCCGAGGGGCATGACATTAATTTTATAAGATCAGTCAATTTTATATGGCTGCTGAAGTTGTTACCTTATTAACTATCATCCCCGTACTCGCTCAGACTAACGGTATTGATTATTTGTTAATTTATTGGGGTTTAACGACACTTTCGACAGCCAGGACCACCTCGTGTCGGACAGGTTCACGGGTGGAGGAAGCCGGAATACCCAGAGAGAACCACCGGGCAACGGCGAGCAACTGTCAGGCTCCCCAGCATACTAACTCCACACAAGCAAGTCTAGCATTGGTTGAAGACAAGTGCACCATCGACGTGCAGCACGCCTTAGTACACAACGCCACCGTGCCCCCACGTGGGCAATGGGGGTGAAGTGTCTTGCTCAAGGATACAACGCGGTTGACGCGGGTGGAATTCGAACCGAGGACCTCTGGGCTTGCAGCCTGCACGTCTTCCTACCGAACTACCGAGACTAGGTTATATTATCATTAACAATATGGTTACCTTTATCACCTAACCTCAGGGGATCTGGGCAATTTGCGACAGACTGTACCAAACCATCACTCGCGTGTCCAGAGGCTAGGCAGTAGTTTCTAACCAAGTCTTGACTGCATACATAGTAGGCAGTCAGTACTTGACTAGAAACTATTGCCGGGCTAGTCTCACATTGCCCCTCACAACTGCATGATGGGACACCTTTTTGACGCAACACAGTGTGTTCAAGTCGAACACGATAGGTGTAATTTCATCCGAAATGGAAATATATGTGTCAAGAATTCAAGCTGCACAAAAAAGAGAAAAAGCTAGAATTTATCCCTTATTATGCCCCCGACTTGAAAAGTCGAAGGAGTGTCTAGAAGAGGCCTCCGTCACTCCATTCGCCTGTCCGTCTGTACCCACATTTTCCCTTGTATCTCAGCCACTGCTACTCCGAATTGAATGCTATGTGGTGTTGTGATCGAGCATCATGGGGAAACGATAACTGTGTAGTGTGAGTTACCCAGAGTTATGGCCCCTTTTCAATCTTTCGACCTGGAAATCTTCTTTTTTTTGGCGGGTCTGGCGCATTGGCCCACGCTTTGCGTTGCCCCTCTTGTTTTTATTACGTTTATAATTTTAGAGTTTTCGTGACATTTGAACGTGATTCTTAAGTTTGGGAATGCGTATTTCAACTTCAAACGTATAGCCGTACTCTTGAATTTCTTCAATAAAAACACTAAAACGTTGTTGTTCTTGCTATGTATTTATAGATTTCTTATTCTTTATTTTACAGAACATGGTAGAATGAGAAAACTCAGTGGTTCCTGTTCCGAGGAAAGTTATCCAGAAACCTCTGATATTTCAGACACCGAATACAACGGCGACGAAGATGAAAAATTAATTATAGTTGATGATAATGTTCATGACAATGACTTTTCGTTCTCAAGTTCGATTCTTTCAAGTAAAAGTTTCAGTGAGGAGCCAAAACATCACAGTTCTCCAAACCACCACAGTTCACAACACCACCACAGTTCTCCGAACCACCACAACGTCTCATATTCACAACGTACAAGTGAAAACGTGTCTCACAACAAACTCAATTCAGACAGTGCTTCTCAGTCCAATCATAGTGCTTCTTCGTCCACAACATCTAGAAACACTAGTAGTGCACCTAAACCAAAAATATGGTCCATAGCAAACATTATAGGGGATGACAAAAAGTCAACATCAGACTCTTTATGTCCGACAACATCAGAGTCATCGCCATCATCATGAGATAATGTGAATATATGGACTTCCCTATTTCACATTTAAGCATCAACTGCAACCCATCGTTCTTTATACGTCACACTTGGTAAAATATTTTACTGAGTATTGTAATAAATAATAATTGTTATATATTTGTAAATTATTGTTGAATTTTTCACCTATTTTAAAAAATTTATATTGAATAAATAATATTTCAAAACTAATTACACTTATATTTATTTTAAAAAAAAACGTCTGTCTATACTTATCATTTCGATTTTATAAAAGACGTCTACCCGTGAAAGAGACAATTGAAACTACGTCAAAATTATCCAACTTCCCAATGTATCATCTGTTTTGCAAACTGTTAGATACCATGGGCGGATCCGAGAGGAAGGGGGTTTACCGGCGCCACTTTATTTTTGTAAATTATTTTTTTTACAGAAATCGAGACCAGGAAATCGGTATTATCCATGATAACAGACGGAGCATCCACTACCTGAGGTAGTACCTATAGCTCCTGCCAATACTATAAAACTTTTACAATTGTATTTTCTCGAATTGCATTTTCTAGTTTCGACTTGAAATGCTGAAAAGAACCATTAGCATTTTCAAAGATGTGGCAATTTGCCAGTTGCAAATTGCCATATCTTTTAAAATGCCATTGATCAATTTTAGTCAGTTATATTAATAGATAGAAAATACAATTCTAGAAAATACAATTGTAAAAGTTCTGTAGTATTGGCTCCAAGTGATCTATTGTATGAGTCGTTATAAATTCGCTGGCTTCCGACGACGGGAGGGGATATTCTCGACCACAACGCACCGGTACACGTGATTGAATATAGTGCCCTACTACCCAATCAAAATCCTGGATCCTCACTGGATACTACGTCAGTTTTTAATTTCTCGATGAGATAGATGCGTTGTCTTATTGTCCTGGGATAAGGGCGTTGATGCCAAAGGGAGGTAATCGAATACCTACTCTATATTTACCACAGTACGTAACAATTTGATAGCAGTCGCGCACTGAATTAAAAAAAAATGAGTATTTAAAAAAAGATAAATGTCAACAAAACATATCATTTGACCCCATATTGGAACGATCTCGTCGAGATCGTTCCAATGAGGGGTCAAGTAACATGGTTTTGTTGAAAACATTACGAAAAATTAAAAAAAACAAATTAAAATAAATTTCTATATCGTGCGTTTTGGATAGAGGGTTCAAAGTATTTACAAATTCGAGTCATTAAAATATTGGATGGACGTGGTGGCGGACGATTAAATATGCTGGTTGAGGTTAAAGAATTTTAGACTGAATTTAGGTACGCAACACATTACCTCGTGCCAAAGGTGTCCCGCTGCAACAATTTGCGTTGCTCATTTCTGCAGGATATTTTTGGTTTCGACCCCACAAAAAGTCCTCTCTATGCCATTGTCTCAGGGGAAGAAACATGTATGCAGACTCCAATTAATTAATTTGTTCCATTAAGGAAAGTTGGTGGTTATCCGAAAGAGGAGTTTGTAAGTTTCCCACAATAGGAGCAGCATGATTTAATTCTCATATAGGTGGAATTGACCCAGACGAAATGAAATAATATTTCTTCAGAAACAAGTGAATTTAAAAAAAAACACTGCTTCTGACCCGCACATAGTTGTTAGCTAAAATATGGATAAAGTGAGCTCATTCCAGCCATAGGCCATAAGTTATGATTTCGAAGAAACAAAAATCAGGATTAAATTAGAATGGCCCCCTCTCTGCATAGAGGTTGGTTCAATGTGTGGACAGAAGCTTCAGAAGAATTAATCAATCCGGACGAATCTTTGTGAATTTGACAGTTGTAAGGCGAAATACGCGTTTCTGGCAAGATTGGAACTCTTAAACTTGAATGTTAACAGTTTTTGTCTGTGACAACACTATGATCCACATGAATAAAAAACATTGAATATCTAGACAGGACGCGATGTGTGTTCGAATCGGCAGGTGCTTTACATAACGAGTTGGAATGGCGTAGTCATATTTCGCGAGAAATATGACTACGCCATTCCAACTCGTTACGAAAAACACCCACCGATTCAAACACACATCGCGTTCCGTGTTTATTACACACCCCATGCATTAAAATTCATTGAAATAAACAAATTTTAATTCCATGTGTAAATCCAAAGGTGAAGAGTCCGTTTGTTTTGTTTGAAGCTGTACTGATCAAATGGATCGATAACAATTCAAAACAACCTTTTGGGAACCAGTCTAAATTACATTCGTTATCTTTTCTATTGGGCGTGTTTGTTGAAATTCGTATCGCTGTTTCTCTTTTGCTGGTGTCCATTCACGCCTAACCATTTTGTGGCTATTACTGTTAGTTAAAATATAAGTACAAATTTGGGCAGATTTGCAAAACAGCTGGGAGAAACATGTCAAGATGTCCGAAAATTTACCGAAATAAAGCTGACCAATTTAGATATAACGAGACCCACAGACAAGACGGCCGCGGGACTGGGTTAATGTTGTTGGAAATGATTGTTTTTTTAAAAAATATTATCTCATTTTTGGTTAACTAATTTTTTGTGAACCGACTTTATTTTGCTTTGGGTGTTTTCTTTTTTACACTACGCGACAGATGATCGATAATTGTATAACGAAATTCGGAAACTTTTAGAAGCGTAACTAATCACTCGACGGGAAAGGAACTAGTAGAAACGGCGATGGGAAAAAGTTCCGGCTTGTACATCACCAGTTGAATACAGAAATATTTATATCATATTGGCGATTCCGTTAAATACAAGGGTTTAAAGTTTAATGGATATGTCAGAATATAGGAGTCATAACAGAACCACCGTGTTAGTTTACGTCAGCGATGTTCTCGTTCGAACTGCTCTTAGAAATATTAAAACTCATTGTGAGGTTTGGCATTTCTGCAGGAAGACGGCGAATATGTGAATATTTTATCTCTAACAAATTTCGTTGATTTAAGACTACTTATGTAAGCTGTGGGTGTATCATATAACAATCTGGTTAGAGTGATCTGCTCTTTGGAAAATTAAGATGAATAGGGAAGAACGCAACCATTCAATAATGTAGGTAATTGCAAATTCCGTATGGAAAAAATGTAGTCGGTTACACAGTTTGTTGATAACCTTGCACGATTTTATCAGTTACTCGGTTTTGTTTGTGACCTAATAGGGTATATACAATGTTGGTAAATTCCATATTAGGCTTGAGTCCAACATGGAATTTCCAGACATCGTATGTACCATATTAGACCACGAACTTCGTAACAAATATATTTTTCGACTATTTCTCCTTTATACCGAATTCGAAATAGAAATGATTAATAAATGATAAAGTTCGTACTTGTTTAACGTGAAGCGGTTATCGGCTGTAGCGATTTAGATAAATTGGTGAAAAACGAAGCGATCACTCTGTTAGCCGTGTATAGATCTCAATAGACTGTGTAAGGTGTATATACAACTTGCATCCTTCGCGATATCAAATCAGTTAATTTCTCGGATGTTTGTTGGAGGTACGATATCATTAGTTACACAGTTTGTTAAGTGTACTAATATAGTATACACGGAGTCAGTTGATTCTATACTGGACTAGAGCCGAAGTTCTCCCCAATACAGAACCAAAGGCTACCATTTACTAGATTAACGTCAGTAACAAACTGTGTAACGAATATCCTTGCTTTCGTTCTTTCTCTATATGCTGATCTGACGACATTTTCGATAGCCATGCAGGGCCACCCTGTGTCGGACAGTTGTACCGAGAGCGACTCAAAACAGCGGCGAGCAAGTGTTAGACCCTCAACGTACCAGTGTCGCACAAACAAGGTTAACGTTCACAGGAGACAAGTGCACCACTGATGTAGAATACGCCTTAGTACACAGCAGCACCGCGTCCCCATTGATTTAGCAACTGCGATGAATGATAAATGAATAACTGATGATAGAATTCATACTTTTTTAACATGAATCGGATTTCCTCAGCCGAAATTTTGAAGAAAGATAAATAAACAAAGGGGAGATCACTCTACCAGTGATGCATAGATTCCGAATGACTATATATATAGTTCATACATATTCCACACGTGGCGTTGTAAAACAAACGAAATTCCAAACATTAAGGTGGTAAGATATAATTTATACGCTGTCGGTAAATTTCACATCAGGCTCTAGCACGGAACTTTCATATATTCGATATTAGGTCACTACATGAGTACAACTAATATCTTCTCTCATCTGATGTTTTGCTTTATTTTTTCGACTATTTCTCCTTTATACCGAATACAACTAATATTAGGTCACTACATGAGTACAACTAATATCTTCTCTCATCTGATGTTTTGCTTTATTTTTTGTCCAAGGTTCATCTATACAAGCATTGAAATATCGATGAAAAATCGTCTTCAAGCATCTCTGTTTATCCCCACTCACCACATTTTACGTCAAAAGTCTCGTTTCCTTGTCTGGAAGTTGGGGTATATATTTTATTACACGCCTGTTCTATGTAATCCCCATCTACAGCAACACTAAACCATGGGGAGAATGAAAATCTGTTCCGCACACATGTGTGGAACGGAAATCGTTGACGGACTATTTTTAAATTGAAGCGAAATTTCACTGGATTTTTCCACAAATCGTGCACCGCAATTACAATTTGAATCCCAAGCGATAGCTAAAATCGTTCCCGGAGTTCCAACGTGTTCTATGTGCCAGTAGGCACATAGAACACATTGGAACTCAGGGGACGAAATATTAACACGGGTTCCCCTCGCAAATTTGGTTGGCGATAAAATGTGTTCTTTGTGTATCCTCAAATAATACAATACCAGATCATAGGTATCCTCAAATAGCTAGGGCACAATGTGTCACATTGTGCATTTTCACATAAGCACATATCGGCACATCCAGCATGTGCCTATGAGTTGGTGCAGTTTCACATAAGCACAGACAACAAAAAGGGATTCTCCAGAAGGTATCCTCGATAGGTATCCTTAAATAATACATTACCTGGTCATAGGTATCCTCAAATACTGAAATGAGGCTAAGAGTCGTATGTGCGAGCCACTCGTTCGAGTGAGTACTTTATGTATGGCTTATTTGCTCGATGGGATTCGAGTCGTTCGAGCAGGGACTTATCAGTAACTACCTACTGGACCGATCCTTGGCTTTAGGAATGATATAGGCTTTCAAAGGAGGTTGTCTGTCAGTTGGCTATAATCGAAAGGGGCCCTCAGTACGATAACACTACGTACCACTATTAAAATGCACGGTATGACGGTCCTAAAAATGGATTCTTGGGGAATCCTAACAAGACAAACTACTCTAGTTCAATCGAACTTACCTCCAGGGGGGGGGGGGGGGGGCACTCTGTACTATAGCACTACGTGCTACTCTTAAAAGCTACGGTATGGCGGTCCTAAAAAGGAATCTATGGAAAATCCGTAGTAAATAAAATCAATTTCGGTAGTTTGGGGGTGGATTTTGGTGATTTGGAGGGATTGTCGAGTTTATTTGGGTAATTAAATTTACTCCTATTCAAATGACCATAACCTCCGAACATACCCCTATTGTATAAGAAACCTTTGGGTAACGTAGCAACCACGTGCTACCATGGAAACCAAGATGGCGGCCTCCAGTATGCAAAATGGACGACGGAAACACGTATCACCCTAACAACACGCTCTGCACAAGCGCACTAACACCACATATCACTATGGGGGTGACGTCAGAACATGGCCGCTCACGCGGGTTACCATGAGAACACAACACGGCGCCACTAGGTTACGTGACATGACGTCACTTCCGAGGTCAAACCACGGAATCCAAATTTTACGGACTCGTCTAAGAGATCTCAATAACGGAATGCCTTATATGTATACAGGGGAAATCTGATTCACCTTGATCAATGTTATAGTCGAGACTGAGATAGGTATAGCTGGGAAGTAATGGATGAGATATGGGGTAGAATAACAGAAGCCAATAGTACTGGTACAAGGCCGCAATGGAACAAGACTGTTGTAGAAGCTAATGATAGGACAGATAGGCCATAGACCTGTAATGGCCTTGGAGCTTTGGCGACAAGATGGAAGCGGTTGGTAAGACTACATTAGACCCATTGAGGGCTTTTACATAGCCTAATGCGACAAAAGGTATCCTCGATAGGTATCCTCAATAGGTATCCTCAAATAATACAATTCCAGGCCATAGGTATCCTCAAATACCCGTATGTGCCTATGTGATAGGGCATATTGTTTCACATTGTGCCTTTTCACATAAGCACATATCGGCACATAAAGCATGTGGCTATGTGATAGGGCATATTGTGTCACATTGTGCCTTTTCACATAAGCACATATGCCAAAAGGGATTCTCCAGTAGGTATCCTCGATAGGTATCCTCAAATAATACAATACCAGGCCAAAGGTATCATCAAATACCCGTATGTGCCTATGTGATAGGGCATATTGTGTCACATTGTGCCTTTTCACATGAGCACATATCGGCAATTGGGGTGCCTGGGGATATTGCCATTGGATATAGGTTTTTATTATGCAGAAGGGAAATAACTCTGCACACAGGTTATGGGAAATCAAGCAATCTGATTGGTTAGTTATAATCTAGATAAATGAAACAACAAGAGTACTTGGAATAGGGTCAGAACTAACAAGAAATAGACCAGAATAGCTAATTATAGTAATAATAAGGTAAACTGTTCCAACTAATAGGCTCTTCTACGCTACTGGAGTATACTCCAGAACAACGGAACATGCCTAGGTAGACGTAAATTATTACATATATAGATAGAAGCAGAGAATTCTGCAAGAATTCGAAATAGTAAAAAATTGGGTGGATTTTGGTGATTTGGAGAGATTGTCGGGTTGTTTGTGGTAATTAATTTACTCCGATTCAATCGAACATACCCTCAAAACATACCCCCGTCCTATTGCAGAAAAATTGGGTAATATAGCAATCACGTGCTACCACAGAAACCAAGATGGCGGCCTCCAGGATACAAAATGGACGACGGAAACACGTATCATCCTAACAACACGCGCTGCGCATGCGCACTCACACCACATATCACTATGGAGATAACGTCACAACACAACATGGCGCCACTGGGTCACGTGACATGACGTCACTTCCGAGGTCCCCCAACTAGGGCTCCAAACATACGAGACATACTACCGCGATTTTTGTGAAAGCGCGCCCGTTTACGACGATTACGTTAGGTAAAGGTTTAGAGTCAAAATATGGGTTTGTTTTAGTCCCTTTTCTCACCCATAGTTATAAACTTTCTTTAACGCTTTCGTTGCCGAAAGCGCCTATTGTTACATATTTTATGCTGATCATCTGTACGTTCTGGTATGCGCAGATCAACCCTCCCATCTGATTAGCCCTTTCCAACAATTAATCAGATGATAGAGTTTCAAGTATGTCATGAATTTTATTCAACTTCCTCGCACACAGGTGTACATAGAGGTCATCCACATATGGATAAAGTGGGTGTGGCTGTAAAAGGGTTAACATCCTTCCAAAGCAAGTGGTGATTCTTGTGTGTTATCTTTGATAACCAAACGAAGTCATCACTCGCTATTCCAAATTTTGTTCCCGAACCTTCACGGATAAAGCAGGGCAGCTCTACATCCGGTTTCATTTATGGCGGATGGCATGACCAATTCAATAAAATAGATACTCCGATTAATAACCAAATGAGGGATTCAAAAGGGATTCCCTAGAAAATATCTTCGATAGGTATCCTCAAATAATACAATACCAGGCCATAGGTATCCTCCAATACCAAAATGAGGCTAAGAGGGATAGTAAATTAGGCCTCATTGTGATTTTTTTCATGGCCCTCGTGACCTCAAACGAAATGAGGTTGGGGATAATAAATTAAACCTCATTGAGGGATTTTCTAATGGACCTCAAGGCCTCATACGACAGAAAATGGATTCTCTAGAAGGTATCCTCGATAGGTATCCTCAAATACAGTACCAGGTCATAGGTATCCTTAAATACCGAAATGAGGCTAAGAGTCGCATTTGCGAGTGACTCGGTCGAGAAAATACTCTATGGCTTATTTGCTCGGTGGGATTCGAGTCGTCCGAGCAATGCCTTATCAGTAATGACTCGATAGATTCTTGGCATTAGGAATGATATAGGCTTTCATGGAGGTTGCCTATCAGTTGGCTATAATCTAAACGGACCCCCTCAGTACTATAGCACTACGTGCTACTATTATAAGCCATGGTATGGCGGTCCGAAAAAGGATTCTGGGGGGAAATCCGTAGTGAATAAAGTCAATTTCATTAGTTTGAGGTGGATTTTGGTGATTTGGGGGAATTGTCGGGTTGTTTGTGGTAATTCTACGAAGTATCCGAGCCAGACAATTACTCTAGTTCAATCGAACTCACCCCGGGCCCCTCAGTCCTATAGCACTACGTGCTAAGCCGATCGAATGGGAAATCCGTAGTAAATAAAGTCGTTTTTGGTGATTTGGAGGGATTGTCTGGGTTGTTTGTGGTAATTCTAGGAATCGGGCAATTACTCCTGTTCAAAAGAAAATGTCCCCGCCTCATTGTAGAACATTGGGTCACATAACAACCCACGTGCTACCAGAGAAACCAAGATGGCGGCCTCCAGTATACAAAATGGCCGGCGGAAACACTATCACCTTAACAACACGCGCTGCGCATGCGCACTAACACCATGTATCACTATGGGAATGACGTCACAAGACGGCCGCTCACGTGGGCTACCATGACAACCAAACATGACGCCACTGGGTCACGTGACATGACGTTACTTCCGGAGTCCTGCCACTGGGGGGCGGTTACCTCATCTCCTACTACTCCTATACTTTCGCACCGATGCGGCACCTCCCCTAACCTATAGCATGGGACATCTCCATCTACTCGCATCGACCCAAAGCCTTACACACCTTTAGACTGGAATGAATGTTTCGAGAAATTCCCCGAATTTCCATAGCCAGACCATAAATTCCCATTTTAATTGCTTCTCTTGAACTTGGCCACTCAGATCTATCTTAATTTAATATTCGCTTTAAAGTTCCCTTGAAAGACTCGAATTTCGATATTTCCTGACATTCGTGACAGGCTAGATGGGTAATATGGATGTGTGTCCAGAACATGCGTGATGTACTGTTTTTCCAACAATTATCCATTAACTGGCCATAAATACACAGATAACCACCATGGGAGAGAACTGGCATTCCACTACGTTTATCTCTTACCACATATCCCATTATAGCGTTAAACAGAAGCGCGGAAATGGACATAAAATTTAATGCTAAATGACCAGCGCTTGAGTTATTGCTGGTCTGTTTAAGTGACAAATCGGTTTTTGGGGTCCGTCATATAAACGCACATTCTTATACCTTGGCCGGAAAGAGAAATATTATCAAAGATATATACACCTTTAAACAACAAAATCGAAAATTCAAGCTATCACCTTGACACAGTTTTGGTATGATTGTTATTTCTGAATGTTTTTTCAAAGCGTAGCAAAAATAAGCCAAGCGTTCCGGATTGATTCAGAGAGAACTGTTGTTATACGTGGCCCTCAATGCCTCCTAACACGCGGCTCACTTTGAAGGGTTCATTTTAATTAATTCCAGCAGATCTCTGAACCTGTCTAAATCATTGTTTGTGCGAGGTTTGCTTTATAGGAAATAAGTGAATTTTGTTGCGTGCACTGTTTTGTGTTGCGGACAATATTTTAAAATGTCGTGGTCAAAATTCCACTTGTACAACGAAGTTTCCTCTCGGAAATAGTTGGTGAAAAATCATAATTATTACAGGCACAGTTTCAGCTGAAAGACCTCCAGGTTCAGCCGAAATCCCAAAATCCACAATTTGCGTTTTTGCGTGGTGAGTTTGGCGTAAGAAAAAGAATCCGGCGTGCTCCAAGTGAATTTCAGAGCAGAGGTTTGCGGCCGTCTGGCGTTTCAAAATGTTAACCGTTCACAAATGTGACTATGATATATGTGGCACAAGTTGAAAGTACAGTGTGTCGGAACGTTTCACTGTATGCACAGGATAGTTAAGCGTCTTGCTCAAGGACAGAGTGCAACTGACCAGTAGGGTTGTTTAGCTTATTAATATTTTACAAGGATTTTCGAGCAAGCTACACAACTTATATTAACGCCTCTCCTTGACATACTGGATTGTAGGTGAATTGACCTCCGAAGCGGCAACTTCGTATCTGACCTCGCTCTTCTCAAAATGACGAATCTTTAGCCTGTGCGAGGTGAGTGTCTTCACACACAGGGAGCTGCCATTTTATGTCCATACTGGATAGGTCGCGCCGCTGTGACGGCACTAAGCTCACATTTTTTTCCAGAGCGTGTTTGGAAACCCCGAAAACTTTCCGACCGAGGTTCGATCCCAGGACGCCAGGCATGAGAAACCTGCGTACTTATCCATTCGGCTACCACAAGAGGCGGGCTGGCCGCATGATTCACTGGGAAATATCTCTGCGTTCCCCCAATATGCAACCCAACACATCTTGATGCGTGAAATTTCGTGAAAATTACTAAAAAACGAAATGGATCTGATTGCATTGACCGCCGGTATATCAGCCGGCAATAACCGGGATGAGGGGGCACTCTCGATTTTGAAATGTGGAGCCTTCTATGTTCCTTTGAACTGTTAAACATGAAAGCTGAAACGCATATAATTAATTATGAAATTACATTTTGGGCCAGCTCCATATACGTGTTTCCGCTTTCACGTTTGATAGTTCAAAAGAGAACAAAATGCTCCACATTTCAAAATAGAGATAGCAAGCAGCATCATTAACCCATATTGGGGCGGAACAAACCCCAGGGTACGGACGTGGTTAGAGATTTCCGATCGGGGGGGGGGGGGTGTAGGGTAGTTAATTTCCAACTAGAGGGAGGGACCGTAAGGGGAGCTCCCTTCCGCCCCCCCCCCCACCCTAGTTGAAAATTCACTACCGAGAGAACTTTTGAAAATGAAGCCATGAAAGAGGGCATACAATTGATTCTAGTAACTGAAATGCTGAGACATTTATAATAGAATTATCAGGTTATTATTATTTAGTAATATTTGAAAATTGAATAAGTGCTAAACAAATGCTCAAGCTGAGAATTTTGAGCAATTCACACTGTCCTAACATTAAATCAGATCTTATGCAGGAATGATCAATTTTCGATGTTTCATCATTTTGTAACTGTGAATGATGGAATTAACTCACGATAACGATTTTACATGATGTGATTTTCCCTGAAGTGCATTTCGAAGATTTTTTTTATTACGATAAGTAAATGTACTATAGAAATCTCGTACCGATTGGCATCATGCACACTTATGAAGCTCGATATTGTGCACACTGTATATAGTTGTAAATAGTAACAGTTAGAATTTTTGCCGATTTGAAACCGAGTTGGGATTTTGGGAAGTAAAAGAGACATCAGCATCACCAAAGAAGCTCTAAAATCCAGATGGATGGAATTTCCAACTACTCATAACTTGCCCTCGGAATTTCCAACTATAGAACATTTTGACCATTTTGTGTGTGGGGGGAAGGGGGGGGGGGGTGACACCCGCTTCTCACACACACACACCGCTCCCCCTGTCGCCACGTCCATGCCGCGGTGTCATTTTGAACAAGTTTACGATAATCTCTTTGCAAAGTAGTCGTCTCGATGGTTGTTTTCTGTTTCCTTTAACCCTTTACCTAACGTAACGGCCAAAACCGGTCAGCGCTATTCTCAAAAATCGCCAATTAATTTTCATTATTTTTTCATTTTATGCCTCTAAAACATAGGTTATGACCCCTCGTCGAGCTCGTTCCAATGAGGGGTCATAACCTATGTTTTTGAGACAAAAAAAATGAAAATAATAGTTATTCAAGAATTGTTTTTGCAAGTGTCGTCTGCTTCTCCTGTTAGGTAAAGGGTTAAGTTATTTTTATTTCTGTTAATCGTTCCCTTGTTCAACAGAAATTTATTGTTGTATATATTCATCTTTTTATAACTAGACGGGTTACCTTGTTCGTTTTTCTATGTAAAATTTGTTTCCTCTATATATAGACTTTGTGTCAGAAAGAGGATGTACAGAATCGCCTGCATGACGCCCCATGATCACCCACTTCCAAACCTTGCCCCACGGAAACCATTTCTGTCGAATTAGTGGCGAAGATGATACAAAAATGCCATCAGAATTCCATGTATGTGAATTGCTGTTGATAGATCAGATGCAAGGAAACAGCGTTCTTTCAGTTGGTAAATTCGAAATTTTTTCTCGTCAAACCGAACCGTGGGGAGCCCGATGGGTCCAGGCTCCAAGTTCCCTGGTGAAACCATCTTTGCCGAATGAGCGACGAATATGATATGATATTCAAATGCTATCGAAAAAATTCCATCTATGTGAACTGCCCATTGGTCGCTCAGACAACGTTCTTTCAGTTCGAAAGTCATTTTTGTCGAATGAATGACGAATATGACACAAAAATTTCACCGAAATGCCCTCTATGTGGCATGTCATTGATCGCTCAGACGCAAGAAACCAGCGTTCTTTCAGTTCGAAAAATCAAAATTTAAAAAGAAAATTTGGGATCCGAGATTCCCCACACCCCGATGGTGCATTTCTCGGTAATCTTTTTTGCTCACTCCACCTCTGGCTACCACACTCAGTAGATGCATGGCGTTTATCATTCTCCCTGTATCGTTGGATGGGTTAAATGCATAACCATTACAAGAAGAACATAACTAAAATTCATTTCTAGAGTAGAGTATCCGATTAAGTGTACCGATAGATAACTTTGACATATCAGTTGAAAAATCATTCATGATGAAAACACATTTTACAGAAACACTAATACCAGCATTCCCGACCTAGTATCACATTAACAATTATGTTTTGTTGTTAAATCTAATAAATACTGGCTATATAATAAGCTACATATAGTTAGAAACCGTATCTACCCTTAAATTTATCACCTTAACCCATCAACACTATATATGTGCATGTTTCGCATGCTTAAAGTGCCGCGTTCGCAGGGTCGTAAATTTGGGGGGACTTGTACCGTCGAATAGTATTAGTTATTCATGTGTTTTCCAGTGTGTATGGGAATTTACACCGGTTTGGGAACTCATACACCCTGAGGCGAAGATGAAGGGTGTATGAGTTCCCAAACCGGTGTAAATTCCCATACACCCTGGAAAACACAAGGATAACGGATTTATTTCCAAGAATTTTGGTGTACTTAATACTTTAACCTACACTGTGGGCAAAAATTGACAGAACATTTTTTGCAACTTTGTGCAAGTTTCTTAAATAAAACCAGACAAATATGGATGTCATTGGAACTGGCTCAATGAGCCAGTTCCAATGACATCCATATCTGTAATATTTTATTGCACATAAATATTAAATTTCCTGTATTTTTATTTTTGTTGTAACATAACCGAGCAGAAGGTATGAATTTATAATTAAAAATAGGTACTTTTTAGCCATATAGAATGCTATTGTATATTCTCGTTGTAACACCGTGGTTAAACACGGCGTAAAAAAAGCCACTGTGGATTGCAAGCTACACCGTACCTCTCAGCCTATCAAAATGCAGTATTGTGTTTCATTTGGAAATAAAGAACTATTACCCAACATTCTGCATTTTCAATTTATTTATTTATTTATCGGTATTTAAGGTCACATACTTATGCAGAATGACTAATCGTGACTGTGACAGTTTTACGGGTGGAGGAAGCCGGAGTATCCGGAGAGAACCACCGAGCATCGACAAGCAACTGTCAGCTCCTCAACATTCTAACTCTCTTCAAGCTCCGCTCAAGCAGGATTACAGCGGTTGAAGACATATGCACCATCGACGCGCAGTACGCCTTAGTACCGGGCGTCATCGTGCCCCATATAGGCAACCGAGATAAAGTGCCTTGCCCAAGGGCACAACTCGGCTCGTCCCGGACGGGGATCAAACTCGGGACCTCAAGCATAGATGTCCAGCGGTCTACCACTGAGCCACCGCGCCTGCATGTTCAAAGACTTTGGTGTATGTAAAGAACATGTCACATATGGTTATTAGCTGAATGTTATAGAAGTCAGATCAGCTCCATAGAAATCAAGAGTGGCAATCGTTAATGCCGTGGTAGAAACCGCGGCAGAGTGCCACGCCTTTTACCACGCCATAGCCGAAGTTTCGATGACTGTTGGCTCGTTGTTTTAATTTCTCGTTTTGATGCATAGACATTTATACCATGCTTACCTATGTTACAACCTGTGAAAAGCCCGTATGTTAAACTCTAGCGTTTAACCCCAGTATCGGTGAAAAGATTCTAGTGCGGTTAAAACGTTTTCAATGGGAATTCCACCACAAAAATTCACACCAATAGTGGTACACTTTGCGATGTTTCATTCAAACATACGACGTTTTGCGGTACTATAGACTGCCTGCAATGACTTGTTAAGTTAAAATACATACAATTGAATATTTAAAATAAAATTTAAGAATTGTTAATAATTTGACTGAAAAAGCAAGGTAAATGCAACCAACTTTGACGATGGGTCTAGCTGCCAATCAAGCATTCACGTGCAACCGGAAGTACTGCCCACCGGCGCAGATGTAAACAAAACAAACCAATGTGTTTGCGATAGAAAGTATCGTTTTTTCTCCATTTTAAGTGACCTTTTAAGGGCATGGTTTTTATAACACAGATAAGTACTAGGGCCGATAATCAGACAATCGTAGAATAAGGGTTTTAACCATTCGACAGAGCCTCATGGTTAAATCCCTTATCCTGCTCGTGGTTTCAATCTGATTGCCGGCCCAGTACCTATTTATTCTATATGTCTTTATAAGACCCGCTGACAAATTCAAATCGTGGTCGTCAAAACATTCGTCACACACCCCGGTCCCTGATGAGAGTTACGTTCCAGCACGTTGCATCCCCGTTGGATGAAGCCCAACACTTTCTCATTCCAAATTGTGGGGATGATGTTGCCACTCCATGTGTGTCGTTTTATCGAATTCAGCTGTTTGCATGTTGTTTATTGTGGTTTAACGGTACTTCCAACAGCCATGGTTATATCGTGTCGGACAGTTTTAAGGGTGGAGGAAGGAGGAGTACTCGGAGAGAACCATCGACCCGCAGCAGCCAACTGTCAGACTGCCCAACTTGTCCGGCTCAACTTATCCGGTTACCTTGAAGGCAGGTGCATTATTGATGTACAATACTCCTTAACCCTTTACCCAACGTAACGGCCAAAACCGGCCAGCGCTATTCACAAAATTCACCTTCAATTTTTATTACTTTTTCATTTTTTGTAACAAAAATATAGCTTATGACCCATCATTGGAACGAGCTCAACAAGCTCGTTCCAATGAGGGGTCATAAGCTATGTTTTTGACGCAAAAAATAAAAGAAATTAGTGCATCAAGAATGTTATTTGCAAGTGTCGTCTGCTTTTCGTGTTCAGTAAAGGGTTAACACACAGATCCGCCGTGTCCCACACGCCGGCAATTGGAATTCAATCTCTTGCCCAAGAGCACAACGCAGATGACGCGGTTAGGATTGAACCCTCGACCTTTCGGGTTGAAGTTCAATGCTGCAACCAATGCACCATGCGCGCCCATCGACTTGAGACGTAATAGATTATAATAGACTAAATGAGAAAAATACGCCCCTAGCGGTTTTGCACTCAACCTTTGATGCAGGATAAAATTGCACTGATTAACTGATTGGTGGCTATACATGCTGCTTGGAAAATGTGGTGGCCAAATATACTGCTTGGAAAATGTGGAGGCCTTAGAGGTATATATCATGTAATAGTACCCTGTCCCACAATGCCGCTCGACGAGACAAAGTGTCGGTGTAAACATTTCAAGATGATGAGGAACTTACTACTGCTGTGGAGGCTTGACTACAGGACCAAGATAAGGACTTCTACAGACGCGGCACCAACGACTGGCAGACTAGGTGGAACAAGTGTATTGAATGGGTGACCATTTCAGAGACTGATTCGCGCTCCCGCGTTGTGTCCTTGGGCAAGGCACTTAACCCCGATTGCCCACATGGGTGCCGATGACGCTGTGTACTAAGGCGTACTTCACGTCTTTGGTGCGGATGTCTTCAACCAATCTAACCCTGCCTGTGCCGCGGTGCAGAGTTCAGAGTTACGATGTTGGAGAGCTGACAGCTGCTCGTCGTTGCTCGGTGGTTCTCTCCGGGTACTCCGGCTTCCTCGTAAAACTGTCACGGTCGTGATTAGCCATTGTGCATAAGTATGTGACCGTAAACATCAATAAATAAATAAATAAATAAATACTAAGCTTATTCGGTCAGAAAAAAACCCCATAAATTAGGGTAACAAATGAATCAAGTTCACGTAATTTATGTTGTGTTCTCATTGTCACATTTTCTCCCGAACTGACTCCTCCGGTGGACGAGTCAATAAGAGAGAAAATGTGACAAGAGAATTCGACTTATTCACCCCTTTGCCATATGGGCTATGTGATGAAAGTCCGTAGGGACAACTACCACTGTTCCCTCACTGTAATATAGTTTGATCAGTTTATGCACAGACCGTTCGGGCGATTTTTGCTGGGTCTTCCGGTTCGGTTTTCCTGTTTACTGCAAAAACCGGAAAAACAAAACAATAATAACGTTCATCTAATCTTTGTTGTGTTCTCATTGCCACATTTCTCCTTATTGACTCGTCTGGTGTGACAATGACGACGCAACGTATTCGTTCTTTTGTCAGATTATATATTATATTTATTTATTGGTGTTTAAGGTCACATACTTCTGCACAATGGCTAATCGTGACCGTGACAGTTTTACGGGTAGGGCAAGCAGGAGTACCTGGAGAGAACCAGAAATGCCCCCCCCCCCCCCTCCCCACCACCATTCTCCAGACAGCATTCCTTTGGACACGAGTGGCTTTCATTTCAAGGTTTCCACACTGAGCAGAATTTGTGCTCATTTCTTCCTGAGAATCAAGCCATAAGACTAAATCTAGCGTTTCTGAACACCGGACATACTCGACATCTATATACAGAATGTGTTATCTTACCGGACACCTTTCTCCGAAATTGCCTTCTGATTGAACCCGAGTCGATTTTTGCAGCAATTGAAACCGCAGTTGTTCAACATTGGAGCAATGTTATTATGAAAAAAGATGAGTGATAAGACAATTAGGCGTGATACAACATGGGCTGTTAAAAACAGTCAAATCTCAATCCTTACGGACAAGTTACTGCAACTGCTCCCGTGTCTACTGCTATGGTTACTCATCGTGCAACTTGGTTGAACTTTTTTATTTCTCTTATAAACCATTATACAATGGTACATAAGTCAAAATATATACAATACACAAAACAAAATCGTGTGCCTAAATCATTTATTAAATTGGGTTTTTGGGGGTTTTCAATTTACTAATTAAGGTTGTCATATTGTACTTACACTCTAAAATCAACTGGGTTAAAAATTAACCCAAATCAACTGGGTTGAGCGAATGTGACCCCAATTGGGTTCATATTCACTCAACCCAGTTTATTTGGGTTGATTTTTAACCCAACTGATTTTAGAGTATACAGACAGCAAAATGTGCATGTCAATTCTGTATACGTAGCGAGGTTCAGTGATAATTCAATCCCAATTCCTGCCGGGCTGTACGATTGATGTACCACCCAGTACTCGAAATAACATTTTTTCTATGCGTAGCAAAATGCTACACATTTCCAAAAAATGAATAACATTTTGTAAAAATTGCATAGCTATTTTTGTATACCGGAGTTATGTTATGCTGTTTTGTATTGAATTCTTCTAAGTAGACAGAATAGTTTCCATCCATTTCTGGGCATTTCCAAATGATCTGCAACACATGAAACATTTACTAGGTTTTTTTAACTGAACTGCCTTTAAGGGTTGCATGGACTTGGATATTTTCAAATGACGTCGTGGTTGTTCAACAGAGTTCTCAAAATGGAAGTTGGGATTTTTAATTTGATGGGCTTGAAGTTATTTTTAATGGACATTTTATGCAAAATGTTGTAAAAACAGGAAGAATTTAAACCAATAGAATTCATCTTACATATGAAGTTGCTAATGATGCTTGATGGAGAGTAAATCTGAGTTATGCCTGGAGTGTTTCACAATCAGAAGTAAAGCATCAGTGAACTAGTTTTCAAATTTGTTTGCAAATTTTCTTTACATTTTGCGATACAAGATAATCAACTGCAGCCTAATAGGCTGCAGTTGATTATCTTGTATCGCAAAATGCTATACTTAATTGAACATTGTGTAGCTTTTTGCAAGTTTTGCATAGCAAAAAGCGACGCGACAACGCTTATTTTGAGCCCTGCTACCACCTACCGAAATTGGCGTTCACGCTGTTATCTATCCACGGACTCCCACCTGTTATTTAACATAAAAATGTATCGGCACATTGTCTTGAACACAACTTACAAACAGCCGTGAACAACAATGATAACTACCATGGCATCAATGGCGGTGATATGATGAAGATAGAAGAAAGGAGGTTGATGACGAGGACTGAGACGACGACGACGATTATGGTGGTAATGATGATCATTATCATGATCATCGTCAAGATCGTGTCGTCTACGTGGTTGTTATAATGATGGTGGCGATTATGATGACGATGGTGGTGTTCGAACCATCAGCATCATCACCATCGCCGTCGTGGTCGTGGTAGGGCTGCACGGTATATCGATAAACCGATATATGCAGGTATTCAAACCAAAATCGATCGAATACCGGTGTAATTACAAAAATATCGGTTTATCGTCATTATTTATTTACCCACAATTTAATTTTCAAGATGTCTTGAGTTTTTTAACTGTAGCACTAAATGATTAATATTATCCCTGTGTTCAAGGCATCATCTGCCTGTGCCCTTGCAATATACAATTTCAGCAGTTGAAAAAATAATTTTAAAAATTTCAGCAAAACTATATCATGTGACCCCTCAATGGAACAAGCTCGTTGACCACATGATATAGTTTTGTTGAAATGTTTGAAAAATATTTTGATAAAATTAATTTTGAAAATAATAAATTTTGACATCATCAAGGCATGCTAATTCGTTCCGACTGTGATGCCTCGAATGTCCATTGTGGTACTTGTGTTCATATATCTGAACAGTTTTCGATACACCGGTATACCGCGGTATTTTTTTGAATACCGATACCGGTATTCAGTTTTGAATATCGTGCAGCCCTTGGTCGTGGTCGCCGTCCTGATCAACACCATCTCTCTTACCATTGTCGTTGCACTGATAATGATGATGATGATGTGACGAGTATCATCATTCTCCTCGTCGTGTTCATCATCGTTATCATATTTTATATGTGGTTGTTCTGATAGTGCTAGTGTTGAGGTGATGAATGTGATGCGGTGTTAGCTGTGATGTGACGGTGATTGTGATGATGGCGGTTTCTTTTACATGCTATCAACAACGTTGGTATTGAGAGGGTGACAAGCATAGTTCAATTCAAAATGTGAGATGAATACACGGACGTATTTTCATACATTCGAAATCAAGCGTGCAGAAGCGGACGCGATACTTTGTTCCTCATTCTAATTCAATGTAAATCAAGTGCGATGCTCGTAAAATACGAGGTAATCACCCAAAACAACTCAAAAAGACACCACTGTCCCCTGTTAGAACCCCAGGCGTGTTTTGTTGAAAAGTTGAAAATTTGTTACGGACAATCCGATTCTAATAAATTCACAATTTTGAATACGCATGGTTTATTCTATAAAATAAGGTAATTATTGGAAAATATGTTCAACTGGTTTGTTATATTAGAAAGGGATCTGTCTAACCGAAGCTTCAGCGAGACTTTATAACTTTAATCCGATTACTTTTAATTTTGTTTATTAAGGTGTTCCACATGCTTGTACAAGTTTTGAGGACGCGAATGAACGTATAGTGTGCGACAATTAAAGGACACTAGAATATATAATGTGTACTAAGTAGAAATAATTTATTTTCTTGAAATTCACACCTATTACAGTCAATTGGTACTGTGTACACCCAGAAAAATTCGCGCCAAATTTGGCAGCAAGTAGAACTAAACCCTCAATTTACAAATTCTTCTTTTTTTTTTTATTTATTCAGTATTTATTTATTCATTTTAACGACACAGGGTCACATCATGTCGGACAGTCTTACCGGTGGAGAGTGCCGTAGTACCCGGAGAGAACTATCGAGCAGCGGCGAGTAACTGTCAGGTTCCACAAAGTACTAACTTCACACATGCAGGGTTAGCATTCGTTGAAGACAAGTGTACGATCAGCGTTCAGAGCGCCTTAGTACACAGCGCTACCGTGCCCCCACGTGAAAAATCCTTGATCAAAGACACAACGCGGTTGCCCTTGGCGGGGATTGAACCGTGAACCTTTTGGTTTGAAGTCCAATGCCGTAACCACTGAACCACAACGATCCCAAAATAAGCAGCTAAAAATATATTTCTCAAAATATTTCAACAAAACCATATCATGTGACCCCCTCGTCGGAACGAGCTCGTCGCGCTCGTTCCAACGAGGGGTCATATGATATGATTTTGTTTAATTTTTTTGAAAAATTTAAATAAACAATAATTAAAATAATAAATTTTTATATCATGTGCCTTGGATAACGGGTAAACACGTGCGTGATGGAACAACTGAAAACGTGTTTCTGACGTTGCTTCGTCGTAAGTTTAAGACGTCAACTTGGCGCGGCTTCATATTTTACAATTTGTGTAATATCCAGCGGCCTTGGCAGTTCATATATAATGTCCAGAGGCCTTGACAGTTCATATATAATAATGTCCAGCGGCCTTGACAGTTCATATATAATGTCCAGCAGCCTTGACAGTATAATGTCCGGTGGCCTTGACAGTTCATATATAATATCCAGCAGCCTTGACAGTTCATATATAATATCCAGCAGCCGTGACAGTTCATATATAATGTCCAGCGGCCTTGACAGTTCATATATAATGTCCAGCGGCCTTGACAGTTCATATGTAATGTCCAGCAGCCTTGACAGTTCATATATAATGTCCAGCGGCCTTGACAGTTCATATATAATATCCAGCAGCCGTGACAGTTCATATATAATGTCCAGCAACCTTGACAGTTCATATATAATATCCATCAGCCGTGACAGTTCATGTATAATGTCCAGCGGCCTTGACAGTTCATATATAATGTACAGCGGCCTTGACAGTTCATATATAATGTCCAGCGGCCTTGACAGTTCATATATAATGTCCAGCAGCCTTGACAGTTCATATATAATGTCCAGCAGCCCTGACAGTTCATATATAATGCCCAGCTGCCTTGACAGTTCATATATAATGTCCAGCGGCCTTGGCAGTTCATATATAAAGTGCAGCGGCCTTGACAGTTCATATATGATATCCAGCGCCCTTGACAGTTCATATATACTATCCAGCGGCCTTAGCAGTTCATATATAATGTCCAGCGGCCTTGACAGTTCATATATAATGTCCAGTGCCCTTGACAGTTCAGTTGATTTGATAAATTGAAGAACCAAAACATGTGTATGTTTCGCTCATTGTAACCAAATATGGGTCCCGTACTAGGACTAACTGAAAAACCAGATTTGGTTCCCGGAGGAACAAGAATTTCTCTGTACTGTGACGGAGTGGACAATGGGAACACATTTCCTCACCACACAGGCAAACGCCTCTAATACATGAACCCATATGGAATCAAGGATAAAATTATAACAAATGTCGAAAAAGACGTTTCAGTTTTCATCTATACTCGCCCAAAAAAGAAAGTGTGCATTGCAGAAATTGATCAAACTCCAAAAAAATAATTTCGTAGGTGTAAAGAGTGTTAACCTGTTCATGAATAAGTTATATTGAACACAAAAACAGCTTTCCCCGTTAAAATTGCATTAACGTTAAATGACGTGCTGCACGTTTGTGAAAAGGCATGTTTTGCACGTGGAGAGTCTGAAAATTCATGCAGCAGTGTGAATCTTTGGGTATTTAACACTAAAGTAAGGCCTTCCTATCGTTCACATTCAAACTTGCGCTGCTGTTAAAACGACTCCACATTATCATGCCAAGATTGACAATGAATCAACGTCTCCTTGCCCTGGGTATGATTAGAGCTGTCAGAGCACACAGAGAGGTTGCCCAGCATTTGAACTGCCACCGTAACACTGTAGACAGGCTAGTCCATCGACATGCACAACATTATGACGTTCGAGGCCGATCCCGCTCCGGGAGA
This sequence comes from Pictodentalium vernedei, assembly GCA_031216915.1. Classification (NCBI taxonomy): domain Eukaryota; kingdom Metazoa; phylum Mollusca; class Scaphopoda; order Dentaliida; family Dentaliidae; genus Pictodentalium; species Pictodentalium vernedei. The sequence goes on along the minus strand of CM062295.1, from coordinate 74,256,300 downwards.
CCCCGAGTTACCACCCCTGCACAAGATCGGTATATCCGTGTCGTCCATCTCCGGAACCGGCAACAAACGGCAACGACGACAACCAGGAACATCCCTAACCTGAGACGGGTACATCCTCAAACAGTAATCAACCGGCTGAGAGAATACGGCTTACGTCCTCGAAGACCTGCAATTCGTCCGATTTTGACGTTACGTCATCGTCGTGCTCGACTGCAGTGGTGTAGACAACATCTCAGGCATCCCTTACACTGGTGGCGACGTGTTTTATTCACAGATGAATGTCGTTTCCATCTTTCATCATCAGATGGCCGCCAAAGAGTGTACAGACGTCGAAACGAACGCTACGCAGATCCATGTGTTGTGGAGCGAAACCGTTATGGGGGAGGGTCTCTCATGGTGTGGGGGTGGCATCACTGCCCGTAACAGAACTGAGCTAGTCATTATTGATGGCAATCTCAATGCAGCCAGATATCGTGAACACCTGTTGTTGTCCCATTTCTGCAACGTCACGGCCCCGGCGTCATTCTACAGCAGGACAACGTCCGACCCCACGCAGCTCGTGTTGTTCAACAGTATCTGCAGCAACAAGTGGATGTTCTTCCCTGGCCCGCAAATTCGCCCGATATCTCACCCATTGAGCACGTATGGGACGAAATGAAACGGCAGCTACGCCGGCTTCCCCATGCACCGTCAACGCTTGTGGAACTCCAAAGACAGCTTATCAGAATATGGAACAACATCCCACAACACTTCCATGCTAACTTGTTCGCTTCCGTGAGGCGTAGATGCACAGCAGTAGTCGATGCAGACGGAGGTCATACCAGATATTGAGTGTGTGACTTTTGTGTTTGACCCTTAGTGTCTTTGACTCTCCATGGCACCGAGAGTATTCGTCGTAGCGTAATGAAATTTCTCGTGTTGATCACAAATTGATTCATCTGTGATTGAATAAAATTTCCATGAATGAAAATGATATATATCTTTTTTTAGTGTTATTTTTTAGCATGCACACTTTCTTTTTTGGGAGAGTATATATGTGTTATAATGAAACTTTCAATGTTGGTGACAAATATTTGGGAAATCAGAGCGCATCAGCCGATCAAGTGAAAGCGCGGGGGGGGGGGGGGGGGGGCGACTGAATGCTCTCCCAGAAAACAATTCTAGGGGTCATTTCCTGTTTGGACTACATTTGAGGTGGAGAAGTCTTTGGGGTTATTCCGTGGGAAATCCTTTCGTCACATCCTGCATCGTGACAGTATATATACGGACTGTATGTTTCTTCCACGTCACAAGATTACGTTTATAGCCAGGTAAACCTGCAGTTTATAAAACTTGTAGAATGTGTAGCATAAACAAAATATTCTCTCGTGGAAAGAATTAAAACTGAACTTTTCAAATGAAACAAACCGAAAGCACATATTGCGACAACTTGCATTTATTCTGTGTTTTCGCCCAAAATTAACTGAGGGAAATAGAAAGCAGCATACGATTTTATTTAATTTCTTTGGTGGACAATATTGCAAATACTCCTTTGGGCAAAGTATTGCTCCTTTTGGTAAAGTATTGCTCGGCTTACGCTGCATTAGAATAGATTGGATGTATTCAATTAATAAGGGGAAACTACAAGCCATTGGTCGTTTTTTTATTCGCGTAAACATGGTATTTGCTTTACACGGTTGTCTTTGCGTTGTACCGGTGCTCAAAACCTCACTCAGCGCTGCAGGAGACGTCTCGAATATTTTTTCTTATCGAAATAGTTTATTTAAAAATTGCGTATAGGCACTCTCCAGTAAACTGTAATAAAATAATTCTCGTGAACCACTTTTGCGAAGACATCAATATCAATGCCAATAGAATTCTATCTGTAACAGAATATGCATCATTGTCGTACCCTTGTAAAAATGTGTGGATGAGTACTTTGCCTGTCGAAGCAAGATAAACAATTTTCTAAAGAGAGTTTGATATGACTTGAGGTAACGAGAAGTTTAGGCCCTTAGAAGCCATTTCTCATAATTCTGAAGACCCAAGTCAACGTTTTTTCCATAGTGTGTATTCATTAGAGATCGGTAATTAACATTTCCCTGGCATTGTATCGTCATGACAATGGACTCTCGAATGATGAGGCGAGCGAGAAAGGTCCAATTAAGAAGCGAGTGATTGTTGAAAAAAACACCTATGGCATTAGTAGAAAATAAAGTCAAGTTTTCATTTTTACTTTTAATAAACGAAGACAACAGGCAGCTCTGAGAGCTGTCTGCTGTTTCCGTTTATAAAAAGGTACAAAAGGAAGCTTGACTTTTATGGCAAGCTAATTAAAAGCAACCACTTCACATATAATCTGTCATTATGAATATCAATCCGTACCACACCTACCAACATTAAGCGTCCACTTTGATTATCTGACTGGCGAATGTGTTTTACAGTGATTTGCGAGTTTTTATTCTTCCAAGGAGAAAAATAGCAAATCTCACCTCCTAGATTATTATATTAATGGGGAGGACAGAGTCTGTATTATATGTCACGAAGCGCACACTGTTGAGATAAGAAACAGAAAAATGCCACAGACACACTACACTGCAAAAAATATAGGTTCTCTTTAGAACCCAAACTCGTTCTAATCTTGTCCCTGAGATGGAACCAGTTCTGTTTAAACAGTATTTATTTCAAATCAAATAAATTTATAAAGATTGACATTAAATATTAACAGAATTAAACATAAATTGAGGGGGTTTCAGTCGTAAGTTTAGAGCTTATACGAGGTTGTCTCAAATCATTATTAAGCAAAGGAGATATGAACAGTTGGCATATCGAACCTGTTTTGGTTCTGTATAGAACCAATATACCAGGTATTTATATTCGCTTTGTTCAAAACGTTTGGCGACTGCGTTGAATAAGCTTCAAGTTTACTGCTGAATCTACTTCAGTTCATGTAATATTCTATTAAAATTGAATGCTAATATTGGTAAATTTATTTGATTTGAAATAAATACTGTTTAAAATAAACTGGTTCCATCTCAGGGACAAGATTAGAACCAGTTTTGGTTCTAAAGAGAACCTACATTTTTTTGCAGTGTACAGCATTATACAATGTGTTAACAACTTCGGAGCATGCAAATGTGTCAATATATACATTTGAGAAATATTTTATCTGTAAATATAGACAAATCAGGTTTATTTCATATTCATTCGTTTTACTTCCGCCAAAACAAATCGTCTTCCCACTCCCATTCGCCCAACATCGTATTCCACTCTCAGCGATGACGGACTATTTTTTTTATTGTTTACAAATTGTTTGAGTTGAATCAATTGTAAAGGGTTGTTTTGGGAAAACAAATAATATATTCCAACAGTTCCTGATATAGCAGTATAATACGTGGTGAGATGAAATAATGTCTCTGACCGTTGCATGGGTATAGTATATTTATCGGAGCAACCTTCCTCACCCCTCCCGCACACCCCTCGTGACACCTCTAGAGTTGGGAGGTTTGGGTTTTTCAGATCCAGTTCGGCTTCGGTTCGGTTTTAGAAAAAGAACTCGGTTTCGGTTGAGTTTTTCTGTGTATTAAGACCACACAGTAAATAACACTTCAGGTTCCGTAACTTGGAGAAAATTCGCTATAGTTTTTACGATACCTCTCACCACTAAAAAACCCTGCCTAAGTATCTCAATTGAGTTGAGCCTAACTTCTTTTTGATCATTCCCAGGTGTTCTAGGGGATCAGCTACTAAGCTTGTTGAGTCAGCAAAATGGTAAATTAGGGTAACAAGTGAATAAGTTCATTCAATCTACATTGTGGCCTCGTTGTCACATTTTATCCCTTATTGACTCGTCCGGTGGAGTCCGGTAGAGTCCGGTAGAGTCCAGTGGACGAGTCAATAAGGGATAAATTGTAACACAGAGAAGGCGACATATTCGCCCATTTGCCAGCTAGACTGAGTGACGAGGGTCACTAGGGGCCACTCGTCCCGACCGCCCTAATCAGATAGTTCGAATAGTTTATGTACAAACTTAGTACAACTGTACGGCCGTTTTTGCTGGGTCCCGCGGTTCTGTTTTCCGGTTTGCCGCAAAACCAGAACCGAACCGAAAAACAATAAAAAGACAAAAAATGCACTACCATCCACCTTCCAACCAGACGGCTCACCCACGTATTGGAAGATGACTGAAATAGAAGAAATAGGCCAAACCTTTTCCAGATCGTGGGGTAGGGGGAGGTGGAGGAGGTGACGAGCAATCATACATTTGTTGATAAAATATATAATATACAGTACGTGGAGAGTGTATTATCAATGAGTCACCCGCAGAGTGGAGATTCCACCCGAGCAATAATTGCATATTTGTTGCAATGCATAACTAGTACCAGCAAAGTTTCAGCCAATGGACCTCCGGGTTTTTTGTCGATGTGTACAAAATTTGAAAGTTATAGCTTGGGTGATAACTCCATTCTGTGGGTGATTTAGTTACAATCCACTCTCCACGTACTGTACATAATATATAATTGTATAATACATTGTGTGACATGTAAGAAGGTCGCTGAGTGCTGCTTGGGTATAGAATATTTATAGTGCAACCTTCCCCACCGCATGCATACACGTCTTTTGACACCTCATATCGCACTTATAAAGATCTGAGAAACAATGGCGTGGTATGCTGCTTCTCCCCATGGTGGCTGATCCACTTACATCGATAAACGTTAGATCAACCGAAGAAATCCTTTTGCCGGCCATAACTCACCCCCCGGAGGATCAGAAATCGCCTGGTGAAACGAGGACTGTGTGTAAGAGTGAAACAGTTCCACTGTGGGGACTCGCAGAGTTTGATCTGTGTGTTACCATTTTTACTCTAGTGCCTCACACCGATGTCTTGATTATGGGCAAATATAAGAATAAACAGTATAGAAAAAATAATTTAAAATTTTATGATTTCGTCCTATAATCAGAAAGAACTCGTGCCATGAGTTCCAATTTGTTCTATGTGCCTACTGGCACATAGAACAAATTGGAACTCAGGGGACGAACTGTCTTCGCCATTGTCTCTTGCATAGGACATGTATAAATGTCTCATGCAGATTAGATTTATTTCACGTGAATAAGAGTAAATGAAATGCCGTACGGGAATAAATGTCCAGTCATTTTGCTTTAAAATCTATGTTCTTTTCCACATCAATCTGACACTGAAAGAATGCAAAACATGCCATTCAAGTCACATGAACGTACGATTGATGCAAATCCAAGTCACTTCCGTCTATATATGTCAGCATTAGAAATGAGCCTAGATATTAACCTGAAAGGTCCATTTCAACGTACATTGACAAACGTCCCAAAGATAATGGTGCCATCCGTGTAAGTGAAAGAAGACACACAATTATTATGTAATTCGATTTTCACGTGACACCTGCTCGAAGATATCCGATATCTTGATGTTCACAAATTAGCTTCTACCCAACAATTATAACTAAACGAAATGGTCGCGACGAAACAATCTATTTACAATTGACAGACAGGATAGTTTTGAACATAGAACTTCGAAACAAGTCGCTATTAATATTGTTTTTAAACTCCCACAATTTCACTGTTTCGCCGTTTCTGGTAGCCCCCTATTAATCCATGCGCTTCAGGTTGTGACGGGACAAACACAAGATCTGGTGCGTGAATACCTTACGGCGTTCTTCCTACACAGTCTTATATCAAATAAAGCAGGGGGCGCGGTCGCGTTGCGGTAACCGGTTCTCGTCAGATCACCGAAGTTAAGCAACGTCGAGCCCGGTTAGTCCTCGGATGGGTGACCGTCTGAGCGATCGATTCGGACTTCCGCGTTGTGTCCTTGGACACGGCACTTAACCCCGATTGTCCACATGGGGGCACGATGACGCCGCGTGCTAAGGCGTACTGCACGTCGATGGTGTGCATGTCTATGATGTCTTCAACCAATCTAACCCTGCGTGTGCTGCAGTGCGGGGTTACGATGTTGGGGCAGCTTTAGCTGCTCGTCGTTGCTCGGTGGTTCTCTCCAGCTTCCTTCACCCGTACAACTGTCACGGTCATGATTAGCCATTGTGCATAAGTATGTGACCTTTAAACACCAATAAATAAATAAATATCAAATAAAGCAATGTGGTTCTGTTTGTTTAGTGCGGCTTAATGACACTTTCAACAGCCAGTGGCACATCGATTGGGACAGTTTTACAGGTGGAGGAAGAACCACCGAGCAACAGTCAGACTCTGCAAATTACAAATTCGGAACAAGCAGAGTTAAGTGCTCAAAATAACTGTTTTTCTGTGCGTAGCAAAATGCTACACATTTCCAAAAAATGAATAGCATTTTGTAAACATTGCATAGCTATTTTTGTATACCGGTGTTATGTTATGTTGTTTTGTATTGAATTCTTCTAAGTAGATAGAATAGTTTCCATCCATTTCTGGGCATTTCCAAATGATCTGCAGCACATGAAACATTTACTATGTTTTTTTAACTGAACTGCCTTTAAGGCCATTAAGGGTTCCATGGACTTGGATATTTTCAAATGACGTCGTGGTTGTTTAACAGAGTTCTCAAAATGGAAGTTGGGATTTTTAATTAGATGGGCTTGAAGTTATTTTTAATGGACATTTTATGAAAAATGTTGTAAAAACAGGAAGAATTTAAACCAAAAGAATTCATCTTACATATGAAGTTGCTAATGATACTTGATGGAGAGTTAATCTGAGTTATGCCTGGAATGTTTCACAATCAGAAGTAAAGCATCAGTGAACTAGTTTTAAAATTTGTTTGCAAATTTTCATTTACATGTTGCAATGCAAGATAATCAACTGCAGCCTAATAGGCTGCAGTTGATTATCTTGTGTCGCAAAATGCTATACATAATTAAACATTGTGTAGCTTTTTGCAAGTTTTGCATAGCAAAAAGCGATGCTACACCGATTATTTTGAGCCCTGGCAGAGTTAGCAGGGGTTGAAGGCAAGTGTACCATCGACGTGTAAAATGCCTTAGCGCCCAGCACCACTATGCCCCCATGTGGGAAAGACACTTAATCCCGATTACCATTGGTCAGGATCGAACCGTTCCCTTTAAGTCCAATACTCTAACCACTGAGCCACCGCACTCCCACTAGGGTTCTGCTGAGCCACTGTACTCCAACTGGGGTTCTATATATGCTGACACATACAGAATAGCAAAAATACATGTGCTCTATTCAATTCGTGACGGAAGAAATTCATGTTAATAAATCTAAAATGTTAACCCATTTAAAACCGAAAAGCCCGCTTTTTCGAAAAGGGTTTATGATGCATACTTATTTCATAAACGTAAATGGCGGCTTAGCAAATTTGCGGCGTAGATCAATCGATATTTTCAATGTGCAGCCCCAAGACTGTACGTTGAAAATATCTATTGCACTGCCCACAAACAAAAATTTTGACAATATCACCGGAAGCTGTAGGCAGCTGCCACCATCTGGCCGCGATACTACGGCAGAAAGGGACAGCACGGTGCCCTTTTCGCCAGAAGCGCGCTCATGGAAAGGACTTTACTCTCTTGGAACTGTAACTGATAAACTCTTGAGTTTATTACACGCCTGCTCTGTGAAATCCCCATCTATAGCAACACTAAACCATGCGAAAAATGAATATCCGTTCCGCACACATGTGCGGAACAGAAATCGTCGACGGGCTATTTTTAAATAGAAGCGAAATTTCATGGTATTTTCTACAAATCGTGCACCGCAATTGCAATCTGAATCGCTAGCGATAGCTTAAAATCGTCCCCCGATTTCCAATGTGTTCTATGTTCCAGTAGGCGCATAGAACACGTTGGAACTCAGGGGACGAAATAATAACACGGGTTTCCCTCACAAATTTGGTTGGCGATAAAATGTGTTCCAAGTTTCGTTGATAGTTGTCAAATGAATTGCTGAATGTCCTTCTAATAATTGTTTTCAGAGACGCGAAGGCGTGACAAACACAGAACGACGCGCGCGTGTGAATGGGTTAATCGATATGACACTTGTGCCATCGCGGCAGGATAAAACTCGAGGCTTGCGGCTTCTCGTCTTATCATTCCGCGCTGGCACGCGGACCACATCGATTAACCCAAACACACGCGCGTGTCGTTCTGTGTATATATTGTTTCTAACGCGTATTATGTGTGCCAATGCCGGTTGGGCCTGTATCAGGTATAGTACGTGGAGGGTGGATTGTAGCTAAAACACCCGCGGAGTGGAGTTATCACCCAAACTATAACTTTCAAATTTTGTACATATCCACAAAAAACACAAGCAATGTTTCAGCCAATGGCCCTCCGGGTTGAACCCGGAGGTCCATTGGCTGAAACTTTGCTTGTGCTTGTTATGCTTTGCAACAAATTTGCAATTATTACTTGGGTGGAATCGCCACTCTGCGAGTGATTTAGTGATAATACACTCTCCACGTACTGTATAATGACGGAGTTTGGTCGACAATCACAAAACAAAGACAAAAAACAATCGGTGGGGTGATTTCTAAAGCTTCATATCATCCCTTTAACATTGAAGATGACACATTTTTCTTCTCAAAAGACGATACATATAATGCAATTACTAGTTAGTGTCACATTATAATTTATGATGCGTTGTAAACTCTCGCTCTCAACTGAAACGCAGCGTACTGTGTCCTTTGTATACCCCTGCCCCTTGCTCTCGGATGCTTCCAGCGCTCGTGAATATATTTTCTAATTTAGATAACTGAACTGACAAGAGAGATAGAATCGGGGTTCAAAGGATTAAAAGCTGTTGTGACTTCTTCAGAGCTTCATTTTGTTTGTTCATTTGTGTTCTGCTTCCTTTAGACCTCCATCCATCAGATACCACACATGTGCAGTTTAATGAAAGTGTCATGTACCTCCGAAAACACTCACAATTATAACAATTATAACTACCAACGCCTTCAACAGATTTTTTTCTTCCAACATTTTATTTATTTATTTATTTATTTATTTATTTATTTATTTATTTATTTATTTATTTATTTATTTATTTATTTAATGTCTTAAGTAACAAACATAGTTACATGAGAAAGAAACTCGCACAATATTTAATACACTTGCAAACAACGAAAATAAAAGACATATATAATGAACTAGCAAACACGATTCTGCATATCTTACCAGCATTTATTTGCGGGCTCTCCTCTGGTACCAGCTCCGTTTGGGACATTCGTTTCGCTTAGCCCCCCCCCCCCCCCCCCCCCCCCCCCCCCCCCCCCCCCATTCAGTATCAACAGGGCTATTAGACATTGGGCATTTTAGTGGTCTACTTGCGGACGCACCAACCACTCAAATTTCCCATGTCATGGCCTAAACAGTAGTAAATGGATGCAGTGTGTCTCCGTGTAATTTTGGGTCAGCCGACCTGCTATCAACCAAACTCACTTGACACAACAAATGATCCCCATTTCGCGAAGACACAATCATCCAAATAATGGTACCAGCTGCTGAGCCCCATTTAAGCCATATCAGGCAGTTTTAGTTTTTTCACTGTACATACATGTGGAACTAAGAGATCAACAATATGAATCGCTGTATAAGTACTCACGCAAACAAAAGTATATACATGTAAGCGAGGTTTGATAAATAAATAAATCGGTATAACCTGTAGTGTGACTTTATTGTGAGTACAGTACGTGGAGAGTGTATTATCACTAAATCACCCGCAGAGTGGAGATTCCACCCCAAACAATAATTGCAAATTTGTTTGCAAAGCCTAACCAGCACAAGCAAGTTTCAGCCAATGGACCTCCGGGTTAAACCCGGAGGTCCATTGGCTGAAACATTGCTTGTGTTTTTTGTCGATATGTACAAAAATTTGAAAGTTACAGCTTGGGTGATAACTCCACTCCGCGGTGATTTAGTTACAATCCACTCTGCACGTACTGTATATAAATTGCAGGGAAAGGGTACCATTTCCTGTACTCAGGATACCGGCGCGGGGTTAATGACTTTAGGGGCCTTAATTCCATGGTTAATCGCCGAGCTGGTCGTTGGCCGCACGGTCTTTAGATCACCGCATAAAACAATTCAGCTTAGAAGGGGACTATCACAATCTTGAGAACTGCATTCCGGAAGAACTGGAAGTCTCAATATCACCAAGTCATCTACACGACAAACTCCTATTCATCTGGAGGACAGACACCTATTGTCTGTTAGAAGAGTTTTACAGGGGCTATTTCTAGATCCCTGCTCCATACTGTCCCATGTTAAAAAAATGCCAAATTCAGCAAGTCTCAACATCACCAACCAGAATGATGACACTACGGCAGTTTTTGCTTCATTCTTCATTCATCCATCACACGGACAGCTCGCATTCTGAAAAGTTTTCCGTGTCAAAAAATTTGCTATGCATAGTTGCTCCCCACCTCCCCAACCCCCACCATCGGCCAGTTCACCGTGAATCGGCACCAATAAAGCACTATTAGCAACGTAATATAAAATTGTGAAAGCAACAGCAAAGCAACTATGCACAACTAATTTTTTGACACAGAAAACTTTTCAGAATGGGAGCTGCACGTGTATTGTATATTGTTTCTGACACGTATTATGTGTGCCAATGCCGGTTGGGGCTGTATCAGGTATAGTACGTGGAGGGTGGATAGTAACTAAAACAACCTCGGAGTGGAGTTATCACCCAAACTATAACTTTCAAATTCTGTACATATCAACAAAAAGCACAAGCAATGTTTCAGCCAATGGACCTCCGGGTTTAACCCGGAGGTCCATTGGCTGAAACTTTGCTTGTGCTTGTTATGCTTTGCAATAAATTTGCAATTATTGCTTGGGTGGAATCTCCACTCTGCGAGTGATTTAGTGATAATACACTCTCCACGTACTGTATAATGACGGAGTTTGGTTGACAATCATAAAACAAAGAAAAAAACAATCTGTGGGGGTGATTTTTAAAGCTTTGCTATGCATAGTTGCTCCCCACCTCCCCAACCACCACCATCGGCCAGGTCACCATGAATCGGCACCAGTAAAGCACTGTTAACAACGTAATATAAAATTGCGAAAACAACAGCAAAGCAACTATGCACAACTAATTTTTTTGACACAGAAAACTTTTCAGAATGCAAGCTGCACGTGTGCTGGATGAATGAAGACTGAAGTAGAAACTTCCGTAGCGTCATTATTCGGGTTGGTGATGTAGCGACTTGCTGAATTTCGCATTTTTTAAACATGGCACAGTATGGAGCGAGGATCTAGAAATAGACCCTGCAAAACTCTCCTAACAGACAAACAATAGGTGTCTGTTCTTCAGATGAATAGGAGTCTGTCCTATATGGATGACTTGGTGATCTTGAGACTTCCAGTTCTTTTGGAAAGCAGTTCTCAACATTATGATAGTCCCCTTCTAAGTTGAATTGTGTCATGCGGTGATCTGAAGACTGTGCGGCCAACGACCAGCTCGGCGATTAACCATGTAATGCAGGCTACTAAAGTCACTAACCCCGCGCCGATATTCTGAGTACTTAAACTACAGGGAATGGTACCATTTCCCTACAATTAAAAATTAATGGAATATTTCGGTATCCATGTCAGTGTAACACACTCAGAATCATATGTCTCTCTCGCTCTCTCTCTCTCGTTCTCGCTCTCTCTCTCTCTCTCTCTCTCTCTCTCTCTCTCTCTCTCTCTCTCTCTCTCTCTCTCTCTGTCTCTGTCTGTATGCCCCCTCTCTCTCTCTCTCTCTCTCTCTGTATGCCCCCCTCTCTCTCTCTCTCTCTCTCTCCTCTCTCTCTCTCTCTCCTCTCTCTCTCTCTCTCTCTCTCTCTCTCTCACTCTCTCGTTCTCTCTCTATGTGCGTCTCCCATAGCTTACCTCACTCTTTCAGCACATGCATTCGCGTTTCATATTACCTGTGAACACCCTTAATTAATTGAATGGCATTAACGATTTAAAATATTTACAAAAACACATCTGTGAGTTGATATTTCGCCCAATCATTGGATTAAACATTCATGTATTAACAATAACAGGTAAAAGCCAAATCGCCCGCCTTTCAAATTCACAACATAAGAGTTAGAGATTTACTTGAGGTGACATTCATTTCGAGTGTAATGGAATCTCAATTTGTATAATTAATGCTCGTTGTTTAGTCTTCCATTCACAACGATGTGCATAAATTTACATCAATTTTAAGCCAATAGAAGATGAATTATTTTCGGAAGTGTTAAATTTGATCTAAATTAAAAACCAATCTTTCATTGCCTTTCCGCCTGATTTGATCGGAGATCTGAGGTAGAACTAGAATGAAACTGTCGATTATAGTTGTGGTTTTGTGATTGAGAGATTTATTACACAACGATGAATGGAAATTAGTTGAGGATTATGCGTGTGTTCGTCCGTTCATTCAATTGACAATATAAACTTTACATTACTGCTGCTGATACTGGGACACCTGTGGATACTGGGATGGATTGACAACTTTATTTTGATACGTAATGGATATCTAAACGTTTGTCCGTAATTGCTGGTATATTGTTGTAAAGACTGGAGCAAAAAAAAAGATCATACCATTTGCAAAAACCGTACATGTACAGTTAAAGTCAAAGAAAGTGTGTTGAATTATTCCTTCTCAACTCAAATCTCTCACAAATACAAAGCTGTCTTGAAGTGGTTATCAAATCAAGGCATGGCTGCTGTGCAGCAGCCATGCCTTTATTTGATAACACATATGGAAAATATTGCCTGTGTGTAATGAAAGTATTGTGATCAATACCTAACTTCGTTTTGTCGAATATCAGAATAACAGAAAAATAAACCTCTCCTATAGCCTTTCGTCTTTTGATTTTCATCCCACATTACCATATACTAAACTACGTAGTTGGAAAGGCTAAAATTATCTCTGTGCCCAAAAGAAGAGTCTGAAACACAGGTGTAATTCTAGCTGGTGGAGGGATCTCGAACCGTATGACAAGGCCATTTATATCATTAGTGATGAAATCTCATAAATGTATATAAATTGGCAATACCTGAACAGATCTCTTTTGTACAGCATTTTGTTACTAATGACATGTTTGTTTGAAAATACGTTCTGAAAGAACGGTGTCAAAGTCCATTTTTTATGATTCCGTTTTCGACCAAGTGTTTGATTCGGCCATGAGAACCATGTGCCACTGGAACAGCTATGGTGGTACCGTTTTTCAATGACAGCATCTCTTTTCGCAACAACAATTTTTAATGCACCCGCACTCAACAGTCGGTCGACCAAAAGGAACTGTGATTACCGGTGGGTTAGCGGTACTCCTCCAACTGCGGTTGCACTTGTCGTTTCTTAACTAAAGTTACCACAGAGTTTTAAAAAAAAACATGTTTTCATCCACCAGAAAAAGGAATTCTCAGTGAAAATCTATTGGCAGGAAGATCTGAACAAAATGTTTATGGGAAAACATCTGATAAAAAGGATGTGTATCAGATTAACGAATGTACGGACGTGATCTCACTGAACCAAACAACTGTAACACGTTTGGAGAGTGTGCAGAATGATATCGTTCACAACACGTCTAAAGAGGGAATGACGTCTGAAGACAACGTCGACGTCAGTTGGATTCGGAGTTGAAATGATTAATCTTCTCTTTCATTTCATTAACTGTTTACCTAATATAATTGGTAGGATTGCAAACCAAAAAAACATTTCCTGAATAATTAAACATTTTCATTTTTGCCTCGGAAACAAAGCTTTTGACCCCTTATTGGAACGAGCTCGACGATCTCGCTCCAGTGACGTGCCATACGCTTTGTTTTCAGTGTAAAGTTGAAAAAATAATAAAAATAAAATCGACAATTAATTTTCATTATTTTTTCGTTTTTTGTCTCAAAAACATAGGTTATGACCCCTCGTTGGAACGAGCTCGTCGAGCTCGTTTCAATGAGGGGTCATAACCTATGTTTTTGAGACAAAAATGCAAAAATTAGTTATTCAAGATTTTTTTTGCAAGTGTCGTCTGCATTTCATGTTAGGTAAATGTTAAATTACACATTATATGATAAAAAGAATCTCAAATTCGTTACAATTTGACATAAAATATCTGAACCTCTTCCATTAAAATCGATCGGTGCCTCGGTAAACCTCGGTAAACCTCGGCTCACATCGATTTTAGTGAACTCGGTTCATAAGAAATCGCGACTTGTCAGAGATCCTCTATTTCTGTAACACTGGTAATAAGAGGGGAGGGAGTTTGGGTGGAGGCAAGGACACGATAAACCTAGGAAACTATGTTATCGTAAGTATTTGATAAATTTTCCTTATAACTGGTAGTGTGAACAGACGTTGGCATCATTGCAAGCAGTTCACCAGGGATGGAGTAATGGAGAATTGTATACCAGATCAGGAACTCTGATCGGGGAAAAAGATATTTGCAGTGCTTGTGTGCAGTTAGCAGCACATTGGGGAGTCTGACAGTTGCTCGCCATTGCTCGGTGGTTCTCCCCGGCTGCCACCACTCGTAAACCTGCCCTACGTGACTCTGGCTTTTGACCCCCCCCCCCCCCCTAAAAAAAAAATACCCCTAAGTTGCATATTTTGCACCCCTTAACACGATTTTTCCAATTTCCTTCTAACTCCAATGACCTTGACCTCATTTTGCTATGAAGAGATGGTCTCCCAACTGTGACATCTAAATATTTTACAAACACTGCAAATATCCTTTTCCCCCGACACGAGTTCCAGATTTGGTACACAATTCTTCATTACTCTAACACAACCGCGTTGTGTTCTTGTGCAAACCAGTTAAACTCGATGGCGCACTGCGTACTCAGGCGTACGAAACGTGGACATTTCGCCTTGAAATTCAGTGCCGTAACCACTGAGCAACAATCGGGTTAGAGGTAAAGAAACTCTTTGACCTTTTTTAAGAACGTCGAAAAAAGAAATTCAACGGAATACGTTTTACTGGGGGCCTAATGAAGAAACTGGGTGGGAAGGAAAAGGATAGGGAGAGCAAACATTAGAGGGTCTGTTTTCTTATTGGAGAAATCAGGAGTGAGACGATAGGAGTTATCATTAAACAGTTCGTTTCAGAATACTGTTATGAGAAGGGAAAGAGGCACCTGCTAGTGGGGCGCGGGGCTTATAAAAGGCTTTTCATCTCAGAACCCTCATAAATCAGCGGATGGCCGAAGTGTTATTATTATTACTAACAACATTCCCGAGGAGTAGAGATTATACCCGATGTCCATTGGCCGAAAGATTCCTTCTCTTTGTTACACTTTTCTGCACAATGTAAAAGGTAATGTTCAGAGGGAAAGCCTTCCTTTGGAAATGCACAGGGGTGCTAATAAGCATGTACTAGCTAAGATCTCGCACCTATCCGAGCTCCTCTTTCCACCCATTTGTTTTCACTTTAAGTGTCTCAGCAAAGATCTTGGTCCTGTGTGTGTTGGCATTGCTGTGGGGTGTGCAGCCACTTTTGAGTTTTGAGTTGAAATATGTCCATATCATTAAAATTCTGCTGTAATATTCATTCGCGGGTGAGAATGTTATTGACATGAGATAACATCTTCAATCCATTTTAATCCTATAATAACATAGAGGATCTCAAACGAGTGATGTTTGGATATAAGATTTTTTGAAACAAGTTTGATGAATTTGATTCACAACGGGCCTTTATCCAGACATCACGAGTTAAAGATTCTGTATATCACATAGATTTTCGAATGTTTTTGACACTTTTTATTTAATCCATTGTCTCTAAATTCTACCAAAACAACCGACAATCAGTTCGTTGGCTCAGACTCTTCATATCATGACGTCATGAATGCGCTTTACTTGCACCTGTTGTCGTAATCGACGTCACGTGAACTACGCACAAGAATACAACGCTGCTGCTATGGGACCACGCGACGATTAGACACTAGTTGATAATCAGGAAATAAGACACGGGTTGTTACGTCGAAATTAACGACGTTTCGTGTGATATCACCAAATATCTCATTACGGAAACTATCTTTCACAGCACGTCTAATACGGGAATGACATCAGAAGTCAACGTTGACGTGGTAACGTTGTGAGTTGGTTTCGGAAGTAGAATTGAATTAAACGTCTCTTATTTTTCCTGATACAAATAGCAGACGATATTTGTGGCGAACATTTTCTGAACAACTAAATATTTTCATTTGTTATTTCCAAAATGTAGCTTATTACTGCTCGTTCCAGTGAGGTGTCATTAGCAAACAATGAAAAATAAAAAAAATTATGCTGACGATTTCTATGAATAGCGCTGGCCAGCATAAGTCGTACACGTACGTTAGATAAATTACATATCATGTGATAAAAAGAATCTTAAATCCGTCATCGCGATAACGATTGCTAAATATGCAGCATTGGGGGTAACCCTTGGCTTTTTTTAACGCGTGGCAACTTATTTTTAGCCATTATGGATGAAATAATGAGATCTAAATTAACCCTTTACCCAATGTAACGGCCAAAACGGGCCAGCGCTATTCTCAAAAAAAATTAATTTTCATTATTTTTTCATTTTTTGTCTCAAAAACATAGGTTATGACCCCTCGTTGGAACGAGCTCGTCGAGCTCGTTCCAATGAGGGGTCATAACCTATGTTTTTGAGACAAAAAATGAAAAAATTAGTTATTCAACATTTTTTGTTGCAAGTGTCGTCTGCATTTCATGTTAGGCAAAGGGTTAAAAAACAATCTTTCATTGCCTTTGCGCTTGATTTGATCGGAACTATTTGGTACAGCAAGAACTTTGTAGTGTCCGATTCATAATTTTCCAGTAGAAGAAGACACCACGATGAAATTTACACAACACATGGACCACTAACAGACAGTGTGTCACATACAACATTGACGACTAACCCACCCAGATCAAGGTCACAGGTTGAGATCATAGAATCAACATGCATAACAATTTTTATTGTCCATCCCTTAACTTTTCAATAGAAGGCGACATTGGAATAACACTTATACGGCATAGGTATCACCACTGGCTGGTGTATCGTTTACAAAGTTTTCAAAACAAATATGCGACTTTGGGGCACGTAGCGAAATATTGCGATAATCTGGCGGCCATCTCGGATGCTATCTTGAATATCTCGAGGTGTTCAAGGTTTACAGGGTGACATCATTGCGATTCGATTTCAGTGCAGAAATTTGCCATAGAAAAGACCAAATGACCTTTCACTTCCCAAAATGGCTGCCGGACGGATAGATGATAGCCCCGATTAATTAAGTACACCCAGCATTATCGTCCCGTGGCGCAAACACGCCGATTAGTGCGTTGATCGCACGCCACTAACGAATTTTCACGAACAGCTGTTCAGACGTTCGACTTGAGATGGAAGGTGAGGCCACATATATTGAATGCTTTGTCCTTGAACGTCTGAGTGTGACCAACAAGAAGTATGAATACCATTATTGTTTTTATAAATAAATGATTTTTTCCACACACATTATAGCATACATTAGGCTCATACT
Organism: Pictodentalium vernedei; assembly: GCA_031216915.1. NCBI lineage: Eukaryota > Metazoa > Mollusca > Scaphopoda > Dentaliida > Dentaliidae > Pictodentalium > Pictodentalium vernedei. The sequence goes on along the minus strand of CM062295.1, from coordinate 74,238,838 downwards.
AAGAAGGTTCCCAATACTCTGGTCCCCATCACCACCAACGATTTGGTCATATGTTTAGGGTTTGCACTTACACAGTTGTGTGAGCGCGTTTAGCCCTTTCCGTAACGTAAAAACCGTGACTGACCAGTGCTATTCACAAAATTCACCATTGAAATGTTCATTTTTTTTTTAATTTTTGCCTCCACAACATAGCTAATGACCACCACATTAGAACAAGCTCATTGAGCTCGTTCTAATGAGAGGTCATTAGCTATGTTTTGGAGACACAAAATAAAACCTTTTTGGTTATTCAATATATTTTTACAAAGTATCGTCTGCAAATCGTGATTGGGAGTGAAGTGGTTCATTGGTTAAAACATTGGACTTCATACTGAAATGTCTACGGTTCGAGTCCTACCAGAGGTAACTGCGCTGTGTCCTTGGGCAAGAAACTGAATCCCGATTTGCCGACGTGGAGCATGGTGGCGCTATGTACCAAGGTGCACTTCGACGGTGCACTTGTCTTCACCCAATGCTAACTCTGCCCGTGTGAAGTTAGTTGTTCGCCGCTACTCGGTGGTTCTCTCGGGGTACTCCGACTTAATCTTCCCGTAAAACTAAGTGCGCGACACGAGGCGAACCTTGATGTCGAAAATGTCGTTAAGCTCCCAATAATGAAAAAGACGTGATTTGTGAAGGGTCAAGGACACATTCAGCATATCTTGTAAATACCATCACGTATTTGTTGAGAATTTGCTCGAGTGAAAAGTTCGATATAACAATTAACCCTTACCCAACGTAACGGCCAAATCCGGCCACCGCTATTCGCAGTCACGATTCAATTTTCCTGATTATTTTATTTTTTATCTCAAAAACATAGCTTAGCTCATCCCAATGACGGGTCATAAGCTATGTTTTTGACGCAAAAAATGAAAAAATATAGGTATTCAAGAATTTTGTTTGCAGGTGTCGTCTGCTTTGCGTGTTAGGTAAAAGGTTAAACATACACATATCCAGCATTACTACATAGCATCAGCCAGCTTATTAACCCCATCAAATGGGTAAGCATAATTTTTTGCGCAGATGAAATGTTAGGTTAACCCCACATTGAGTCAGACACCCAGTTGTTAGACAGATTACAATAACATATTAGCAGCTAATCCCTTACTTATTACCTTCAGATTAAAGTGAGATGGATCAATATGTTAGACATATATGAACAATTAATTAGGTCTCGGTGATTTATTTTTCCCCTGATATTCATTTTTTTATTATTAGGGTTTAACGACACATTAACAGACAGAGTCATATCATGTCGGTGACAGTTTTACGGGTGGAGGAAACCGAAGTATCCGGAGAGAACCACCGAGCAACGACGAGCAGCTGTCAGCTCTCCAACATCGCAACTCTGAACTCTGCACCGCGGTACAGGTAGGGTTAGATTGGTTGACGACATGCGCACCATCGACGTGCAGCACGCCTCAGTACAGAGCGTCATCGTGCCCCCATGTAGGCAATCGAGGTTAAGTGCCTTGTCAAAGGACACAACGCGGGAGCACGAATCAGTCGCTGAAATGGTCATGCATCCAACTACTAACCGCGCTCGACGTTGCTTAACTTCGGTGATCTGACGAGAACCGGTTACCGTGACAAATCCCCCCCGCCCCCCTGATGTTCATTAAAATCAATACACTAACATCAAATAATTTTCGGTATAAATATAAAAGAATGGATCTTACAAATAAATAAAAAATTAATAAACAAAAATCATGTTTCATTAAGAATCTTACAAATAATCGTGTTTCATGAAAATATACCAAACAATAAATAATAAATAAAGATACGATGTTGCAATGACATTAATAAAAACATGTATGTACAAAGGAATATTGATGCTTAAAAATTATCCCATTCTTAACATTCTTCCAGCTGCATCAAGCAATTCCATTGCTCCTTCAAGCGATCAAGACAGTTGTTAATCCCCCTGTAAACCCGTTTCCGAAAGGCTGGAGCAGCACCAAAGTATATTTGAGCAATTTTGAATTTCTAGACCCTTTCAGTGCTTTTTAACCCTTTACCCAACGCAGGCGATATCACAATTTATTATTTTAAATATAATTTTTTTCAATTTTTCAAAAAATTTCAACAAAACCATATCATGTGACCCTTCGTTGGAACGAGCTCGACGAGCTCGTTCCAACGAGGGGTCACTTGATATGGTTTCGTTGACATTTTTTGAAAACTAATCTTTTTTCAACTGTTGAATTTGCATAATACGCGGACGGATGCGGCCGATTCGTTGTGTAAAGGGTTAATATGAATCTGGATAGATTTGGATGTCGGTGAGATTGAGATAAAGCTGAATTTAAGCGATTGTGGAATCCGTCTAAATTATTGTTTGTTCTGGGTACTGAGATCTCGGGATGATTCCACAGAGGAATGGGAAATCTGACTTCATCATCCACCCAGTTCATGACCACATAATCATTGAAGAGTTCTGCCCATGGAACATCTGGTGCTGATTCAGGGGCAGTGCGTCTTGTACAGAATGTGGAGGCAAAAGCACTAGCTTGGCAGCTCTTCTTATCCACTGTCCATCCGCAGCTTCCGGCTTCTTAGTAAAGGCGTGCAAGACCTAAATCTTGTGTTTTGCGGCATAATGCCTCTGCAAAGTGAATATAACACGGCTTGACTTCTAATGATGGGAATTCTCGTCCACAGCACGGATGGTAGCTATTTCAAAATCCAACTTCAATTAATCCTTCCCATACTGATCTAAACATACGAAAATTTCAAACAGCAAATTTTATCCATAATGCAAACTAGGCTTGTAGGTTCCGCTCTACAGTTTCGCACTATTGCACAGGAGTGAAATTCTAAACATAGGGCATATGTTGAAACTAAGGCCATATAAAATAGAGATATATTTTTAGTATCAGATATATGGTTACATTGGGCTCTTTGTTGTACAAGAGAATTTGAAGTTTTTAGTCCCAAAGTTGGAGTCGGATACATAGGGGTAAATTGCCAGATGAATGTTTAACAGTGGCTTCGAAAAAATTGGCTATTTTTTAAAATGTCATTTATACACGGACATATAACTAAAAAATGAAATGGAAACATACATTTTTTTTTTTTTTGCATTTTAAAAACAGGAATGTTATGCCCCAGGGGTAGGTAGGTGCGGGTTGTGGGAAAATTCTGCTTTTGAGGCTGAAACTAACTGGTTTCGGCATATTTTAGTGCAATTTTGCAGGTTGAAGTCTTGTCTTTGACAATAAATTATTCCATCCACATTCAGATTGTTTATTTTTTCTTAGTCAGACGGTGTTATATTTTTTGAGGATTTGGGAAATGTAATACATGTTGTGAGTTAGATAACTAAGCTACAGAATATTTACATTTGACGAGAGGGTATGGCATTTCATTTTTAGAAATGCCTGGAAAACTGTGGAGCGGAACCGTAATCAATTCAGTCTTGTTTGACAGAGGTCATTGACCTCTGTCAAACAAGATTGAATTGGTTGAACTCCTAGTTGTACATTGAATCTGTCAAACAAAATTGAATTTATTGAATTATAGAGAAAAGTTTCTGGTTGACACTTTGATATTTTGACATCAGTGTGAAAGGGTTAATATGACTTTATTATATAAACAGCAGATTTGTAACTAAATAAAACTTGTGTAAAACACTGTAGGGGTCAACAAAAATAAAAAATAGGTTTCTTCATATGCGATTTTTGTAACGGTTTTTACGGGATTTTTTCCATAGGTTTTTCCCATTAGGTTTTTTTTCCTATATTCACTACAACTGAAGGACAATTTGCTGTTTAGAAAAATAAAGTTACGAACCCTTACAATTTTTTAAATTACATACACTTCGTATTTGTATATATATTGACAAAATTCACAACAGCTTCAAATTAGCACAGTTGTCCCACAATAATGTGTGTAGGTGGGAGGATGTGGGTCACAGGAGCAGGGTATACTTCTCCGGACAATATTGGGAGTTTTTTGTACATCCGCGGGCGTTCTCAGCACGAGTCTCTCAAGCAGCGGACCAATAATAAATGATGGTCACGTCCAGATAATTAAAACATTATTCTGTGCTGTCGATTTTTCCAACACTACGGCAGCGTTCTGACGCCAGTTGATGTATTTTTTTTACCTGTGCTAAGTTGTTATAACAAGTTAACTAACTTGTTATAACAACTTAGTAACTTGTTATAACAACTTAGCTAACTTGTTATAACAACATAGCTTAACTTGTTATAACAACTTAGCTTAACTTGTTATAACAACTTAGCTAACTTGTTATAACAACTTAGCTATTTTGTTATAACAACTTAGTAACTTGTTATAACAACTTAGCTAACTTGTTATAACAACTTAGCTAAGTTGTTATAACAACATAGCTAACTTGTTATAACAACTTAGCTTAACTTGTTATAACAACTTAGCTAACTTGTTATAACAACTTAGCTAACTTGTTATAACAACTTTGTAACTTGTTATAACAACTTAGCTAACTTGTTATAACAACTTAGCTATCTTGTTGTAACAACTTAGCTATCTTTTTAATCATTGCCCCCTAGGTCAGTTTGTCCCTTCCTTGGGGCTGAGAGGAATTGGTCAAAATGCGTTTAACCCATTACCTAAAGTAACGGCCAAAAACGGCCAGCACCGTACACAAAAATGGCTATTCCGTCTTTTTTATATTTACATTTTATGCTTCCAAAACATAGGTTATGACGCCCTCATTCGAACGAGCGCGTTGCGCTCATTCCAATGAGGGGTAACACCCTGTGTTTTGGATGCAAAAAATGAAAATTTTTAGTTACACGAGAATTTTTTGGACGAGTATCGTCTGCTACTAGCGTTAGATAATGGGTTAATGGGGGGTGGGGGTGGGGGGGGGGGGGTGGGGGCTCAGTTGGTAGAGAGAGGTGCAGGCTGCAAGCCGAGAGGTCCTCGGTTCGAATCCCACCTGCGGCAACCGAGTTGTGTCCTTGGCAAGACACTTCACCCCCATTGCTCGCGTGGGGGCACGGTGACGTGTACTAAGGCGTAGTGCACGTCGATGGTGCACCTGTCTTCAACCGATGCTAACCCTGCTTGTGTGGAGTTGGTATATTGGGGAGTTGACAGTTGCTCGGTGGTTCTCTCCGAATACTCCGGCTTCCTCCACCCGTAAAACTGTCACGGTCATGGTTAGCCATTGTGCAGAAATATGTGACCTTAAACACCAATAAATAAATTACCGGATATTTTGGTGTTGATGGGTGGCCTCAACCGCCCCAATCGGACCACATTTAGGGGCCCTACTAAGGCCCCAAAAAGGGCCAGTTACGAAATATCACCAAAGCAGGTTAAAATCACGGGATATTTTGGTGTTGATGGGTGGACCCCGAGGAATAAAGAAGATTTACACCTCAACCGCCCCAATCGGACCACATTTATGGGCCCTACTAAGGCCCCCAAAAAGACCAGTTACAAAATATCACCAAAGCAAGTTAAAATCACGGGATATTTTGGTGTTGATGGGTGCCCCCCGAGGAATAAAGAAAATTGACACCTCCACCGCCCCAATCGGACCACATTTAGGGGCCCTACTAAGGCCCCAAAAAGGACCAGTTACAAAATATCACCAAAGCAAGTTAAAATCACGGGATATTTTGGTGTTGATGGGTGGCCCCCGAGGAATAAAGAAGACTGACACCTCAACCACCCCAATCGGACCACATTTAGGGGCCCTACTAAGGCCTCAAAAAGGCCAGTTACAAAATATCACCAAAGCAGGTTAAAATTACGGGATATTGTGGTGTTGATGGGTGGCCCCCGAGGAATAAAGAAGATTGACACCTCAACCGCCCCAATCGGACCACATTTAGGGGCCCTACTAAGGCCCCAAAAAGGACCAGTTACAAAATATCACCAAAGCAAGTTAAAATCACGGGATATTGTGATGTTGATGGGTGGCCCCCGAGGAACAAAGAAGATTGACACCTCAACCGCCCCAATCGGACAACATTTAGGGCCCTACTAAGGCCCCCCAAAAGGGCCAGTTACAAAATATCACCAAAGCAGGTTAAAATCACGGGATATTTTGGTGTTGCTGGGTGGCTCCCGAGGAATAAAGAAGATTGACACCTCAACCGCCCCAATCGGACCACATTTAGGGGCCCTACTAAGGTCCCAAAAAGGGCCAGTTACAAAATATCACCAAAGCAGGTTAAAATCACGGAATATTTTGATGTTGATGGGTGGCCCCCGAGGAATAAAGAAGATTGACACCTGAACCGCCCCAATCGGACCACATTTAGGGGCCCTACTAAGGCCCCAAAAAGGACCAGTTACAAAATATCACCAAAACAGGTTAAAATCACGGGATATTTTGGTGTTGATGGGTGGCCCCCGAGGAATAAAGAAGACTGACACCTCAACCACCCCAATCGGACCACATTTAGGGGCCCTACTGAGGCCTCAAAAAGGCCAGTTACAAAATATCACCAAACCAGGTTAAAATCACGGGATATTGTGGTGTTGATGGGTGGTCCCCGAGGAATAAAGAAGATTGACACCTCAACCGCCCCAATAGGACAACATTTAGGGGCCCTACTAAGGCCCCTAAAAGGGTCAGTTACAAAATATCACCAAAGCAGGTTAAAATCACGGGATATTTTGGTGCTGATGGGTGGCCCCCGAGGAATAAGGAAGATTGACACCTCAACCGCCCCAATCGGACCACATTTAGGGGCCCTACTAAGGCCCCAAAAAGGGTCAGTTACAAAATATCACCAAAGCAGGTTAAAATCACGGGATATTTTGGTGTGATGACGTGAATTTTATCATACTTGCTAAACAGAGATGTGACTAATCAGTGTATGTAACATATGGATATGTTTGTTCACTCTGAAGGGATTTAACAGAATTTGTTTGGAAAGAAACCATTTGTAATTTAAAGGAGTAAAGCTGTGTAAAGCTATTTTTTAAATTTATTTTCAGTTAGCGTTTCGCCATACACACGCCGAGGTGATTATAAATATTGAAAGCAACACTCGAAGTAATGTTGAAATATAGTAGCTAGACGTCAAAAAATTATCAAATTACCCACAGTATTTCCAGAAAAGAGTTCTATCCATGCCATTGGATACTAGTACCAGTTCTAGATTCTTGTATGCTCTACGCCATGATTCTCACCCAAAGCTGTAGGAGCCATTAAGAATGGGACCTTGTGAGCTCACGCCTTCAATCCCTATTTCTGAGCTCCCAGTGGAGGCTTGGGGGGGGGGAGCTAACGGCTAATTTGTTTTGCTCAATAGCAATCCGACTTATTTTATTTCTTTCTATTATCTAACACGCACATAATTTCAGGGACTCTGTCCGAAATGAGCTATCTCTGAACTGATAAATAGAGGTGGGCCATTTCTGAACAGGACATTCACTATTTGGAATTCCAATAAGCCAACAGGATTGAGTAGGCAGGTGAGGGACTTAATAGCGAGCCGTTCAATGGAAGGGTTCAGTGGGCAAGTACGGTTGTTACGAAAAAATATTTAAAAGACATCGCGCGCCAGGACGGGCCGGGGTTATCAATTCCGGGAAAAGAGAGTGTAAAAAACCACAAGAATTGTAACCAGGCTTGTCAACTGGTACCAGTAAGGACACCGGTACCACAGAAACGGGACCGTTTTTGCGGTACCTGTTCTGAAGCCAAGTACCGGCGGTACTCGGTACTCGAGTCAGTCACACCTCGGACTGTATATAAAATTTCAGAGCAACACTCAAACATGGTCCCTCCTGGACCCCATGTTTTGTAGCACATCGAGAGACCATGTTCAGTGTTCTCTAAGTACTGGATAGCTGTCTTTTTCAAGTTTTCAATGCGCGTGTGTCTAATTATAAAATCTGTTATTTAGAACGTCGAAGGCATCTACCTGAGATCGTCACTGAAGGTGCCGAGTCGACGCAAAGAGCAGGTTTAAAGTTCGAAGTTTCGTCCACCCATAAGTTTATACTCGAAGTGACGCGATGTCCCACGAATATTCGAATCTTAAGAACTCGGTTCACATAACCGATTTATTTGTTAGGAATATATTCCATAGCATACATTGTTTCATTGTCATTTAATGACCTTTTTATGTGTTGTTAAAAGTACCGACACTGGTACCGGTACCGCGGTACGGCCCAGTACCGTCTGGGTTCCGATAAACCAAGTACCGGCGGAACTTTGACAAGCCTGATTGTAACCGAAATTGTGGTAAATGATTCTGGTTTTTGTGTGGCATACAGGATAAAGAGAAACCAAAATTTGAGGAGTACCTGGATGGCACCTCTTTGAGGGGAAGGGGGAGGGGTCGAAGTTTTAAATCCTAAACAATTCATTAGTTATTCATTCCAATCGTCCATTATACACATTATTGTGTGTCATATACAATATGTTAAATGGGCGACTGGAATTAACAACTAGTAGAGCTTTCTTCCCACGGCTGTGAGTCAGGAGACCCTTTCCCGGAATTTTTGTTTTAAATTCAGAAGCTCTGGGGTCCATTCTGGTGCCTCCGGAGCGAAGATAAGGGTCAAAAACTCTAAATAACAGTTTGATTGTTTTTTTGTTTTTTTTTGGGGGGGGGGGTGGGGGGCAGGCCCGGTCCACCACAGGGAGCCCACACATAGAGATTGATGAAGTGGGCGCGCGAGGCCCCAGTCTTAATGGTTCCGAGGCTTTGGGTGGGTATCAAGGGGTAGGGCATGCAGAAATCTGGTACTAGTACTGGTATCCACTAATATATAAATAGTACTCTTTTCCAATAATATTGCCGATGATTTTCCCATTCTCGCGCCTTAATACTATATTATGATTAATAAATCGAATGTTGTTTTTAATATTTATTATCACCTCGGAATGTGTTTGACGAAACGGTAACTGAAAATAAATTATGAACCCCCTTTTTAAAAAAGGGCTTTTACACAACTTTATTTTTATTTCTTCAAATTATAAATGTTTTCTTTCCTCAAAACGTTCTGCTAAATCCCTTCATTGTTAACAAACAGATCCATATTTCACGCACACGAATTAGCTACACCTCCATTTGACAAGTATGGAAAAATTCACCCGCCGTGCACCTCGGCTAAATCGTTTTTGTGACATAAATAGTGTGTTGATTGCCACACCGTAGTATGTTTCCAGGGATTCCTAATCTGTTTTTACAGATTACTAATCTGTTTTACAGATTAACTAATCTGTATTTATAGATTAGTAATCTGTTTAAACAGATTAAATAATCTGTTTAAACAGATTAAATAATCTGTATTTACAGATTACTAATCTATTTAAACAGAATACTAATCTGTATTTACAGATTACTAATCTGTTTAAACAGATTACTAATCTGTAAAAACAGATGAACTAATCTGTATTTACAGATTAGTAATATGTTTAAACAGATTAACTAATCTGTGTTTACAGATTAATAATCTGTTTAAACAGATTAACTAATCTGTATTTACAGATTACTTAGTTAATCTGTAAAACAGATTGGTAATCTGTTTGAACAGATTAGTAATCTGTTTTTACAGACTAGTTAATCTGTAAAAACAGATTAGTATTCTGTAAATACAGATTAGTTAATCTGTTTAAACAGATTACTAATCTGTAAATACAGATTAGTTAATCTGTAAGAAAAGATTAGTAATCTGTTTAAACAGATTAGTAATCTGTAAAAACAGATTAGTTAATCTGTAAAAATGGATTAGTAGTCTGTTTAAACAGATTAGTAATCTGTAAAAACAGATTAGTTATCTATTTAAACAGATTAGTAATCTTTAAAAACAGATTAGGAATCCATGGAAATATACTATGGTGTGGCGGCTCTGCGCTGCCGTAAATTTCGCTTGAAGATAGCCTTCAATAAAATAAACATTGCTTCACCTTCATTTATACACATTTCAGTGCATAAGTTTTATTAAATTGTCACTTTTCACACGTTCGGGGCTACTTTTAGTACTTTAAAACGTAGTTTTATACACTCACCGGAAACATTACCGGATTCCGGACTTTTTACCGGCAAAAAATATATCCGAGATGGGATAAAATTTATTCTTCAGTTGCACCTGAATGTGATCCATACGCCAAACTGAAAACAAAAGCGTGTGGTCTTATTACCTGCATGTTTTTTACTGAATTACCCGGTCGCGGCTATTTGTTTCGGCCACTTTAGCGAATTAGATGATGGGTTGCACATCGATACATGGGCAATGGCATTTACACGTAAATGTTGCATGAACACTGGTCGCTATGCCTAATATTTTGAACTATTCCATTCGGCTTTGAAAGCACAAATACACACGGTTATCCAAGAGCTGTAATTGCTCTTAGATAATTGATCATACATACACTGTATTTTAATGTATTCTTCTGCTTCATATTGTTTTACTTTGGATTCTCTGCTTCCATTTGCACATAATTTTTACAGTACTCATTTATCCAATATTTGTTCTTTGTGTATGTGCTTATAAACTAAATGTGCAAACTCTTTGATTGTTAGTTTATCATTCATTGTTTTTATGTTTTACTGGGCTTTTATGACACTTTAATGGACCAAGCCATGTCATATCGGGTAGTATTACGGTGGATTATGCGCCACAGAAGCTGGAGAGAACCACCGAGCAGCGGCGAACCAATACCAAGCACTCCAGCCAACTAACCGGACAGAAACAGGGTTAGCTGCGGTTGAATGCAGGCGCAAAAACAGACCTGTAGTACACTTTAGCACACAAAACCACCATGTCTGTACATGGGCATTTGGAATTAATTGTCTTACCCAAGAAATCTCGAGTATAATTAATCTATAAAATTAAAAATAAAAATAATTGACAATGGTCCGGAGAGCATTTGTATGGAGCCGGTGAGGTGACATATGTTTTTTAAAATCCATACGCACGAATTAATAATCTGTGCACACGAAATATTAATCAGAGCGAACAAATGAATAATCCAAGCACGCAAACTAATAATTCATGCGCACAGATTAATAATCCGTGCATGAAGTAATGATCAAGGCAAACGAATTAATAAACCGTGCGTTTGAATTAATAATCCGTGCGTTTTAATTAATAATCCGTGTGCGTAAATTAATAATCCACGCACACGAAATGATAATCCATGCCAACAAAATAATAATCAATGCGAACGAATTAATAAAATCATTCACGTGAATTGTAATTTGTGCACACGAAATAATATTCCGTGCACACGAATTAATAAGCTGTGCAAATGGATTATTGATCAGTAGTATGTCACGTACCTTTCGAGCAAGATCTGGTGGACCGCGCGGTGTACCCCGGAAGTGACGTTTTGGTTACCCGCGTGAGCGGCTATGCTGTGATTTCATTCTCATGGTGACACGTGGTGTCACTGCACATGTGCAGCGCGTGTTGTTATGGTAATACGCGTTTCCGTCGTCCATTTTGTATATAGGGAACCGCCATCTTGTTTCTATGGTAGCACGTGGTCGCTAGGTGACCCAAAGGCATCTAATAAGATGAGGGCATGTTTGGGGGGTACGTTCGATTCAATGGGAGTACAACGAATTACTCAAATGAACCCGAGAACGACTGCTGTTCACCCGAAATAACCGAAACGGACCCGAATTCTCTTAGAATACTGACCCTAATAGTACCACGTAGTGGTATAAGATCTATAAGAGATGTGTTCCTTATCTAGCTCGAATTCCATCAGAATCCTCGTTTACAACTGCATATTTTATAACATATCTGTTCTACTTGACGTCTATCTACTCTAGTATACTAATTATCCCTGATTGTCCTTGTAGATTCTTATGCCTTTTCTACCCATGATATGATATGGCATTGTCCGTGCATTCCTGGCTCTCCCTTACCTTAGTAGATTATTTGGCTTGTTCTACCCGTGCTATAACTATTATCTGCACTAGTCTACCATTATCTGGCTTACCAGTAGACCTAGACATAGCTGCAGTTGATACTTTCCCGACGGGCCATCTGCGCCCCGTTTTCTTCGTGTGAGGCCATGAGGGCTATGAGGACGCCAAAGGCTAGTCCTATTCCATAATGGGGGTACCAGTAATGGTTTGCCCATGGGGTGGGGGTCCCCAAATACCGAGATGAGGCCATAGGGCCATGATGGCTATGAGGTCTTCATAGCCCGCATGGCCTCCTACGATGAAAACGGGTACCCAAATACCGCGATGAGGATGAGAGTAATGGCATTTCCTTATTGCACTCTTAACCCTCATGGCCTCATACGATGAAAGGGGATTCTGATTCTGAAAGCCATCCAGATACAAGAAAGGGATTCCAAAATTGGAATTATGTGGACCGTGGCGACCAAATACCGAGACGAGGATGAGAGCAATGGCATTTCCTTGTGACCCTCATAGCCCTTATGGCCTCATTCGATGAAAAGGGGATTTTGAAGGCCATCCAGATACTAGAAAGGGATTCCAAAATTGGGATTCTGTGGACTGTGGGGACAAATGTGGAGATGGGGATGAGAGTAATGGCATTTCCTTATGGCCCTCAATGTCCTCATACGGTGAAAAGGGGATTCTGAAGGCCATCCAGATACTAGAAAGGGATTCCAAAATTGGGATTATGTGGACCGTGGTGACAAAAGATATACCGAGATGAGGATGAGAGTAATGACATTTCCTTATTGCCCTCATAGCCCCCATGACCTCATACGAAGAAAACGGGGCACCGATGGCCCGTCGGGAAAGTGTCACCTGTAGCTATGTCTGGGTCTACTGGTAAGCCCAACAAATAGTGTAGATAATAGTCATATCACGGGTAGAACAAGCCAAATAATCTACTAAGGTAAGAGAGAGCCATGAATACATGGACAATGCCATCATATCATGGGTAGAACAAGCATAAGAATCGACAGGGACAGTCAGGGATAATCAGTATACTAGAGTAGATAGAAGTCAGGATAGAACAGACAAGGTATAAAATATGCACTACTGAACGAGGATCCTTATGGAATTCGAGCTAGATAAGGAACACACCTTTTATGGATCTTATAACACTACGTGGTGCTATTAGGGTCAATATTCTAAAATAATTCTGGTCCATTTTGGTGATTTCCGGTGAAAATAAGTCGTTCACGGGATCATCTGGGTAACTCATTGTACTTCCATCGCATCGAACATACCCTCCAAACATACCCCCGTCTTATTAGATGCCTTTGGGTTACCGAGCAGCCGCGTGCTACTATACAAACCAAGATGGCGGCGCCCTGTATACAAAATGGACAACGGAAACGCGTATTACCATAACAACACGGGCTGAGCATGCGCAGTGATACAACGTTTCACCATGGGGTTGACATCACAACATGGCCGGCCAAGCGCGTTACCATGACAACACAAAATGGCGGCACCCAGTCACGTGACTATGACGTCATTTCCGGGGTCCACCGCGGGGTTCACCAGATCTTGCTCGAAAGAAACGAGCACCACTCCTTTGATCCATGCACATGAATAATAATCCGTGCGCATGAAATGAAAGATATAAAAACTATGGTATAGGTTATTAAGTCAAAATGGCATCCATCCTGTGACCTTGGTATACTGGCATCCCACCATCTTAACGCTGAAATAGCAATTCTTAGGTCTACTTGTTCTTGTTTGAACCTAAGTTATCTATGACCCTTCGGCGCTCGGTCGCTACCGCCTCCTCATATCTTCAAAAAAGGAAGGTCAGGAGGGGTAACCTAATGACCCGAGGTCCGTCCTTGTTAGGCATGCTTCCCCTTTTTTAACGTGCAATAGGCGAGTTAGGACGAAGTGAAGTCTGCGTAAGACCTCACATCGCTGCACTCTGGGCCTGTGGCAGTAAGTGGGTGTATGCATGCGTGGCGGGAGAGGGGGATCCCTTGTTGAGACTTGGGGGCGCAAAAATATGTCAGCGAAGATATAAAATTCAGATGTCTAAAAGGGCCTGTAAAGCAGCCATCGAAAAGTACTTCACAATGCCGGGGGAATTTGGGATGGGACGTCACCTAATGTTGACTGGGATGGCAACATATGCCTATGCTTGTCCGCTACATGTCTAATCTTGGTGGTATTATATATATTTTTGGTAGGGCCTGGGAAGGTTGGGATCAGTGGCGGGGGCATGCGAAAATGCACACAGCTCGCCCCCAAATAGATTTACATTGCACCCCCCCCCCCCCCCCTCATTCATAATAAATACAAACTGCCACATATGATTTCGAACCCCCCCCCCCCCCCCCCCCCACCTTCCATTTGGAGACTTCAAAACTGTTGATATAGCTTCGAAATTTGAGACTTTTTCAGAGAGACTCAGGCCCTTACCGTCAAGTTACCGATGACCTCGCCATCCTCCATTAGGCTCCAAAATCGCTCTGAAAGCTTCACAGTTAAAACTGATAAATTTTCCGAGGAAGGATAACCGGCCCCACCAATGGCCTTACCTCCTCTAAGGAGGCTTCAGAGTCGCTTATAGGGCTCCAAAAATTTATAATTCGGGGAGAGGTCCCGAATCCGGTGGCGGCGCTGCAGGAGGTCATGAAGGAGCATATGCCCCCGACCACAGTCTTTGCCGCCACCCCTCCTCCTCTCTCTCTCTCTCTCTCTCTCTCTCTCTCTCTCTCTCTCTCTCTCTCTCTCTCTCTCTCTCATTTGCCCCTCTCCAAAAATGCCACATCCAGCCACCCTCTCTTACGCACACAGTGACTCTCTTTTTTTTATTTACATACAAACTCAGCTGATAAACATAAATCCACTGGAATTTTGCAAGTTCGGATGCAGATACTTATGAGCCATGTACGTTTATAAACCTTGTCTCTAAAATGTGGGTCATCCAAAAATGTGGCGATCTACCCTAAAAGCCACCAGAAAACCTGATTCAAATGCATAGTGATTTTGTTTTGTCTGGGGGGGGGGGGGGGCGACTTCCCGCCCTCCACTCCCGGGGACGGCATGTCGGCTTCTCCACTCAGGATACCCCTCCATACGGAGCATGTCCCCTACTTGCAGTCTCCACCACCAATCCCCCCCCCCCCCCCCCCCGCAAATACCACCGCCAGGTCACACAAATGGGAGAGGGTGATTCACCTGACTACACCCTTCCCTTCCTGTCTGCGGTCTTTGAAATATACACGCGTCATATCGCTCCCCCTCCATTGGAATTCTCCCCCTATAAAGGATTCTGGTTCCGCCACTGAACAGGATTCCCATGCACGTAAGTATATATAGCAGGTCCGTCTTTGGGACAGCGGGGGTGGGGGTCCTGATACCTTATGTTTTAATCCGTGCGCACAAAATAATAATCCGAGCACACGAGTTAATAATCCGCGAAGGCGAATTGATAATCGGTACATACAAAATAATAATCCGGCACAAGGATTATTATTTCGTGTGCACGGATTATTATTTCGTGTGCGCGTATTATCATTTCGCCGCACGTTATATTTATTCTGAGTAGTATGAAATGTGCCAAATGAGCCCCATCTGGGGGACTTCGGGGGGGGGGGTAGCATACCGCAGAAGTGACAGCATACCGCGGGGTATTGTGGGTGTCACGTGGGTTGTCATAGAAGCGGAGGAGAGCGGGCATGTTGTGACCTCATCCCGATAGTGATACGTGGTTTTAGTGAGCATGCACATTGGAGACTACCATCTTGGTTTCTATGTTAGCTTGTTGTTGCCATTTGACCCAATGGCCTCTAAACAGACGGGGTCTGTTCTAAGAGTGTGTTCGATTCAACGTTAGTCTTGCGAATTACCAAAATAAGCTCGACAGTTACCACAAATCACCGACACCGACTTCATGTTACCGAAACAGAGTCGCGCGAAGTGTTATATGACCCATAAGGGGTATTTTCGATTGATGAGGTATGTACTCCGGTAGAACAAAAGAGCCCCATACTTGGAGTAAGATCGGTGTTTTGTTACTATAATTAACTTTTGTGGCCTGTTCTGACAACTCTCTGACCCAGGTATTCAACTGCACGAATTAGTACGCATGGCATAGCAGACGTGCATCAGTCAGGTCCTTGGGCAAGTTATGGCTACATGAAGAATAAGCAAGTAGAAGGGAATGGGTGGTGGTAGAGTGCATAGTAAGTAGACAACAGAAAGGGGAAGTGGGAGGGAATGGGTAGTGTTAGCATGAATGGCGTAGCAATCAGACATCAGGTAGGCCCTCGGGCATATCAGGGCTTAGGAAGAATAGGGAAGTTGTGGGGAATGGGTAGTGCTGGTATGCAAGACGTTGCAAGCAGATACCAACAGGCCCGTTGGTATGCCAGATTTTAGAAAGAATAGGAAAGTGGGAGGGAAATGGATGGTATTGCTATGCTTGGAGAAGGCAGCAAACATCAGGCAGGGCCTTGGGCATGCCAAGACTTAGAGATAGGAAGGAAAGGAAGTAAGGATAAGGTGAGTAAATTGTGAAGTGGAAGTTGGGCCCCGGTTTTGGATATTTACGGACCAGGTTACATCGAGACACACTTGTGGAATCTCTTTCTGTTACTTGGCTGGCCTTCAGGATGCCCTTTTCATTATATGAAAAGCCGACTGCAATGAGGGACAACTTGCCATTCCACATATCCTCAGGGTCATAAGCCACTAGAAAATTCTTAGTGAGCCACAATTCGTCATTCCTCATATTCACATATTTAGGGATGTCGTTCCATGGAATCTTCTTTATTCTTCTCGTGTCGCACACCAACATCAAAATATCTGGCGATGTTTGTCACCTTAGGTAATATTTTGTAACTGACCCTTTTGGGGGCCTAAGGAGGGCCCTAAATGTGGTCCGATTGGGACGGTTGAGTTGTCAATCTTCTTTATTCCTCGGGGTCCACCCATCAACACCAAAATATCCCGTGATTTTAACTTGCTTTGGTGATATTTTGTAACTGGCCCTCTTTGGGGCCTTAGTAGGGCCCCTAAATATGGTACGATTTGGGCGGTTGAGGTGTCAATCTTATTTATTCCTCGGGGGCCACCCATCAACATCAAAATATCCCGTGATTTTAACCTGCTTTGGTGATATTTTGTAACTGGCCCTTTTTGGGACCTTAGTAGGGCCCCTAAATGTGGTCCAATTGGGGCGGTTGAGGTGTCAATCTTCTTTATTCCTCGGGGGTCACCCATCAACACCAAAACATCCCGCGATTTTAACCTGCTTTAGTGATATTTTGTAACTGGCCCTTTTGGGGCCTTAGTAGGGCCCCTAAATGTTGTCCGATTGGGGCGGTTGAGGTGTCAATCTTATTTATTTCTCGGGGGCCACCCATCAACACCAAAATATCCCGTGATTTTAACCTGCTTTGGTGATATTTTGTAACTGGCCCTTTTTAGGCCTTAGTAGGGCCCCTAAATGTGGCCCGATTGGGGTGGTTGAGGTGTCAATCTTCTTTATTCCTCGGGGGCCACCCATCAACACCAAAATATCCCGTTATTTTAACTTGCTTTGGTGATATTTTGTAACTGGCCCTTTTTGAGGCCTTAGTAGGGCCCTAAATGTGGTCCGATTGGGGCGGTTGAGGTGTCAATCTTCTTTATTCCTCGGGGTCCACCCATCAACACCAAAATATCCCGTGATTTTAACTTGCTTTGGTGATAGTTTGTAACTGGCCCTTTTTGGGGCCTTAGTAGGGCCCCTAAATATGGTCCGATTGGGGCAGTTGAGGTGTCAATCTTCTTTATTCCTCGGGGCCACCCATCAACACCAAAATATCCCGTGATCTTAACCTGCTTTGGTGATATTTTGTAACTGGCCCTTTTTGAGGCCTTAATAGGGCCCCTAAATGTGGTCCGATTGGGGCGGTTGAGGTGTCAATCTTCTTTATTCATCGGGGGCCACCCATCAACACCAAAATATCCCGTGATTTTAACCTGCTTTGGTGATATTTTGTAACTGGCCCTTTTTGGGGTCTTAGCAGGGCCTCTAAATGTGGTCCGATTGGGCGGTTGAGGTGTCAATCTTCTTTATTCCTCGGGGGCCACCCATCAACACCAAAATATCCCGTGATTTTAACTTGCTTTGGTGATATTTTGTAACTGGCCCTTTTTGGGGCCTTAGTTGGGCCCCTAAATGTGGTCCGATTGGGGCGGTTGAGGTGTCAATCTTCTTTATTCCTCGGGGGCCACCCATCAACACCAAAATATCCCGTGATTTTAACCTGCTTTGGTGATATTTTGTATCTGGCCCTTTTTGGGGCCTTAGTAGGGCCCCTATATGTGGTCCGATTGGGGCGGTTGAGGTGTCAATATTCTTTATTCCTCGGGGGCCACCCATCAACACCAAAATATCCGGTAATTTTTTTCGAATTTTGAATGTCGAATAAGGAAACGGGAATAAGTAACTAAATTCACAGTACTATTTAAGTACTGTGAATTTATATTGGTAATGTTTTAATAAGGTGTACCCATCTTTAAATAAAAGTTTGATTAGTTTTTCTAAAAAGGCCTTGTTGGCAAAATAATTAAAGGTCAAGTCGCACAGTTTGCTACACGTGAATAGGCCGTCGTTGCTCTCTCTAACAGGGGGCGGATCCAGGATTTCTGAAAAGGGGCGTGTCTTAGCCTGAAACTGAGCCATGAAACAACAGGGTGCGGGATAAGCTCGAGATCGATTCTCCCATCTCTAAAGGCGGGGGGGGGGGGGGGGGGGGGGAGGGGGAGGTCTCCTGGGAAAAGATAAATAAATACTGGACTCTGAAGTGACTTTTAATCCAGTACCCAGGAAAGCAGCCAAAAATGTCCAGAAATATATATTTTATAAAAGTTTTTTAGTAGGACAATGTAAATGTGGATATCGTTGGAACCGGCTGAATAAGCCGGTTCCAAGTATGCCCATATTTACATTGTTTCAGTAAGATATAGTAAGGGCTATTTCTCAAAACGTTAAAAAACTGCTTGTGTAAAGGTGTGTGGTGTTTTCGACCCATTAGTAGTGCGCTCCGACATGTCTCGGGGAAAAATAGAGGGGGGCGCGCACCGGATGCGCTCCGTCTAAATCTGCTACTGTCTAAGACAAAATATTTTTTCACGATTCTTCCGTTATACAAGAGGTGATACAGTATGCCTTCAAAATGAGCTGCGTTTTCAGGATAAAGTGGGTAGGTCCTGCTTAGAGAAAACCAGCAACAGAAAACAAAAAAGAAATATTTGGTATTTCACACTCACTGCATAATTTTGACGACGCAAAACTGTTGGCTTTCCCGTGACTGAGTGATCACGTATCCTAGCCCACCCTTGGAATGTTGGCTGACCACTATGTGCATGAGAAATTAGGCTTTGTTTGTTTTTCACATTCACTACGCATATTGTTTGGTCAGCCATCACAGGACTATTTTCAGGCGTTAAGTTCCCCAATGAAGTAGCCTTTTTGTGCCGAAATATATGATCTTAAACACCAATAAATAAATAAATAAATAAATAAATAAATAAATAAATAAATAAATAAATAAATAAATAAGAAGGGCGTACCCAAGCACAATGAACTTGCAATCAAAACGTTGTGAGTTTGATGCCTGGTCGGGGCAAATTGCGTTGTGTCACCCAGAATCCCCGATATCCATATTTAAAGAGCGTTATTGAAAAAGCTCGAAGATATTTCAGAATTTGTGAGCCTTATTTAAGTTAGCTTTTTTTAAAAGTTTTTGTCATTTTGTTGGATAGAGTACTTCTAATGTAGCTCCGTCCGTGGGACACATTAACCCATAACCTAACGCTAGTAGCAGACGATATTCGTGAAAAAAATTCTCGTGTAACTAAAAATTTTCATTTTTTCCATCCAAAACACAGGGTATGATCCCTCATTGGAATGAGCGCAACGAGCGCAATGAGGGGTCATAACCATTGTTTTGGAAGCATAAAATGTAAATATAAAAAAGACTGAAGAGCGATTTTTGTGTACAGTGCTGGCCGTTTTTGGCTGTTACGTTAGGTAAAGGGTTAAACGCATTTTGACCAATTACTATCAGCCCCAAGGAAGGGACGAACTGACCTAGGGGGCAATGATTAAAAAGATAGCTAAGTTGTTATAACAAGATAGCTAAGTTGTTATAACAAGATAGCTAAGTTGTTATAACAAGTTAGCTAAGTTGTTATAACAAGTTACTAAGTTGTTATAACAAGTTAGCTAAGTTGTTATAACAAGTTAAGCTAAGTTGTTATAACAAGTTAGATATGTTGTTATAACAAGTTAGCTAAGTTGTTATAACAAGTTAGCTAAGTTGTTATAACAAGTTACTAAGTTGTTATAACAAGATAGCTAAGTTGTTATAACAAGTTAGCTAAGTTGTTATAACAAGTTAAGCTAAGTTGTTATAACAAGTTAAGCTATGTTGTTATAACAAGTTAGCTAAGTTGTTATAACAAGTTACTAAGTTGTTATAACAAGTTAGTTAACTTGTTATAACAACTTAGCACAGGTAAAAAAATACATCAACTGGCGTCAGAACGCTGCCGTACAACACAGCACAGGGCAGTATATGATTTATGACAGTGTCTATTGACACTGGTGACACTATGTAAATCAACAATTTCCATGGAGCATAAACTCAATTTATCGACGAGGGTGTTTTGTGGTGCTTGTCGTTCCTCTTTGCTAGTGAGTTATATTACACAGGAGAGTAGCTAGGCTAAAGTAAGTGGGGTGTGGGTGCAGAATCGTTTTTTGATGCCAGTGGGAGCAGAAAAATACTTCTCCCTGTCACTTCACGTTGTTGTGGATAAAGACTGTGCATCCACCATAGGTGCAAGTGAGGGGTCCTCCTCACCAGGAACAAAAACATTTTTCATGCCGATTGGAGCAACTAGAGTACTTTTTAAAGCTTCAGCAGGTGCGTGGCCGAGGGAGGTGCTAGAGGTGCGAACGCACTGCTCCACCACATTTGAGTTCCACTTGAAGGATAATCTCCAATTTCAGATTTGAAAATTTTTGATAAAATAGGGCGATCTCATTAACCCCAATGCATCGTACTCTTTGTGGCTATGCCACAGACAGTACGATGAATCGGGGTAAGTAAGTTTCTTTAAAACAGAAATGTTTCTCGTTTGCATATAATTTCTGTAGAATGCCTATGCAATTCTTTGATACTTTTTGTTATAACCCCGGCTTTTAAAAAAAAGTATCAAAGTACCTGAGCGATGTGGCTCAGTGGTAGATTGTTTGACTTCTATGCTAGGGGTCCCGAGTTCGATCCCCGTCCGGGACAACCCGCGTTGTGTCCTGGGGCAAGGCACATTATCCCAGTTGCCTACATGGGGGCACAATGACGCCTTGTATACTAAGGCGTACTGCACGTCGACGATGCACATGTCGTCAACCCCTGGAACCCTTCTTGAGCGGAGCTTGAACAGAGTTAGAATGTTGAGGAGTTGACAGTTGCTCGTCGTTGCTCGGTGGTTCTCTCCGGGTACTCCGGCTTCCTCCACCCGTAAAACTGTCACGGTCGCGATTAGCCATTGTGCATGAGTATGTGACCTTAACCACCAATAAATAATTAAATCAATATCAATGTACCTAGACATTTCACAGAAACTAGTTGCATGGTCCTGATGTTAAAGGCCCTATATGTTACACAAGAGCTTATCGCTGTTTAATTTCTGCCAGAATTATATTGTAACAGACTTATATATATATGTGTATAATAAATAGACAGAACGCGATGTGTGTTTGAATCGGTGGGTGCTTTACATAACGAGTTGGAATGGCGTAGGCATTTTCGCGAGAGCTGTACGGCATTCCAACGAGTGCCTCCAGCGAGTGCATTGTTGATGGTGACTATTACTGTTAGTAAAAATATAAGTACAAATATGTGCAGATTTGCAAAACAACTGGGAGAAACGTTTTTAAAAGAAGTTCGAAGCGTGTGAAGGTGTACGAAGATTTACCGAAATAAAGTTGACCAATTTAGATATAATGGGATCCACAAAACGAGACGGCCACGGGACTGGGTTAATGTTCCGGTTGGAAATGATTGGGTTTTTTAAAAATAGTATCTCATTTTTGGCTAATTTTCTGTGAACCGACTTTATTTTGCTTTGGACGTTTTCATTTTCACACTATGCGACAGATGGTCGATGATTGTATAACGAAATTTGGAAACTTTTCGAAGCGTAACTAAACGGTGCGGTAAAAAAGTTACGGCTTGTATTTCACCCGTTGAATACAGAATCATTTATATCACAGCGGCGATTCCGTTGAATACAAGGGTTTAAAGTTCAATGGATGTGTAATAAATATCTGGAAAATATTAGCCTATCAACTTTATCGATCTACTTTGCATGTAATGCTTTCACCTGCAATAGTGCAAAAGATCTTATATTTTAGATTCAAAATTGCACATAATATTTTTCCAGATGCTATCACAGAGCTCCATTTCATGCTCATTTTTCAAAATTTTCGGCCATGGTGATCGTCGATCGCCACTTAGCGTACCTCCCAACACAATTCCTGGCCACGTGTATGTTCAGAAGACAGAGAGTTGCGGTATAGCTGTGGAATATGGCCCAAGAAATTTCTAACAGCCAGATAAACGTTTGTTGTTGAATTTGTGAAGTTGTTATTTTGCATTGTTGATGTTGTTTGTTGTTGCTGCTGCTGCTGTTGCTGCTGCTGCTGCTACTGGTGTTGTTGTTTGTTGCTGATGCCGATGCCGCTGAGCTACTGCTGCTGCTTCAAAAATAGCAATAATAATAATGATGTTTGTGCTCTATGGCTTTGCTACTTAACGCACACATACTGAAAATTATGTGTATTGACCAGGGATCTCATAATTAACAGATAATGACCTGTTTGTACAGATAGGTTTGGAGACTAGTCTTGAATTGATTGTCACTGGAGATTCGATTTTGTGAAACACTGAATATGTGGAGTACGTCTAAAGATGTGTGTGTAGCCTCGATTTCGAAAGCCTCGTTTTGAATGAGATACATTGTGTCGGTTTTATTCACCTTCCACACAACGGTTCGCTTTCATATATGTTATGTTAGAACACAATGGAATAATAACACTCAGTCGTCATATATTTACATATCAGGTTTCCACTCAGCAAATCGAGAAGTTTTAAGATTTATTCCGAATCGTCAGTGCCTTATAAAATAACATATTCATCAACATTATGATCTTTTATTCCGAGTGATAAAATGTTCGATTGCTTACAACTCCCCCACAAAAAAATGCTCGTTAACGTCAGTTCTCGTGGTAAGTGGTATTACCAAACATATGTCATTGTCATAATGAGACGTTCGCGAATACAAGCGAATGGCGTTGGCCATTTTTTATTATGGTAATAATACCTGGAAATACACACACGACAGACGTATAATAGCTTTCGCAATTTAGGTTAAAAAATAAAATATGTAAATGAAGTAACCGTATAGAGTAAGTATTTACGGTACATTGTTCTGTGCAGGAAAACAAGCTATAACTGTCAGAAACCTTAGGTTTGATGTGTAACAATACCCCGCTCGTCTCGATACGGACGGCCAGATCTTCATCCAGATAAAACTACTATAATTTAAAAAGTATTAACGGAGTTATATAAAAATCGTCACCGTTTTATTCGGTATTAAAATCGGTTTAAAAATGGGGGTAAACTGTCAGCTGTTTGCGATAATCGGTCGTTGTAATGACGTACCATTGTTAGAAAGACAAACATTTAGCTTGTGTTGCGAAGGGTTGTTGCTGATAATATTTTAGGATGGATAAAATAACGGAGATCTTTTTCACTCTATACATACTTGGAAAATATAACCTGTTGGTTGTTGAAACTTTAGTTAATGGATTTAATTAATATTTAAGAAGCCTACAATACTATAGCTGCGTTTTGATATTAAATAGATTGAATACAGAGGGTAGGGTTCAGCGGGTTATATGTCAAATGTACTCTACACATTTCTTTTGCACATATGAATGAACAGATCGTGGTGGTGATGGGTGCGTGAGGGAGTGGAGAATGTAGCTCATGCAAATAGATTATCCTTGCGTGGATGTCCCGCGGCTGGAAATCACACTGCAAAAAATATAGGTTCTCTTTAGAACCAAAACTGGTTCTAATCTTGTCCCTGAGATGGAACGAGTTCTGTTTAAACAGTATTTATTTCAAATCAAATAAATTTATAAAGATTAACATTAAATATTAACAGAATGAAACATAAATTGAGGGGGTTTCAGTCGTAAGTTTAGAGCTTATACGAGGTTGTCTCAAATCATTATTAAGCAAAGGAGATATGAACAGTTGGCATATCGAACCAGTTTTGGTTCTATATAGAACCAAAACTGGCTCGATATGCCAACTGTTCATATCTCCTTTGTTTCAAAATGTTTGGCGACTGCGTTGAATAAGCTCCAAGTTTACTGCTGAATCTACTTCAGTTCATGTAATAATCTGTTAAAATTTAATGCTAATCTTGGTAAATTTATTTGATTTGAACTAAATACTGTTTAAACAGAACTGGTTCCATCTCAGGGACAAGATTAGAACCAGTTTTGGTTCTAAAGAGAAACTATATTTTTTGCAGTGCACTATGCCTGTTACTTTTTTTAAAATAACAATAATGGAATTCTTATAATTTGTATTCCTTTAGGGGTACTTTAGGGGTAAACAATATTGTGTTGATTTTGATTTGTTTGTTATAATTTCTAGAGAGTGCCTGAAGATACTCTCCAAAAACTATAACAAAACCGGCATTTAAGAATACATTTTGACAACTAGAATTAGTTTAGCAGTCAATCTGTTGTTACGAGTATAAATGGATGGCACTAATTAGTAGTGGGTAGAAGACGCCAGATGCGGACGGTCCTGTGGAGACTGAGATAGAAATGGAAGCTGTCTTCTCGCCTCTTCCCGATCCTCTCTCGCCTCTCCCCTCTGCTCCGGAAGGCCAAGACCAGGACCCTGAAACCATACAAAGAGAAGCCAATATAGAGAGCGACATCAAATGGCAAAAACACATAGAAGCGAGAGAAAAACACATCATCAAGATGGATAGGATGCATGACGAAATAATGGAAAAAATTAAAGCAATTCAAAGATCAACAACACAAGAGGCAGCACAAGAGGCACCCCCACCACCATCAACACCAGCAACGGACATAAACACCTTATCACCGTCACAGCCACCTCCTCATAAGAAGAAAACTAAGAAGCACAGACGCCGCTAACTTTCCATCTCTCCTTTTCCTCCTCTAACACGACCCGACATGGTTCAAGGCAAAATTAACAAGGAAAACTATGATACAGTTAAAGATGGGTCGAAAGGGCTTGCCCTAAACCGTCTCAGCGCGCCTTCGGCGCGCTAAAACCATTCTTCATTCAACTGGTGGGTAGAGCAGGGGGCGAGAGTACTTGTGCAGACGTGAATGACCTCAATAGGAAATGACTCTCACGACTTTTTTAACGTAAAAAGGTGCTTGTACTGCAACATATAGAATATTCCCATAGTAGCTTTGTGTACCAAATGTTCACCACTCGTGGTGAAGTGTTGTGAATCGCGAGCCTTTGGCGCGCGGTTAACACCACTATACCACGAGTGGTGAACATTTGGTACACCAAGCTACTTTGGGTATGTTTTATTTATATCATGACCGTCAGATTAATACGAGATTGACCGTTAAATAATACAATATTAACATGTGCGAATCTGTTTTTGTTTACATTAGCAACGGTGGGTGGTACTTCCGCTGTCAATTTTATCGCTGAAACGAAATGGAAAAAGTAGCCCGCAAATCTTGGGGCCTTTTTTATTTTTAATAACATAATAACATACTAGTTTCAGTTATGGGTGCTTTTTTAACATGAGGCAACGCATGTTTGTTAATTTTTGTATCTTATCAGGTAAACTCATTTAAAAACGTACAAAATAATTGTGGATTTCATTTCACTATTCGCGGGGCGATGAGGGATAAATTTAGACAAGTTTGCATTCAAGTCGAGGTCACCAAAGTTAACTTGAATGTAGTTCCACTATAGGTTTAAATTTTAACTATTGAAATCACATTGCTGACGTGTTCGCCACTGTTGGGATGTAAAGCTAAAATTTATGTCATAGGATCTTTTTGTATAGTTGAACAGGTAATCATGGTAAAAAATGTCAGTGTACTCTTTGGGTGTATTTTATAGAAGCAAACAGTTCGTGGCCATCTGTTTTGTTATCAATTTTGGAGAGTGCTTAAAGGATTCTCGAAATATTATTACAAAGCAATCATTTCAGAATAAATTTTACCAGCTACGCAGAAAACATCAGATGCATGTCAAATGTAATTTGCACATTTCATTTGCACATGTGAATGAACAGATCTTAGTGGTGGTGGGCGACAGAAGTTTATGCAAGCTAGAAAAAGTGATATTAACCCTTTACCCAACGTAACGGCCAAAACCGGTCAGCGCTATTCACAAAAATCGCCAATTAATTTTTATTTTATTTTGTTTTTTTGTCTCAAAAACATAGGTTATGAGCTCGTTCCAATGAGGGGTCATAACCTATGTTTTTGAGACAAAAAAAATGAAAAAAATTAGTTATTCAAGAATTTTGTTTGCAAGTGTCGTCTGCTTTTCAGGTTAGGTAAAGGGTTAAATCACTTGTCTTTATAAAGAGACATACAAAAACCAAACTGCTATATCTTAAACTAACGGAGGATGGAGTCTGTGCATTCTGGAGAAGAGGGCGTGTGCATAACGACCGTTAATCAGTTTATAAGTCTTCGGGGGCAGCAGATTGTAAGCAGTGTAAATAGCACGCTGTGGTGGCTGCTTGTCGATGCAGGGCGACTAGACGTAATTATGATCCCCACTCTGTTCAACAGACACCCGCAACAGAATCGTCAAAAAAAGTGTGTCTTCGAATTAACAAGTTTAAAATGAAACGAACTGTGTTGACAGCGGAGAAGTCAATCGAAACTTTAGTCTGGAGAATTGATGACGAGAGACTATTATTATCCCTGGTGGGTAAGGGTGTGAGATGGAGAAATCTCACCCGAGTGCATGCTATTTGGGCCAGACACGACGCTTGCCGAGTGTCTGGACCAAATATCTTGTCCCGAGGATGCGATTTCCCCATCTCACACCCACCCCCATCATGGATAATTTTTCTCCCCCTACCAAAAAACAGTCTGACGTCATCAAAAGTAATTCAGGGGCACGTGCAGCTATATCGAACAATTTTGTTGTCCATGTATGAAGAAAAACTGATTTGCTTATCGGAAAGAGTCCATAAACATTGACACATTCCGATGACGTCATATTATGAATTCTGCAATGTACTCGCATAACTTTTCGACGGGAAGTTCGTGCAACTCGCTCTACTCAAAATGGCGTTCATCCAAACATTCATATAAAAGAGTCAAGTGTCTTTTGATTTTGCGATCTGTGTTTTTATTTCTATTTCTTTCGACAAACGTCCGTCTGCTAATATTTCCGAAGCGTGATAACATGCTTGTTTACAGAAGAACGTGTGATGATTAAATAGTCCTGTGCTCATTAAATATGCTAATAAGCCAATATAGGTTGGTCACGTGGGTGGGGTGAGATAGCTGTCACGTGGGTGGGGTGAGACAGGCATATCTCTCCCAGTTGTATCACACGACTTTATATATGTCTCAGAACCGTAGTGGTGGGAGAAAAATTATATCCATAACTCCTGCTATTATTCAAAATTATACATTTTAAGCAAAGTGCACCAACTGCTCCTTGAGGTGCCCCAGAACTAGGTATTAAAAATAAAAATTCCCCATATCCAGATCAATTCTTTTTTTTTCTTGCTGTGTGAACCGTTTTTTTTTTTTTTGTTAATTCCGCTGTAATAACACCTGTACATGATACTTGGAAAGCTCTTTCAAAGAGTTTCCCAAGGATCAGTGTCAAATAGTTACGTTATGTTAAAAATGAGGGAATTTCTCTTACAGTTTTCCCATATCACGTTACCATTGAGGTTGAAAAATTAAAACAGCTGACAAAAATAGGAGGCTGTGGTCCAGCAGAAAAGATGGAGGCCGTGGTCATGTTCCTTATTTACTTAATTATTGGTGTTTAACGATTTACCCAACGAATCGGCCACATCCGCCCGCGTGAGATGCAAATACAGCAGCTGCAAAAAATATTATTTTTTAAACATTTTCAACAAAACCATATCAGAGACCTCTCTCTGGAACGAGCTCATTCCAATGAGGGGTCACATGATATCGTTTTGTTGAAATTTTTTGAAAAATTAAAAAAACATCTTATTTAAAATAAAATATTTTGATATCGTCTGCGTTAGTTAAAGACTTAAATGTTTTAGAAAATATGGCTACTTCATTGTCACAACACAAGTATAAAGTCCTCTTTGGTTTTGCGATCTGTATTTTTATTTCTATTTTCTTCGACAAACGTCCGTATGCTAATATTTCCGAAAGGCGACACCATATTGCTTGTTTATAGAAGAACGTGCGATGAATGAATAGTCCTGCGTTCATTAAATGTGCTAATAAGCTGGTCACGTGGGTCATGTGAGATAGATATCTATCTCACATGGCCTTCTCACATGAGACACATATATCTTGTACAGGAAGTGGGGGGGGGGGGGGCGGAACTTTATTCTAGTTTGGGACTGTACCTCGAGTTCGAAGTTTAACGGAATACTATATGGTTTGAGCCAGGTCTTTTAAAAACATTAACGACAACTTTTTGATATCCTCTATTGGAAATTGTAGTCTTAGATTCAAATGGTAGATTTTAAGAAAGTTCACAATATTGCATTTTTTAGATATGAACATTCAAGAGGTTGGCCATATGTGCGTACATCGCTTTTTCAAAAAACATTGTTTTCATTGGTTGCAAGTTACTGTGTTACGTCGTCGGATGTTTAGTGGGTCGTGAATTTGGCCCCAGTCTGGCTATCGAATTTAAAGCATAAACAACTGTTTTTGGTGGAAATTTGAACGTGCGTTTGCTCGTGTCAAAATCATATTTTCTGGATAGGCCAGACCCCTTCAAACACAAGGTATATCCCATCCTGAGTAAAGCATCAATGCATAGAGGTCTCGGCACGCTCATTATTCCACTAGTTGCTTATCATTAAAGAAATTGTTTCACTTGTCAATAAAGACCATTCACACGATCGAACCGTTTTGTTTTAAACCTCTTCAAGTTCACGTTTTCATCTAGTTTGTTGACCGTTCGTTGAATGTGATCTGAACCTAAGCAATGTCTAAATGTGAGCTGAACCTAAGCAACATCGGCTTCGTGTCATATATTTCCCATAAACGGAGTTCTCAATTTACTTTTTTTTGTGTGTTTAGTTTTTTAACCATAATTCATTCAACCGTGTTGTTAAAACAAAGGCTAATATTATACAACCCTGTCGTACTCCTGATGCTACTTGGATAAATACGATGTTTATGTTTTTATTTCAAGTCCATTTGATCTACAGGGAGTGGGAGTCGGCGGCATCCGGACCCCCCCCCCCCCCCCCTCGATTGTTCCATGCACCCTTTCAGAATATGGTGATACATCAGTACCAACTTTAATGTGGTGTTTATTTTACGCTGATAATTGAGATGCACAACTTCAGTATTTAGACTATTAATCTCACATACGCCTTGTGGGTTCACAGTGTCATACCACAGTATGCCAATGTGTTTTCAGGCAGTTGATAGTCAGTTTATATTATGTAACCAATTTATTAAACTTCAGACTCGATTGTAATGTGAAACCAAAGTATTCTGTAAGAACGGAAGCTTGCATAAAAATCACGTTGTCTTTAATACAAATAATTATTATTGTTATTATTATAGCTTATCAATTAGAGCGACGTGTGGGAAAAGGATGTACGTCGAGCTATCTAGTAAATGTACAGTACGTGGAGAGTGGATTATAACTAAATCACCCGCGGAGTGGAGTTATTACCCTAGCTATAACTTTCAAATTGTGTGCATATCGACAAAAAAACACAAGCAATGTTTCAGCCAATGGACCTCCGGGTTTAACCCGGAGGTCAATTGGCTGAAACTTTGCTTGTGCTGGTTATGCTTTGCAACAAATTTGCAATTATTGCTTGGGTGGAATCTCCACCCTGCGGGTGATTTAGTGATAATACACTCTCTACGTACTGTATATAAAAGTGCGTGAAGTCCTAATTAGCCATGGATTTTCCTGCCAAAGAAAATTAAGGACACTTTGATGGTGCTAGACGCCAGTTCACCAGAAACCCACCTCTGGAAATGGTAGCTCCTTTCGCGGGCCCACCTACACTCGTCCGCGCCAGAGGAAGGACAAGAGTACACCAACCACCACTGAAACCACTTGAGCCAGCGGAGACGAGACGAAGAAACAGAGAAAGAAGAAGAAATCTCTGTCAACCAAACGCCGGGACGCCAGGCGAATGGAGGCGTGGCTCGAGAGGAAAGGTCTGAGACCGGGAAACTGGAGATGGAAAGTGTGATAACTGTCGACTCACTTCCAAAACCTGCATCACCAATCCTAAACCGGACCTCTACACTACAGAGGTCGGAAGGAGAGGAGGAGCAGGAAGAGGAGGCTGAGGAGATGGATGTCGCCCAATCTGTACTTGAATCCCCTATCAACCTCAACCAATCGGACCACAAATCCAGTTCGACCTCGGACTCAGTCTACGAAACTGTAAAGCTGAAGACCTGACCCTGGGAACCTACATAGAAAGCCTAGACGAACTTCTGGGAACACATGAAAACTTAGAAGGGATGGGCTGAAGGAGCTTACGACTTTCTTATCAACAAACCTGGACACTTGGAAGCAGCCAAGGTCCGCAACTGCTACTTCCATAAATGGTTGCAACGGAAAACCTCGAAAACCACAACCGCCAGGCCTTCTCCTTCCCAACACTTCTCCCGAGAAGAAGAAGCAGGAGCGGAACAAGTGCCACTGAAACCCTAACACTTTCCTCCTTTAAAACACCCAGGCATGATGCCAAAACTTATTCTACAGTTAACCCTTTACCTAACGCAACGGCCAAAACCGACCAGCGCTATTCTCAAAAATCGACAATTAATTTTCATTATTTTTTTCATTTTTTGTCTCAAAAACATAGGTTATGACCCCTCGTTGGAACGAGCTCGTTCCAACGAGGGGTCATAACCTATGTTTTTGAGACAAAAAATGAAACAAATTAGTTATTGAAGAATTATTTTTGCAAGTGTCGTCTGCTTTTCAGGTTAGGTAAAGGGTTAAAGAGGGTTGAAAGGGGCTTACCCCCACACCGTCCCTGTGCAATCGGCGCGCAAAAAAACATTTGTCTATTTATAAAAGAGGGTTGCAAGGGACTTGCCGCATGCCGCCCCTGCACGCCTTCGGCGCGCAAAAACCATTAATCCGCTCCAAGCATCCATCGCCATTCAGCCCTTGTACACCGAGGTGAGAATAACTGCTCATCATGGAATTTCCTGATGAAATACAAGATAGACTGCGAAAATTGAAGGCTGCCACCACTGCTACCACCTGGAGCATCAAGGCGTGCAAGGGAATAATTTACGTAGCTCTGGATTGTGAGAGAGAGTCAGAACCAGAGTCCTTGGAGAGGTATAGTACCTTTCGCGGGGGGATCTCCTCCCGCACCGGTCACCCTCCATGTGACTCGGAAAAGCTGGACATAGACCGCCGGAGCCGTACAGCCGAAACCAAGAAGAAGAGGAAGAGAAGGAAGGGGCCCTCCGCAAGACGAGGTGATGCCCGCCGAATGACGGAGTTCTTGGAGAAGAAGATAGATAAGAAAGAGGAAGGGGAAAGAAGGGCGTTGAAAGGCCAATACCTGACACCCCTGTCCGATCCACGTCTAGAACAATTCCCCCTCCACGGGGGTGGGACCGGAGGACACCGGATTCATACCACCAGATCGAACCCCTTTCGAGGGGTGATTCTCTTCCGCACTGGTCACCCTCCAAGTGACTCGGGATTTGCTGGGTGAAGATCTATCCGCCGAAATCCAAGAGCCAAAGAAGAAGAGAATGCAAAGGAAGGGATCAGCTGCCAGACTGTCGGAACTTCTGGAAAGGAAGAAGTTGGAGAAAAGGATAGAGAAGGACTTCAGGTTCATGTCCAGTCCGACACACTGCTCGCAAAGGGCGCAGTCGGAGAATGCTGGGTTGCCAGGGGCAAGGTCAATCTCCAGGCGAACTCATCTTTCCTCGGAAATTGAGATGGAGGAGGCGTGGGGGTAGGAGAGGGTGTCGGAGTCGGGTGGTCTCATAGCCTTCCAATTCCGAGCAAAAACTAGAATTTTGCGGTCCCTTATCGTTATATTTAGAAATTCTGACTTAACAGTCAGGAAATTTCCAGGATGGGGGAGTGAGGTGGGAATTGGCGCAGACAGACTTACATGAAGATGAAAATTTGGTTACCACCCTGGGATCTAGATGGAATTCCGGACGTAGACAACCCTCCGGAAGAATTTTTCCCCTACGATGCGTCAAAACATTATCCGGGGGAGAGTTTTCCAGACTCACAATTCTAGCCGCAGGGGGGGGGGGGGGTACCTCAATTAGCAAACCCGTCTCCAGTGCTTTGCGGGCTTCCACAACTCGCTTTGGGATATATAGAAAGTCCCATGCAGAAAGGGGCTATCTCTATTCTTTATCGCTATAAAGATAGGCCACCTTCTGTAGGAGACCCTCTGTATGTGGGTTCCCTTTTTTCTATGGACACCCCCCCCCCCTCTCCGCCCCCCTCAAGTGAAGGCCTAGATCAGCCCCTGCAAACAAGATTGAATTGGTTAAATTAAATTACATTATGAGAAAAAATTGATCATACAGTTAAAACTAGAAGTCCTGTGCACAAGCAATGTTTCAGCCAATGGACTTCCGTGTAACCCGGAGGTCCACTGGCAGAAACATTGCCTGTGTTTTCTATGAGAAACCAGGAGAACCTGCAGTGCTTTCGATGCCATTCGATATTGCAATTGCGCGCAATTCCTACGCGCATTTAAGCCTAGATAAGCGCACCGTTCGTGACAGGACTTCTAGTTTTAACTGTACTTATAGAATAGAATAGAATACGTTATTGCACTATCAATATACATGATATGGTATGCCACAGATGCTGTTTAAACATGTGAAAATACAAACATACCGCTCATCTAACAACTAACCAAGGAAAAATACAAATATTTTCATATAAATCAAACAAACAAAAATATTTTCCTAGCCACCCAACCCCATACCACCCTACCCACCCCACACTCATCATGTCCCAACAACTAACTATACAATGCTATAATTGATATACAGCATTGTATATCTACTTGTAGGGATATGAGATCAGTTACTACTAGGTCCATTCCTCCATAAAAAAATTAATTAGTGTAACCAATTTTTTAAGTTTATCTCATCTATGTTGTGTTCTCGTTGTCATATTTTCTCCCTTGTTGACTCGTCCGGGTGGACGAGTCAGTAAGGGGGGAAATATGACAAGGATTACGCCACGTATGAGAGTGTCCACGGGGGTCACTAGTCCGGTGATACCCCCACCCCCAAGAAGATACTTTGATCACTTTATGTACAAACACTGGTTTTGTCGCAAAACCGGAATCGAACCGGAAAACAAAAGACCGACCACCTCTAATTTCCTGTTTTCTTTTACGTTTGAATTAATAAATATACTTTTTTCGTGTAAGTTTGTTTTTTTTTTTTTTTTTTTTTTGCTTTTTTTTAACTTTTATACACCGTCTACACCATTGTTGACAATTACTAATTAAAATCAGTTTTAAAAGGACTCAAAATGACTTGAACGTTATAAAACGACAAAAATTATTGTGAAGGTATTAAATATTTTCATTATTTAAAAATCACAAGGGATTATGAACAAGTCACCCTTTTTAAGCGTGACAACGTAGGGACTTTTAACGGATAGCTAGCGTAGTAAAACTTGTTTTGTAAGCTTGTGCAATGTGTCGGTAGGCATTTCAATGCTCAGATTTTATACGCCATGTTATGAAATTTAAAAAAATCGAAGCCGAAGGTGTTGACTTTCCACGTATTATTGCCTGCTGTCCATCTTATTCTTCATTTTTTGGTGGGGGGGGATACAAAAATGGTATGTTTTGTGGAATTATTATAATGTTCTCTTGTTATTAATGAGTATAAATAATTAATCGTGTTTTGGCATCTTTATGTGTTCGAAGGCAGAAATAACAATTTTACAGAGTATGTGTTATTGAGAAGAATATCATAAAATTATCATAAAGTTCATCCCCGCCGGCAGTTATTGTATCTCAAATTATCATATACCGTGTTCACACCATCACTGTAATTGTCTCAGCTTCTGTTAAGAATACACGCGTCGATTGATACCGGGCAAAAATTTGAAGGTCTTGAAGATAAATTGTGTAACAACTCCAATTCTTGCGAGCGCCTCTTGCATTTTGTCATGAAATTGGAGACTCCGTCGTATTTTTCTTACATGCTGTCAGTCAAATATTTTTTTATTGGTGCTTAATGACACTTTCGATAGCCAGGGTCACCTCGTGTTGGGCAGTTTTACGGGCGGAGGAAGCCGGAGTACCCAGAGAGAACCACCGAGCAACGGCGGCTAGCAAATGTCAGACTCCCCGACGCACTAACAAGTAGAGTTATCATTGGTTCAAGACAAGTGAATCATCGACGTACAGTATGCCTCACTCAACAGCACTACCGTGCCCCCGGGGACGTGGGTAATCGGGATGAAGTGTCTTGGCCAAAGACACAACATAGTTACCACTGGTGGGGATCGAACCATGGACTTTTTGGCTTTAAGTCCAATGCTGTAACCAGTGAGCCACCACGCCCCCTTCAGACAAATAATAAGATTTTTCATAACTCTAGTACCCACTCTTGTTACTGTTTTTGAACAAAAATCCTTACTGGGTAATATTCCAACTACATCATCAAGGCATGCCTTCAATGAAGGCATGCCTTGATGATGTAGTTGGAATATTTTATCAGTCTGGACTTCAAAACGCCTGTATTCGAATCAAGGTTCAATTCAATTTCGAATAATAGACTCGATTCGATTCGAGATTCGATTCGAATCGAATATATGTGATTAGACTAGGTGAGGCAAGGTCCCCCCGTTTGCAAAAGCTGTATGTTTAGTCCTACCACATTTTAGAGCTAACGGAGTTGCATGGCAGGTGAATTTGCGACACATACTCAACACACATTTCATGATTTCCCCATAGAATGCATACATTACCAAAGTAACAAAAGAAAACTTAGGTTGTTATTGCAAACTAATTAGAAGTAATTAATTCACAGATATATATATATAATTCGTCATTAAGAATATATATCAGTATCACATCTCCCAAGGCTTAGTGTCCAACTTGGTTTAGCCTGTTTGTTTTACATTAATTTGCAAGTTTTGCCAGGAAACAAATTAAAAAATCTCACCCCCAAGACTTTTATATTAATGATAAGGACAGTTTCTGTATTATAGATCACGATGTGCACACTGTTGATATACTAAACAGAAAAAGATTACAAAATATCCAAAAGATGGTGAAAACGCCGTTTTCGTATATTAACAGGGACATCCTAGTCAAACGTTCAAGAAAAAAATTGTAAAAAGCCTGCTTCTGTATTTTTATACTAGGCTACTTTACAGGAAAATGCCCGAAGTCTGTGAAATGATGCGTACATCGATAATACAAATTCACTAACATTTCGAAATTGCGAAATTATGGAATTCCCATATCCAAAGTGTTAAATTTACTGATAGCGTTAGGAAATTAAGGGGAGATAACTTTTACGTAAATCTCTTCTAATGACGACAAATGTTAGCCGTGTTCGGTTGAAATAAAAGTGATCCGCCAGTAACTTTGAACCAACTACAGTTAAAACTAGAAGTCCTGTCATGAACTGTGCATTTATCTAGGCTTAATTGCGCGTAGGAATTGCGCGCAATTGCCATATCGAATGGCATCCAAAGCAAGACAGGTTCTCCTGGTTACTCATAGCAAACACGGGCGATGTTTCTGCCAATGGACCTCCGGGTTACCCGGAGGTCCATTGGCTGAAACATTGCTTGTGCACAGGCCATATGTACAGAATTTGATAGCCTTACTATGGTCATAACGCGAAGATTAACGCGCAGATATATCGACGTGCTATTTGTGCGCATTTCACGACAGGACTTCTAGTTTTTAACTGTAAATAGTGAACATTCATTATTCATTGAAATTGCTCCCGATTGCCCAATTGGAGACACGGTGGCTCTGTGCACTAAGGTGTTCTGTACGTCGATGGTGCTCTTATCTTCAACCACTGCTAGCCCAGCTTGTGCGGAGTTAGTACGTTGAGGAGACTGACAGTTGCTCGTTGGTTCTTTCCGGGTACTCCGGCTTCCCCCGCCCGTAAAACTGCCCTGTACGAGGGGACTCTGGCTGTCGAAAGTGTCGTTAAACCCCAATAAATAAATAAATAAAATTGCTAGATCAGCATATAGGGGAATTAGGCGGTAAGATATATTCGTTACACAGTTTGTTAGTGACCTAATATGGTTATATTTGGTGACAGTTAATTCCATACTGGGCGAGAGTTCTGACCCAATATGGAATAACTGACGCTGCATATGCCATATTAGGTCATTAACGAACCGTATAACTAATAATATTGTCTGAAATCGCATACAACAATCAACATTAATAATACGAAATTAAATACGATGACATCAAAATATTTATCACCACGCACAATATTGTCGTTAATGAAGAGATGATATCACATAAACACTAGTTACCCTAGTAATATATAATTATACCGAATGATTTTATCAGATATAGGTATAGTATAATTTTATCAGTTGTAAATTTCGGAGATGTCTTTATTAGATTTTATGACCCATAAAACACATATAAGATCTCTTTCAGCTTTTTGTGTTTAGTTTTCTGAATGAATGCTCATAGTGACGCCTAAAATTGTCTCATTGTCTTGTCATGTCAGATTCTATCAGAATGTGTCAATGCAATAATTCTATTATTGTTAACACAGATGAAAACAAACGTAGCTTTTCGTGAATCTAAATGAAAAACAGAGTATAAGTGTGGATGAAGTATGCTCGGTCTTTGGTATTGTTAAATATGAAGACAACCAGTGCGGTATTTATTTATTTATTTATTTATTTATTTATTTATTTATATTTATTTATTTATTTATTTATTTATTTATTTATTTATTTATTTATTATTCTGGTGTTAGATTAGTTGTTTATTCGGACTTTGAATCTGGATCCGGAACAATCGCAAGAAACACCCTGAATCCAGTATTGTCCCCAGGAAATCGAGATTTCCTGGGCACAATATTGGATTCAGGGTGTTTCTTGTGATTGTTCCGGATCCGGATTCATAGTGAAATCGAGGTCCGGAAAAAAGTTGAAAATGAAAATGTCATAGTCGACAGAAACAAAATTGAATGAAAGTTTTCATCGTGAAAACAGCAAAACGGTAATAAAACAAAACTGGAGGTGCCTTCTCAACAGAATGAAATAAAATATGCTCTAACCAAACCTGGGAAAGACAAAGAAGAAATTAGGAGAAAGAAAGATCATGAAAGGAAGACTTAGAAATTTAAAACACATCGAAAAATAAATAGAATTCAATTGAATATGTTCACACTGGAAAACTGTTCTTTTATGATAAACAACTGAAATTAAATTGTTGCATTTTCTAAATCTTTCATTCAAAAGTAAAATAAAAAAATGAATTTCAAAGTTGCAAAATTTTGGCTTTTCAAAAAATATTCATTTTATCACCAAAAAGCCACGTGTTGCTTACGATAAACAATGTTTTCATTATAGGATAAGCATGATCAGTTACGAGACCCACTCATAGCAATTTAGTTTCTTAATGTCGCGTTTTGAGTACATATCATATCATATTTGAAGAACTTTGGCCTATCACACCCTTCAAACCCAATTCGCTAGTCAATTGTTACCACCAAGGCTCTGCGAAGATTCGATTCGATTTCGAATCGTAAGATGGTATTCGGTTCGATTCGAATCTTTCCACTGGAATTTCGCTTGTCATCAGTCAAGTTAGTCGTCTTACAAAACGTACAGCTGAGATAGAGCTAGAAATTGTACATAAATAATTTTGAAAGTACAGACGGAGTGTATTAACATAAAACGCATCTGTACCCATACCACAATCCATGCTAATTCCAGTTTCACTTCTCACGTCCACGGCTGAAAGCAAATTTAAAGTTCCCATGCAATATCGACGATGAGCTCACGGTTGCTAACGACAAGCCCCGTGCACTACCAAGTGCAGAATTCTCGCACCCGTTTCTGCTTTTGAACAAAAATCATTACTAGGTAATATTCCATCTACATCATCAAGGCATGTTTTCGACGATGTCATGTCGTCCCCTGAGTTCCGATGTGTTCTATGTGCCTACTGGCAGCCTACTGGCAGCCTACTGGCCTACTGACAGCCTACTGACACATAGAACACACTGGACCTCAGGGGACGATGTCTTGATGATAAAATTTTATCAGTCGGAACTTCAAGACGCCTGTATTCGATTCAAGGTTCGATTCGATTTCGAATAATAGACTCGATTCGATTCGAGATTCGATTCGAATCGAAAATATGTAATTCGCAGGTCCCTATTCATCACACCGTTGAGAACACAACCCCATCACCCCAACACACACTACCATATCACACACACACACACACCTTCCCACAAAACATACACACACGAATACACACAAATACACGTGTTTTTTTCTGTTGTTCGCATCAGGGATGGATGGCGCTAGGATTTTCCCGACATGGGGAGGGAGATTATGCTCTCTATTAGGGTTGGGTAGCTGGGATATTCTCCGACAAACCCACAGTACAAAAGTGAGTTTCCTCGAGGTGGTTCGGAGATGTAAAGAGGGAAACACGTCATCCCCTATAACCACGTCCATGGAATACACTCGAAAATCAGTTGGGTTAAAAATTAACCCAAATCAGCTGGGTTGAATGAATATGTACCCGAATGTGTTCAGATTCACTCAACCCAGTTGATTTGGGTTAATTTTTAACCCAACTGATTTGTGAGTTATTGACGGATAAATCTTTACCTGCTTTTGTGGAGTAGAACCTAAGCTCCGATCTTTATTGTGTTTTGTTCAGTATATTGATGATGAGGCAACTTACATATGTTATCGTTCTTCAGATTTGATCCAATTAACCATTAACTTAACGACTTGACCGCATCTGCAGGCGTAATTTGCAAATTAAGCAGTTAAAAAAAATATATCTAGAAAAAAAAATTCAACAATCCCATATCATGTAATCCCCTCATCTGAACGAGCGTGTACCAATGGAAGATGGGGCGGGAGGATCACCTTATGTGGTTTTGTTGATTTTTTTTTAAAGTTTAAACAAAACTCAAGATTTAAAAAAATATTTTTTTATATTCTGTGCGTTGCTAAATGGTTTATATTCACCAGTTTCTTGTTTCTGCAAAGATAATTCAGAAAAATTATACTTGATTAATGACATATTTTTTATTGGGGGTTAACGACACTTTCTACAACCTGGGTCACCTCATGTCGAACAGCTTTGTGGGTTGAAGAAACCGGAGTACCCGGAGTGAACCACCGAGCAGCGGCGAGCAACTGTCAGACTCCCCAACGTACTTACTCCACAGAAGCAGAGTTGGCATTGGTTGAAAACAAGTGCATCAACAACGTTCAGTGCGCTTTTAGTACACGGGTGGTAGAGAAACAATATGGTTGATTGCTTGTGATGTAATTTTGTTAGATTGTTTGTTTGTCGACCTGTTTGGTTGACGAGTCGAATGCTATTGCTCTTTCTTGAGTTATAGTGTTCACTCTCTTAAACTGATTGTAGGCAGGGGCGAAGCCAGTTTTTCCTCCTTACATGCTGCTGGCGGAT
Organism: Pictodentalium vernedei; assembly: GCA_031216915.1. Taxonomy (NCBI): domain Eukaryota; kingdom Metazoa; phylum Mollusca; class Scaphopoda; order Dentaliida; family Dentaliidae; genus Pictodentalium; species Pictodentalium vernedei. The sequence goes on along the minus strand of CM062295.1, from coordinate 74,198,960 downwards.
ATTCCTGTCCGGGTCAGGAAGTCTCTTGTCACTGAAATAAGTAAAATTTGGACACATTTAACCAAATGTTTCCTCGCTAAATTGCATGAACCTTTTTGACCAATGATTTCTTGAGATTAATTCAGATGAATTTTTCAGCAAATCTAGTCATGGCTGCTTCACAGCAGCCATGACAAGATTTGATGAAAAATATTTTGAAAATACTCGGCGGGTCAAGAGTTAATGAAGTGGATGAAAAAATATTTAACCCCACTTCATTTCACCCCATGCTGAGTTTTTTTTAAAGTAAGAATCCCCTGATCAATTTTATCCCATTCCTGAACAAAAATGTTACACCAGAGTATGTAACCACCCTGCTCGTGAACAAACTAGCTTGATATTGCCCACGAATACAGGCTCTCCCATGAGAAGATAGCATTATATCTAGGAGTGTTCGACAGACAAACTTAAAGTGTACTAAAGTCGCCTACACTCTAAACTCAGTTGGGTTAAAAATCCACCCAGATCAGCCGTGTTGAGTGAAAATGTATTTATTTATTTATTTATTTATTTATTTATTTATTTATTTATTTATTTATTTATTTATTTATTTGTCTTTAAGGTTACATATTTCTGCACAATGGTTAATCATGGCTACGAAAGTTTTACGGGTGGAAGAAGCCGGAGAGAGCCACCGAGCAACGGCGAACAACTGTCAGCGCCCCCAACATATTAACTCCACACAAGCAGGGTTTGAATTGGTTGAAGACGAGTGCACATTCCACATGCAGTACGCCTTAGTATACAACGCCACCGTGCCCCCCCCCCTCCCCCCACGTGTGCAATTGGGGCGAAGTGTCTTGCCCAAGGACACAACATTGTTGCTGCAGGTGGGATTAGAACCGAGGACCTCTCGGTTTGCAGACTGCACCTCTACCTGGGCCACCGCGCCCCTGTTGAGTGAATATGAACCCAATTGGGTTCATATTCACTCAACCCAGTTGATTTGGATTACTTTTTAACCCAACAGATTTTATGGTGTAATACAGATCAACTGACGAATGATCCACAGAGATGTCTGGCAATACATGTTGCTGGCCCATGATTTGGTTTCCAAAACACCATCCCCGCCCAACTTACTGGCCGACGTGGCGATCAAGCGTGCACGCAGACTGACTTCAAAATTAACATTTTCTCGTGAGATGTTAAGCTTCATGTCTTTCATTTTACAAAACATTCGACCACATAAACTTCCGAAAAGGATACCCCGGCTTTCTTAATCCATAAAACTGCAAGATACGATATTACCCTGGCTATTTAAAATGTAGTTACACCCCCCCCCCCCAAAAAAAAAAAATCGTTGCACCTTCCTCCTATAAACAAACAACATGTTTTGTTTTGATCACAGAAGTTAGTTTAATTATTGTCTTTGTGTGACAGTAAGGCTCAAATGTGCAATATCATATTGCGGTTAAAATCACGTCTTTATCCCAAGGCAAGTAGGGTGTGTGTTCTGTTTCCTTCACTTGTACCTTCGTTCCTTTGTTTGTTTGTTTATTCGTTATTGGGAAGGAATGTGTGCCCTCGAGTTGGTAGGTATTAATCGTTTAGGTTAATTACACACGTCGCATAGTTTAATGAGGATTGAACATGAGTAGCGTAAGAAAATTATTGTACCTCGTATTGGAGAGATCAGCACGTATCTTATCCCCCTCAAACGACCCATAAAACTGTTGGAACTTTATTTTTGACAGGTTTATTTAGATGTCAAATTCCTAAAAAATCGTCATTACCAGCTCATAATATTACAACAGGGACATTAGAATCTAATAAAATGATATAGCCTTGGGGCACAAAAAAACTATGACTGTTGCGTATTTTTTTTACGTGTGTCGTACTGCTGAAATTGTGAGACGGCGTTAGGTTATCTGAGGAGATTGTTTATAACCCAGAATACTTAAGTCCAGTCTCCTCGCCGTTGATGTTGAACAGAAATTGCCCGGACACTCACGTTACCGATAACAGTGACCAGAAAAATCGTATACAGACTGGAAAGCTGTTTCCAGTCAAGTGTCGTCTGCCTGATCGGGCAGACGACACTTAACTAGAAACATCCGCTAGGCGTCAATTCCATCTATTTCTCTTGCTCAGTAATCCACTATTTGTTCGCAGGCGCCCGCGCGTAAAGTTTAGAAATGTAGTCCTGATGAAACAATGACGCGGTTTGGGGTATTATTTGGACAGTTCATTCTTGCATGCGTCATAGGATTGTAACCTGAATTGGCGAGAGGGGGTCAAAGCAAAGAGGTCTTTAGGTGGCGTGCGTTATAAAGAGAAGCCAGGTTTTGATGAGTACCTTGATGGCACCTTTGGTGGGCACTGTTGTTCAAGATCAGGTCGCGGTCGCTGGGCTTAGGGGAACATTGGGAAAGCCAATAAAAAGGAGCACCAAATGTGTAATCTAGGCGTAGTGGAGACCCTGAAACACTTTCTATTAGAATGTTCAAAATACCAGTCTAATAGAATAAGATTTACCGGGATGGGAGAATGTTTTACGGGTGGAGGAAGCCGGAGAGAGCCACCGTTGCTCGGTGGCTCTCCCCGGCTTCCTCCACCCGTAAAACTTTGGAGTGACACAGAGGAGAGGGTTAGTATGCTTATCGGAGAGATTGGGAAGAATGTGGTACGGGGTGTTATCAAGCAGTTCGTCTCGGAGTGTGGGGGGGGGGGGCGTGGGCGTGGGGATAATGGGGAATTTTGGAGAACAGGGTTAATCAAGGCCTTCCCGCCTGAGAACCGCGACAAATCAGCGACCGACCAAAGTGGCTACTAAAGTTGTAGGTATTGTACCTTCTTACACTAATAAATATTGCCAGTCTCCAATAAAATATTGTAATTAACTGCGTCTCGTCTGCTTTTGTCAAGTCAACCTGCGGAATATTTCAGAAACGGAATCAAAGTAGTTCTGGCAATGCAAAATCCTTGAACTCTCCTTCTATTGTCAAGTATCATGCTCTCAAGAGTTTAACCCTTTACCTGACATGAAAAGCAGACCTCACTTGCAAAAGAAATTCTTGAATAACTAATTTTTTGTCTCAAAATCATAGGTTATGACCCCTCGTTGGAACGATCTCGACGAGCTCGTTCCAACGAGCGTTCATAACCTATCTATGTTTTTGAGACAAAAAATGAAAAAATAATGAACATTAATTGGTGATTTTTGAGAATAGCTCTGGCCGGTTTTGGACGTTATGTTGGATAAAGGGTTAAGAAGAGACACTTCGTATGATTTTGAGAATATCTCGACAATTCGACATTTTCCAAATAGGCGGAATTCGAATCGAATTATCCGGCCGATTTCGAATCGAATTTCGAAGCCTCGCAGGTCCCTTCTGTGTCAGTGTATTTGAATAGTGGTGTGATTTTAGCGGTTATTTAGGCTGATGAATAATGCATACTGCATTAAATAAAATAAGGCACTTGTGTATTCTTAAGTTGCGAACTGGGCGGGGGGGGGGGGGGAGGATAGTGGAGGAGCAGGATGGGATTGCTCTGTCAGTCAAGCTCTTGTCGATATTTTCACCATTAACAAAAAGGTTCTTAGGGTTGTCTGTTGTTTTCGTTTATTATAAGTAACAAATGGAAACTTGACTTTTATGGCAAGCTAATTAGAAACAACTAGTTCACAGATAATCCATCAATAAAAATAAAATAACAAAGGGAAACTTGGCTTTTTTGGAAACTTAAAAAATTTAATCTTGTTTGAGAGAGCTCACTGAGCCCGGTCAAACACGATTGAATTGGTTAAATTCCTTGTTGCATTATGGAAATATTTAGTTCTGTAAACTTTGGAATTTTGACATCAGTGTGCAGAGGTCTAATCAGTGAGTGACAGCCCCGCCCCCCCCCCCCCCCTTCAAAAATAATAATTTTTGAAACGCCACTGCGAGACTATTACTATAAGTACAGAACTGTACGAAAACAATTTTCCTGGAAATTACCCTTTTTGTTCTATAAGTCAACCTAACTTACGTGGTCGGTGCCCCCATGTATGAAAAAGATATTGAGCTCTGTCCTCTAAATGTCAAGGTCAGTGATATTAAAATTGGCCCTTTTGGTTCTCTGAATCATAGCATTAGATTTGTTCATGACAGCTGAACTAAACTTGCAGAAAATATTTTGTGCAATAACAGGAGAACCCTGCGATGTTGCAGTCCTTGGCCATAATGTCTACCATCACAAGACACTTACTTTCTCCCACCACTAAGGTACTGAGGCATATATAAAGTCGAGTGAGACAGCTGGGAGAGATAATTATGCCTGTCTCACCCCATCCACGTGGCAGCTATCTTACTCCATCCACGTGGCCAACCTATACTGGCTTTTTTTGCATATTTAATGAGCGCAGGGCTATTCAATCATCGCATGTTCTTCCGTAAACAAACAATATGGTGTCATGTTTCGGAAATATTAGCAGACGAACGTTTGTTGAAGAAAATAGAAATAAAAACACAGACCGTCAAACCAAAGAGGACACTTGACGCTTTTAAAAGGATTTTTGGATGAACGCCATTATGAGTGGAGTGAGTTGCACGAAATTCCTGTCGAAAAAGTCACGCAAGGTAGAATATACTAAAAGAGCTTCATTAATATAACAATAACATGACTTTGTCGGTCCTTGTGGTTTATTAACGGCCCAACAGGTGTGAATAACAGCCCGACAGCTTATAGAAGGCCAGAGACGAAGTCGAGTGCCGTTAATAAGCTGAAGGACTGTTATTCACGCCTGTTGGAGCGCTAATAAACCACAAGGCCCGACAGAGTCATGTTATTACTATTATTACCACTACGACTCTGAGAAAGTTTTGACCTGTACCTTACATGGCAGCTACAAAGAGTCAATTGTTCTTCATTCAATTCGTTCGATTGAGACGTGTTTAACGTTTCCAGTTTTGGCAAATGATAACGTCTGTTTTCACACAAATTGGTGTCACATGATTATCACGTGCGTGATCGGCACCGGTACTCTTTCAATTGCAACGAAGTTAAGAAACTTAAAAACAGACCCGATATTTACCGCTTTTAAGTCAGGAATAAAGGCTTAAAACGTCTGCAGACTTACTTACTATATACATGCAGCTGCTTGTTCTCATGGGACTAACTTTGCTGGACAATTTACATATTTAATAATTTAAATAAAAATCACATTGTTTTCTAGTTTTTCTGGTTGAAACCATTTCTGGAAACTGTTTTCATTTTCGAGTGCGTGTACGACAGCGAGGAACAAAAGTCACTTGACGTGTTAATGAGATGTTCAACTCATTAACGGCCCGACACAACTTTGTAAGTTGAGCGTTACGTTCTTGTAATACCCTGTTAACCTCTGGTAATGTACTAGGGAACGCCATATAAACTGGTAATAATAATTGGTTTCCAGGGAATATCACAACTTGCCTTGCATCTCTTTGATCCACTTCTAAGATTTTTTTTCGATTCAGTCAATTTGCATCCCTGTTGATATCTATCTTAAATTCGGATTATTCTGCAGAGAGACGCGTCAATGAGAAGGGTTTAAATCAGGAAAACAATATAGGACTGTTGTTAACCCTTTACTGACCGTAACGGACAAAATCGGCCAGCGCTATTCACAAAAATCGCCATTTAATTTTCATTATTTTTTGTCTCAAAAACATAGCTTATGACCCCTCTTTGGAACGAGCTCGTTGAGCACGTTCCAATGAGGGGTCATAATTTATGTTTTTGAGGCAAAAAATGAAAAAAATCAGTTATTCAAGAATTATGTTTGGAAGTGTCGTCTGCATTTCGTGTAAGGTGAAGGATTAAAACAGGAAAACGCAGACGTTTGATTTATTACAGTATAGAACTGCTGTTAGTAATCAAACGAAGCGAAAATTGTTTTCACATTACATTTCTGTTTGAATTTGTGAAGATAATTCCTTCAGTAGGCGAAAATTCTCGTAACAGACTGTTCAGATCAACCTGCCTCCAGACAGCGTGATTAGCCATTGTGTTCAAACGTTATCCACATTCAGTCATACATGCAGCAATAAAGAACAGAAACAATGTTGGGTTACGTACAACAGTTAGCTATTTTTCTCATGTCTCTGTTATACACTGTCACAGATGTATATAGAACGTCGGCCACCACGAATCAGTAATCGTTTGTCAATAGTTCCTTATATCACAGCACGTTCTGAATTTTTATGTTTGAATAAGAATTGTTTGCGTTTTAATAGAATTAAACATATTTCTTTAACCAGTTATCTTCCTGTTAGGTTTGTCTGTATTCCACATTTGCTTAAGTGCATGGTGTCAGAGGAACAGGTTGCGGGGGAGGGTGGGTATGTCCATCACATCATCTCATTGGCATCTTATGCATTGAGTGTTTTACAGAGGTAACCTATCCACTGATTTTTCTTATCACATATATACCTGTCATGGCTGACAATTTTCGTCATTGGAACAGATTTACAAAAAAGCAAGCTACGTTTTGTTATCCCCCGCCAAAACGAAGTTTGCGCGGGTATACAAATGGGTTCCGTTCGGTCCGGTCCGCCCGTCCGACCCTCCGCCCGTAACACCTTTGGACCGTCATATCTCATTCAATGGATGTTGATATATTTTGCATGTTGATATATCACAATGGGGGAAAGGATATTCACAGGTAAAGGGTTTTGTCCAATCATTTTTTCTAGCGTTATGGGCCTTTTTTGATTTTTTTCGATTTTTATGGTATCTGGTTAATAACCACTTCTGGGCGGGGGATGCCGGTGGCGTTGCACCTTGTTTTAAAGGCGTCAGTAAATTTAACACCAAGGGCATGGGAACTTCATATTAAAACTGAAATTGCGAAATATTAGCGAATTAGTTTCATCGATGCGCACATCATTTTACAAACATCAGGCATTTTCTTGTAGAGCTGTATAAAAATACCAAAGCTGGCTTTTTTTACATTTTTTTTCCACATCTTTTTGAATGTTTAACCCTTTACCCAACGCAGACGATATCAAAATTTATTATTTTAAATATCATTTTTTAAACTTTTTCAAAAAATTTCAACATAACCATATCATGTGACCCCTCGTTGGAACGAGCTCGACGAGCTCGTTCCAACGAGGAGTCACATGATATGGTTTTGGTGAAGTTTTTTAAAAAATAATATTTTTTTCAATATTACGTGGGCGGATGCGGGCGATTCGTTGGGTAAAGGGTTAACTATTATTCTCCGTTCAACCCCATTTAAAAATAAGATAACGGCGCTTTAAGGGGGCGCGGTGGCTCAGTAGGTACAGGTGCAGGCTGTAAGCCGAGAGATCCTCGGTTCGAATCCCACCTGCGGCAACCGCGTTGTGTCCTTGGGCAAGACACTTCACCCCCATTGCCCAGGTGAGGGCACGGTGACGCTGTGCACTAATGCGTACTGCACGTCGATGGTGCACCTATCTTCAACCAATGCTAACCCTGCTTGTGTGGCGTTAGTATGTTGGGGAGCTGACAGTTGCTCGCCGTTGCTCGGTGGTTCTTTCTGGGTACTCCGGCTTCCTCCACCCGTAAAACTGTCGTGGTCATGATTAGCCATTGTGCAGAAATATGTGACCTTAAACACCAATAAATAAATAAATAAATAAATTGATGTTCTGTAACTTTTTTCTGTTAATTATACCAACAGTGTGCGCATCATGGGATATAATACAGATATTTTCCTTTCCATTAACTTCTAGAAGCTGCTATCAGAGCTTTCAAAAAATGAGGGTGCCAGTTCGAAACATTTTCCTCGCTCGTATTCCATATTCTGTCAAACGCAAATAATATTTTGCTTATACGAATCTGAACTATTTCAAATTATTGGAGAGTGCCTGTGGGCACTCTCCAATAATTTGTAATAAAACAATTTTTGCAAAACAAATTCAGACCACCAAAAATTATCTAGCGCTCAACCAGTTAATATAAAAATATAGGGGGAAAGATTTGCTGTTTTGTTTCCTGGAAAGTATAAAAACTTGCAAATTACTGTAAAAACACATTCACTAAACAAAGAGACAAAGAAGACGGTTACTTAGTTGCTTCAAGTTATTTTGCTATAAAAAAATAAGTTTTATTTTGTAACTTTTAATAAGCGAAAACAACAGTTTATTAAAAGTAACAAAAGGAAGCTTCGCTTTATTTTCTACTGATGTCATAGTTGCTTTCTCAACAATTACTTCCTTCGCAAGTGAAGATCAGAAAGAAATGAGGGGGCATCAGACGTTAGACCGTCCCCTAACGTAGGGGCCATAACCCACTATCGCAATTCACGAAACTCGCAATTCATTTTTTTTTATGTATCTGTTCACCTCAACAATAGATGATGCTACCCGATTTAAATGAAATCGGTGAACTCATTCCAATAAGGTGTACTAAGCTCTTTTTAGGAAAAGGTGAAGTTTTTATTTTAGTTATTCAAGTATTCGTTTTTTAAGTGTCGTCTTCGATTCCTGTTAGAAAAAGGTTTAAATACAGGGTATAGAATGTTATTTACATTTCTCTCAAATTTTTGCCGATCCTACATGGCATCATGGAATATACGTCATATCGCGGTGCATTGCGAGTGTCACGTGTATTGTAATGGTAAATTCCGTGACGAGCCATATTGAAATTATTAGCGTGGAGTAAATTGAAGCTTGGGGGCTTTGATTTTTCAAATCCGGTTTCGGTTACGTTTCAGGAAAAACCTCGGGTTCGATTCGATGTTTCTGTGTGTTAAGAATATAGGGTAAATAACACTTCATGCTCCTGAACTTTAAAAAAATCTGTAATAGTTTGTATGACAAGACTCCCCACAATATGCCTGTCTGTACGTATCTCCATTGGTTCAGTCTAACTTCTCTTTGATCATTCCTAGGTGCTGTAATGGGTCAGTTGCTCAGCCTATTCGATCAAAAGGGGGGCGCGGTGGCGTTGCGGTAACTGGTTCTCGTCAGATCACCGAAGTTAAGCAATGTCGACCCCGGTTAGTCTTTGGATGGGTGACCGTCTGCGCGATCGATTCGGACTCCCGCGTTGTGTCCTTGGGCAAGACACTTAACCCCGAATGTCCCCATGGGGAGCACGATGGCACCGTGTACTAAGGCCTACTGCACGTCGATGGAGCGCATGTCTTCAACCAATCTAACCCTGCCTGTGTTGCTGTGCTGAGTTACGATGATGAGGAGCTGGCAGCTGCTCGTCGTTGCTCAGTGGTTCTCTCCGGGTACTCCGACGTCCCCCATCCGTAAATCTGTCACCGCCATGATATGACCTTAGCTGTTGAAGTGTCGTTACACCCTAATAAATAAATATTCAGTCAGAAAAGAAACATAAATTAAGGCACTAAATGAATAAAGTTCATCATATCTATGTTATATTCTCATTGTCATATTTTCTCCCTTTTTGACTCGTCCTGTGGACGAGTCAACATGGGAGAAAATGTGATAATGAGAAGACGACGTATCCGTCCCTTAGTCGGAAAGTCGAAGCGACGAGAGTCCATAGGGGCCACAAGTCCAGTTCCCTTCCAGTAAGATAGTTTGATCAGTATAAACAAAAACACTGTAAAACCGTTCGGTCGGTGTTTTGCTGGGTCTTGTGGCTGGGTTTTCCGTTCCGCTGTAAAAACTGGAATCAAACTGGAAAACCAAAACACCGCCATGCTTTAGTGTTAATGCCCATGCGTGGCGCGTGTCGTCAGGGTATCACACGCTTTTGTCTTCCATTCTGGTTGTTAGTAGCCACCATATTGGATTTTTATAGTGATACGTGGTTGCGAAGGAACGAATGGGTTAAGATAGAGTGTTTTTTTAGGGCTGTGCTGGAGAGAACGGGAGTATTTCATAAGCTCCGCTCCTCTCCTCTCCCAAATTCTTGTTTTTACCTACCGCGAAAACTATTATGAGCACACCTAGGCCATTTTAGGTCACCATCTTAGATTTCGTAGATGGTATGTGGGTGTAATGCCATATACTGGGTACGTTAGAGTGGGGGCGGGGTGGTTAGGGGTGTGTATACGTATTGATAGTTACGTATGGGAATACTTGGGGTTGGAAATCCGCCAATAGTACCATCGCTTGTTTTTTGTTTGCTTTTTTTGAGGGGGGGGGGGGTGTTTTTTTGTTTTGTTTTTTTTTTGTCGTCGCCTGCCATATAGAGTCGGTCTCTTGAAAGTTCCAACTTCTCGGGGTTTGATCATGTTCTAGGGGTGAGTTCCTTTCAGTGGGAGTACGTTTACGGGCTGAATAGGATGTCAAAGATAACGTGAAAGTGACCTTTTTCCCTCCACTCCCATCCCCTCCCTCACAGCCATCTAACTGCAGACACATTTTAGCCATATTTTGTTGGGCTATATTTTCCAGTGCAAACTTCGAGTGGCAGTTTTTACACTTACTCTCGATTTTAGGTAGGTAAAATGTTGCAAGGTCAAGTAGACATTTGAAAACCAGTAGATATAATTTGCATTGGATTCTCTGATACACTGGCAGCCAATGTAGTTCAAGAAGTACTTGAGTTATGCAGCATGTTCTTTCTGTTGACCAGTCTGGGTGCACAATTCGTATGCGTTGTGTTTTTTCCAATGTTAGTGTTTTGTTTAGCCAAGGAATATTGAATTACAGTAGTAAAGCCGGGTTGTCACAAAGGCGAGCACAAATAGCGCTAATGTTTTATTACCTATTAAGATCCTAATTTTGCTTATGTTCCTCGGATGTAAGTATGCCACCTGACAGGTGAGCATAACATGTCTGTCAAGTGATAGGTTTTCATCTAGGAAAAAGCCAATGTTAAGAATACACTGGCAGCGTGAGATACATACATCCGGAATTTTAAGTTAAGATTGGACAATTTAATTAATTGCTGTGGAGTTGAAAAATGGAGGATTTCTGTTTTGTCGTGGTTCAGTTATATCAGGAGTTTAGCAGTCAATTAAGATCTGATTTTCTAGAATGCACTGTTCAACCTGTTGCACTAAACAAGCAGCACTATCTTTATAACAATGTATTTATAGCTGTGAGTCATCATCATGGAAATGGTAATTTAGTCCATGCTTTCTTATTGTGTCACCCAGAAACATGGCGTATATGGTCTATAGAATCGGTCCTAGTACGGAACCTTGATGAGTACCAAATAAGTTTTTCAGAGAACTCGCCGTCGATCATAACACACAGAGTGCGACCTTATAAATACTAAGTGTCTTTGATACCAATTTTGATTTTCTACCACTTGGTGAAGGTATGGCAGTATTCACGCTGTCGGGTGACAATGGTACCAACTGCACTAAAATATTTCGTTTGGCACCAAAAATACAGCATTTCGTTCCAAAATGTGGTACCAAAATATACTATTGGTAGGTCTCAAAGGCTTTATTTCAGTGCTTCGTTTTCGATAAAATCACCGCCTAACGTCACGCGCGTGACAGAATTCACGCCTTTCAAATGATCTATAGGTAAGGGTATAATCCTCGTTCTTTGTTCACGGTTTATCCATTTAACCCTTTGAATATTCCACACCAGTTCAGAGCCATAATTTGGTAGAGTCTATATTCGTTACTTGGGGGAGACCAATCAAGATATTCAACGTGCAACCTAGAGGACTGCACGTTGAATATCTTGATTGGTCTATCATACAAATTCACTGTTCAACTATCTACTTCATGAAGTAGGATTGTATTCCGATCCTGGGCCGGAAAAGCGGCCTTCCGCGTTCAAAGGGTTAATCTGATTTTGACCAAAACAATTCTTTGTTGCTTAATCTTTGTTATCCTGCTCAATCTTTTTATGACCCCGAGGCATCTTAAATCCGGCTTGTCCGTCCGTCCGTTCAACTTTATTGGTCTGTCAGGTTCCATAACTCGGCTGGCGTATGCTACTTCCAGGACAGGGGGGTAACTTATGTCGGTACAACTACTAGATGGCGGCCCCATGGTCCTTTTACAGAGGACTGTCGTGAAATTCTGATCAATCGAAAAACATTCCTAACAATTAGCGTCGGCGTGCGCACGTAACAACTCGTATCACCATTACGAATCCCTTTATCCAAGAAAGTTATTTCAAAAAATAAACCAAATTTCACTCATGAGGGAATTTCTTTTATCTCTCTCTTCAAATAAAACCATTCAGATATCGCTGTCAAAAGCACTTGCATATTTTAGTACTAGTCGAAATAAGTTGAAACATAACTGCAAAAAAGTAAATATACTGCTGCTTGTGCACTGATAAGACCAGACTCTGCGGTCTTCTAGAAAGCTCGCACAGAGCAGAGAGTTTTCCAGGACAAAATGTTGTTAGTTTCTGGTCTTATCAGTGTAGGAAAAGAAAGATACATAGTTTATTGCGGTTATCCTACAACCTTATCTTGACTTGCACTGTATGCCAATTCAAGTGACATCCACATGTGTACGGTTCTGTTGAGAAAGATCCAACATATTAGTGGCTGTATTGACCTTACGGAAATAAGGCCAATACAGATTTTGGATGCAGTGTTCAGTTGTATTTTATTAAATTTGAAACCTTGTAGACTGTAGTGAGCATCAAATTCAACACAAAACTTTTTATTCCTGTATTGGGGCGCGGTGGCTCAGTTGGTAGAGGTGCAGGCAGCAAGCCGAGAGGTCCTCGGTTCGAATCCCACCTGCGGCAACCGCGTTGTGTCCTTGGGCAAGACACTTCACCCCGATTGCCTACATGGGGGCATGGGCGCAGATCTGTTGTAAGAAGTGGGGGGACATGACCGAAAGCAGATGCCGAAGGCATCTGCCGCGAGTGCCGAAGACACGAGCGTTTGGAGGGGGGTCTGGGGGGGGGGGTTCTCCCCCCAGAAAATTTTTTTCAGAAAGGGATAAAAAGAAGCATTCTGGCAGCATTTGGAGTGAAATCCTTTTTGTTTTTTTAAGCCTTAAAAGGCTATTTTTAACTGAAGTTTTTCATATCACTGCTACAGAATTGGGTGATTTTAAATATACTTTAAAAATAGCTCACCGTAAGTTACGGTGAGCTATTTTTAAAGTATATTTCGTAAGACTGCTCATTCGACACATCTAAGGTACTTGCAGTTGTTACTGCAGACGTCTCACAAAGAGTCGAGGTTGGGCGGGGGTGACAGATGCCCAAAGCATCAGTTGTGAGTGTCGTAGCTTGCTGAGGGTGGTTCGGATGTGGGGGGTGGGGCAAACCCTCGAAAATATTTTAATGCAGCTCTCAAATGCTGCATTTTGGTGGCTCTGGGGTGAATTTCCTGTTGGTTTGTCTTAATAGAAAATATAGTTTTTTCAACAACACGTAATATTTTGAAATACTGGTCCGTTTAATCTGATTAATAGTGATTATCATATACCCCAAATAAAATAACACTTGAGCCTGTACTCACATAAATAAACGTTAATCAACATGCTCGTGTCAAACGGGAAAGCCCCCACATCTTGTGTGATAACTTTCCATGTCAAGTTGCTTTCGGATTTTTATGGGGGGGGGGGGGGGGGGGGGGGGGGGGGGGCACTACACATGATGTCCCCCCCTACAAAATGTTTGGGGGGGGACACGTCCCCCCCCGTCCCCCCCCCCCCCCCCATGATCTGCGCCCATGCATGGGGGCACGATGACGCTATGTACTGAGGCGTACTGTACGTCGATGGTGCGCATGTGTTCAACCAATCTAACCCTGCCTGTGCGGCGGTGCAGAGTTCAGAGTTACGATGTTGGAGAGCTGACAGCTGCTCGTCGTTGCTCGGTGGTTCTCTCCGGGTACTCCGGCTTCCTCCACCCGTAAAACTGTCACGGTCACGATTAGCCATTGTGCATAAGTATGTGACCTTAAACACCAATAAATAAATAAATAAATAATTCCTGTATTATAGGCCATTTGGCCATAGTTTGGGGGCACCCGTAGACGGGCGGTCACCGTTATGTGAATCGTGTTTGACTCAAAAGTCACACTTCTGCCAATGCTTTCAAAACTTTTGTAGCTCTGAATGAAAAAGATGGTGGATATTAAGGAATTGCCCATCAGGACCCGGATCCCATCACCTGTTTAGTGGCAGTGATCTATATGCACAGAACTGGAGCCCTGTGGATTCGAGTTCACCAACTCATATGGTGTCATTGTCTGTTAACCATGTCTCTGTGATTGCCACGATGACGCAATCATTCTCATGAAATATATCCAAAATATAGTCTTATCTTCCTCGTGATTTCCATGGGAAGTATTCCAGACATAGAACGTCGCGATGTGTGCACGTGTTCGTCAATATGGCACTAATGCCAGCGTGGAAGGATAGAACGAGAGGCATGAGTGGCGTTCTGTGTTTATTATACGCCTCTAAGACATAGAATCCATTAACCCTTTAACAAACGAATCGGCCGCACCCGCCCGCGTAATATTCAAATTCAGCAGTTGAAAAAATATTATTTTTCAAAACATTTCAACAAAACCATATCATGTGACCCCTTGTTGGAACGAGCTCGTCGAGGTCGTTCCAACGAGGGGTCACATGATATGGTTTTGTTGAAATTTTTTGAAAAATTTGAAAAAAGTATATTTAAAATAATAAATTTTGACATCGTCTGCGTTGGGTAAAGGGTTAATTTATAAATTCAAACATCACACACAAATTTATTTATTTATTTATTTATTTATTTATTTATTTATTTATTTATTGTGGTGTAACGACACTTTCCACAGCCAGGGTCACCTCTTGTCGGTCAGTTTACGGGTGGAGGAAGCCGGCGTACCCGGAATTTATTTATTTATTTATTTATTGTGGTGTAACGACACTTTCCACAGCCAGGGTCACCTCTTGTCGGTCAGTTTACGGGTGGAGGAAGCCGGCGTATTCGGAGAGAATCACCGAGCAGCGGCGAAACACACACACAAAATTTAAAACTTAAAAACTCTTTGTTACTTATTGAATGAAGCGTATACAAGGTGATTCCCGGTGTCTCTTTTAATTTATCCTCTTTCACCGAGTGTAGAAGACAGTCACATAAGAACTGAATGCAACATTTTGAATAATGAGAATATGGGTGTGCCAATTTTTCCACTATGTAGCTGAATGTAGTACAATTTTTCATTCGGAATTGTAATACCTTGAAGTGAATATACAGTACATAGAGAGTGTATTGTCAATAAATCACCTGTGGAATGATGATTTCTCTCAAGCAATAAATGCTAATTTGATGCAAAGCGTAATTAGCATAAGCAAACTTTCAGCCAATGGACCTCCGGGTTTAACCCGGAGGTCCATTGGTTGAAACTTGGATTGTGCTTCTTGTGTTTCTGTAAGAAATTTGAGAGTAATACCTTTGGTGATATCTCCACTCCATGGGTGATTGTGTGACACTCCACTCTCCACGTACTGTAACCAACATAGCATATAAGTATATGCATTGAACATTCCAGGTGCAATTGCACTCCCAAGCAATCTGAGAAGGGCAATTGTTTTGCACTCCATGATTTTCTTACTGCCAGGCCTGAACACGTTTTCCGTACGGATTTGGAACTGGTGGAAAAGTAATAGGCATGTAATAAAACCCAATGTTCATACTTACAGCAATTCTGGTTGGTAGAACAGGTGAATGCATTATCCAGGTTGACAGTGACATGTCCAGAGTTGAGTGGTATTAACAGTCAGGGTATGAAATACTCATATCACTGATCCAGGTTTGATTCAGGAAGAAGTACGATGTACATCTAAATAGTTCGGTGGGTGAATGCTGCTTGGATATGCTGTGGTTCAATGGTTACGGCACTGGACTTCAAGCCGAAAGGTATACGGTTCTATCCCCCACTTGGGCAATCGGGATTAAGTGCCTTTCGCAAGGACACAACGCAGTTACCTCTGGTGGGGATGGAACCATGGTCCTTTCGGTTTGAAGTACAATGCTCTAGCCACTGAGCCGCCGCGTCCTCTATGTGGGCTATACGTGTATATGTATATGTATTGGGAAGTGACGAGTGGAAATGTTTCACTTACTATAAAACCATATCAAAGTGTCAACTCGTCCTCCGAGTGAACAAGGCGCCATCTGTAATACCCTAGCATTGCAGAATGCTCCTTGTTCAACTCAAGGAAATGACTGTTGGCCTGGATGTTACTTACATTCGACAGGTTTGTCCAAGTTTTCTTAACCTAGTATGTTTGTCTCTTGCACACTGTACACTGAAGTAGGAATTTAAACTAGATACAAAATGATGGGAGCATTATTATATAAAAGAGAAATTTATAAAAAACAAATTGCTATTTTTGACGATTCAAGTCCCATAATTCTGGAATGACAAATCGGAAAATTGTCAGAAAATGAAAGGCAGCTTCGGTTTATCAATCTCAATAGTGTGTATATAAATTATGAGAATAGGCCAACACAAACTTGAGTAATGATATGACGTGTGATTACAGGGCTGGGAGGAGTTAAAATTTCCCTTAACACATTAACGTGTTAAATAATTCTGCGTTAACGAGTTAAATGACGTTAAATGTTAAAATGAACAAAATTTTAAAAACTTCGGCCATTTTTATTGATTTGAATTTGAATATAATTGAACTTACGTACAGTTCGTCTCTTGAGTTCCAGTGTGTTCTATGTGCCAACTGGCACATAGAACACACTGGAATTCAGAGGACGAGTAGTTAAGATAGTTCTCTCAGGTTAGCGTAAATTCTAACATTCAGAGATGTTTTCATTTAAGAATACGCTGCGATCGTATCCTCAGAAAGAGACATCAGTCGTTGCTGGAATACCAGTCCTTACATGGAAAATAGGCGTTCGGTTGAAGTTTATATTGTTGTATCGCCAATTATCGGTGGGGCAACTTCGCCAACGTTGGTAGGAGGGCTTCATGGTCCCTCAACCAAACCAATGGGTCGTCTTCAATTTCGTCAAATGGCGCAAAATTCTACGTCAACGGCACGCGCGATCCGGCTTGGGTAAACACAAGATAACGACGCAATGCTACATATACAATTATAATCTTCAAAGTTAAAAGTTATTAACTTGGTTAAATTTTTTTAACGTTGTTAAAATAATTTAACACGTTAACGTTTAAAACGTTAACTGCTCCCAGCCCTGCATGTGACAAATTGTCATTTTTTCAAAGTCCCATAACTCCAGAATGACAAGCCTGAAGATCGTAAAAATTGAAAGGGGTATTGCCTTTACCGATTATAACATTGCTATAACAGAGATTCGGTGAAAGCATTACTGAGTTATCATACGACATGTAAAAAATTGCCATTTTTTTTAAGTTTCAAGTCCCATAGCTCTGGAAAGAAAACCATCAAAAGCGAAAAGGAGCTTCGTTTGATCAGTTTCAATATTATGTATAAATATTATGAGAATTGGTCAAAGGAAACTTGAGTTATCGTACGAGATAGGAAAATGCCGACGGACACACGCATTTTTTACGATTAAAATCCCATAACTCCAGAATGATCAACCTGAAAATCGTGAAAATTGAAAAGAGTGTTGCCGCTGATTGTAACATTACTACAAAACTTCAAGACATTCGTTGAAATCATTATGGAGTTAACATACATGTAAAAAATTGCCAATTGTTTTAAGATTCAAGTCCCATAACTCTGGAAAGAAAACAGAAATCCATCAAAAACGAAAGGGAGCTTTGTTTGATCAATTTCAGTATTGTGGATAAATATTATGAGAATTGGTCAAACTAAACGTGAGTTATCGTACGACATAGGAATATGCCGTCGGACAGACGGACGTACGGTCAGATAGACAGAGTGATTACTATAGGGCATCCGCGGAAAGTCGAATGAATATTTTACTTCGGTAATGATTGGAGAGATTATGTTTGAGTGTGTGAACATTAGTATAACCAGCGTACAGTTGATATAAAGAAACATATAATATTATTCATATATATTACATAATCTTGAATACCTCAGATACAGTGCCGGTCCTTTTGTTTATTGTGTAGAGTGGATTTTTTGTTCGGTGTCAAATGATTTTTTTCCAAATAAAAGATTTTAGTGCCAAGTGTAATCTAATCGTAAATGACTGTCGGAAACCGGGCTTTGTCGCTGCTGGAAGAAATAGATTCACGACGCTTATTCGGCCAAAACTCAAGGAGTGTCGCTTGAAGCCGTGCGTGAACGTATGTCTCGCTGTTACGAGCCCACTCGTTTCACTTTGTTGGGGTGGTTCTTACCCTGAAGGGGTCAATGGCTTTTCCTCGAAAAGCATAAATCAATAGGGGTTCACTGGAAGCAACAATATTATAATATTAGAAGCTGCTGAAGGTTTTATTTCAGAAATCACACAAACTCAGGTATTATCGACCGATAGAACATGAAAAGAAACGTTCTAATTATTTTATTATGCCGAACAAAAAATAACTTCCATTGATAAGCGTTAACTGCAACGTGTCATCAATCTTGTAAAAACAATGTAGTCGAATCCAAAAACATGACGTCATTTCGAAGGAATGACGTCTCTTCGAATGACTTGTTACAAGTGCCGTCGCTTTGGGAGTTTCTGTATCACCAAATGCCATTTTGAACTTGAGGCGGAGGATCAGTGAGGTCGAGGAGTACAAAACTTGTGGAAATATAATTGACTGAAGTCATAACTCATATTCAGGATTCACTGAGGTGGCGAACAACACGTGAGTTTTTAATATTTCTGATTCTTTTGAATTCGTTGTTTGCAGTTAAAATTGAAAACACACCCACTGAAGATGATATATTTGTTGTTGAGTTTGGGTCTACCGGTGACCAAAAAAGTTAAACGGACACGGAGCCAGCGTTTGGTGTTGAGAAATTCCAATCGACGCTGATCAATGGAAGTGGAGCTTACATTTTCTACGTTCTCTTGTCTCCAGGGAAGAACGTTCCGATAGTACCCGTGTTTTGCCCCAAAACTCCAGTACTACGACTTTTAGAAGGTGTCAAATTAACCAATCACGGCTGATGTTACAAACGTGAGGCATAATAATAATACATATATATAAAAATAAGTATGGTAATTCGTGACTTACATGAAATACAAATGAATAAGAAAAACATAACGTCAATCAACCCCAACCCACACAGTGTTTCAGTCATTTGCGGGCCCGCATACTCTGTTGTCGCTGGTTTTTCCTCCTTCTCACTGGTGTTTGTTCTTTGGTCGCCACTTCACTTCACCCCCTCACTGCCGTCGCACGGCCACTAACGTATTGTCACTTCACCGGACACCTTTGCTCTACCATGCGACGGAATGCCACTGCACCACTAAGGAACGTATTGTCATTTTACTCTGTCGCTATCCCTCTAACAAGTGACGGAATGTCACTCTACCACTGCCGTCTTCCTAAATACTAATAGCTCCCTGAGCTCGTACTTCCAACATATCTGATCCTACACTCAGATATGGCCACCGACTTGCCCGCGACAGCCCCTATGCTAAATATGAGCTCTGTGGCTCCCCTACACTACGACGTGCCTTTACTTTCACACCGATGCGGCACCTCCTCTAACCTATAGCATGGGACATCCCCATATCTTCTCCGGTGACCCACAGCCTTACACCCTTCAGACAGAAATTAATTTTTCGAGAAAATCCTCCGACTTTTATTTCGGTAGCCAGACCTTCAATTCTCAGTTTAATCGCTTCTCTTGAACTTGGCCGCTTAGATTTATCTTAATTTAATACTCGCTTTTAAGTTCCTTTGAAAATCTTGCATTTCGGTATGTCCTAACATTCGTGACAGACCAGATCCATAATAAGTGTGTGTGTCATGAACATGTGCGATATACTGTTTTTCCAATAATTACCTATTAACTGGCCATAATTACATAGATGATGACTGCAGTAGAGCACTGGTGTCTCTTTCTTTTAATCTTATCAGATAGCTCATATGGTGTTCAGTAAACGCGCACTTTATGGCCATTAAATTTCCATGCTTAATTAGCAGCGCATGAACTATTGCTGGTCTTTATAAATGACAAATCGGTTTTCGAGGAGCGTCATATACCTATCCCTAAGCTCTACATTTAGACCGAGTGAGAAAGATTATCGAAAATATATACACTTTTAAACAAACAATCGCAACTTTAAGCTATCACCCTGACAATGGTAACAAATTAACTGTGTTTCGACTTTTGAGTGCAGCAAGGCGACACCTGCAATGCTGAAGCACTCAGAGTACGATATTTTAATTTATATAGTAATAAAGTAAAAGGCTATCATTGACGTTTACAAAATAATTTCATGATTGTTATTTATTCACTGTTTATTCACTCCAAATAAACTAGTAGGAAATAATTTATTATCTTCCAGAAGGATTATAATAAGATTGAGCAAGATAAAAAAGATTAATTAGCAAGGAAGTGGTTTAACTCTTTGAATGCCGCTGGCGGATATTCCTGCCCAGCACAGAATTTCTCTTGTCTCTGATATGAGTATAATTTGGGCATATTTAAACATATTTTTCTCTGAAAATTTAATGAATTTTTTCACCAATAATTTCTTGTTATATTTACATTAATTTTTCATCAACTCGAGTCATGGGTGCTTCATAGCAGCCATGACTAGATTTGCTGAAAAAATATCTTCAGAAAACTCAGCGGGTTAAGAGTTAAGAATCGGAATAAATGAATAAACTGTTAATTGGATTGATCCATAATAAAACGCCGTCATTATCGATTTACCTATAGATATCTCGACTGGCACGAATTCTATCTCGCTCGGGTCCTTAGAAAGCGTTTTATAGAAAACGACGCACTGAGATATTAAAACACAAAGCATTTCAGACCTACCAAAAGTATATTTTTGGTGCCAATTTTAAGTGCATTTGACACCATGCGAACGCTGATCAGGAGAATTTACGTCTGAATCTGTCGTTTGGGAATCGGAAACCAATCCGCTTTGACTCACCATGATTGGACCAATACATTTCCTATTTTTTGCAGCGTGGTTCATTTTCTAGTATAAAAGGAAAACGGAATTTTAATATTACTTGTTGTTTTTTTTTAAATTCAAGAAATTTTAATATTTCTTCATCGACTGCACCCTCGGGGAGAGGTAGTACCTTTGTGAGAGGACCCAACCTCTCACACTGGTCCTCTCCCGAGGGTTCAACCGACATCAGCCAAGAGACCATCGCGACGCAACCGGTGACACCTGCCGAGTAAAAGAACCTGTTCCTCCTTCCACGCGCCTAGACATGTGAGAATTGATCATTCAAGTCACTGAGGGTCGAAAGGGGCTTGTTCTCCATACCGTCCCTACGCGCCTTCGGCGCGTGAAACCATTCCTTTCAATGTTACTTCATAAATGGAATTAAAATCAATCATGCGAACATAGCTAAGTTTGTTATAATCCCTGAAAGACAAAATACACTTCTGCCTTCAGTCCTGCTTGTCATTGGTTGTTATTGGTTTTAAAATGTGTCCCCTTTTCGTATGAATTCCAGATGAGGTAGTTCGCAATAGGTGTACATTTACTAATTCCAAACAGCGCATTGATGCTTTCAGGTTGTGAAACAAAAAACAAATTTTCTTGGCAGAGTTCTCGCAGAGATTCGAATACCGACTTTATTTATTTATTTATTTATTTATTTATTTATTTATTTATTTATTTATTTATTTATTTATTTATTTATTTATTGGTGTTTAAGGTCACATATTTCTGCACAGTGGCTAATCATGACCACGACAGTTTTACGGGTGGAGGAAGCCGGAATACCCGGAGAGAACCACCGAGCTACGGCGAGCAATTGTCAGCTCCCCAACATACTAACTCCACACAAGCAGGGTTAGCATTGGTTGAAGACAAGTGCACCAAGTACGCCTTAGTACCCAACGCCACCGTGCCCCCACGTGGGCAATGGGCTGAAGTGCCTTGCCCAAGGATACAACGCGGTTGCCACAGATGTTATTCGAACCAAGGACATCTCGGCTTGCAGTCTGCATCGACTTTTCGAATAAGAAATCTGTATATTCGTTATTTGTTCTTTTCAGATAGCTTTGGTCGCGCCATTATTAATTCACTTCCGCTGGCAATGGGTTTTGAACCGTAATCGCCATGTGAAGGATAACAATCATTAAATTTGACACTTAGATTCATCTAGCATTCAAATGAACACCTTAATGTGTATAAATTGATTGAAATATGTGTTGGACATTACTTTATGTTACAAACGTGTGACAGTGTATATAAGTAAATGGAATCGGCTATAAACACTGGCAAACTCTGACAAGAAAGACGTGATTTTTTTATGATTTTCTAATTATAATTAAAAGTGAAAAACATGGCACTACAACCGTCGTGGTTTATTCCATTCATAGGGAAGAGTCGTTCTAATAATAGCTACTTAACCCTTTGAAATCAAGTGGTATCTTCCTTGCCAGTTCAATGGCAGCAATTAGAAAAGTCCATACTCATATTTTGGGGGAGTAGACCAATCAATATTTTCAACGTGCAGCCTCGAGGCTGCACGTTGAAAATATTGATTGGTCTACCCCACACATTTATTGAACAGCCATCCTGTATCATGACGTTATGACGTATTTTGTTCCTGGCCGGAAAAGCGGCCGCCAGCGTTCAAAGGGTTAATGATAAAACTGCCCACACACCCACTAATCCTAAAGAATTTTGAGAGGAAAGAAATGTCGCTGATACGAGATCGACATGCAAAGAAGGGTGGCATGAGTATCGTCATGACGTAATGCACTGCGAATTTTTTAGAACGCGTAACGCGTAGTTTATTCATATCAAATGAAGCTGGTCATGATGTGACTACAGTACGGTTGCCGTGAACTGGTCATTATCCACGCGTGGGTAGTGATGTCCACGCATGCGCTTACCAGGTAAAAAAGATCATCAGCTGCAAAATTTTAGAAGGCATTCTATGGCGTTTTTTAGACTATGTTGACCTTGACATTAACGTAAACAAACAGAAAAAAGGAAAGCCGAAAGTGCTGGCAGTTTCCTCCATGTAGCCCCGCCGCTGCATCTTGAAGTGTTTTGAATTCCTGTCTTTGTTCTTCGATATCTGAAGCAACTTTGGCCACCAGTTGTTCTCATGAAATACTGTTTTATTACCAGTTCTGATATGAATGCATTGGCAGTCGGCAGACTTTCTGGAACCTTTCATGCCAGATATCAACTATGCGAGTCAAAAACTTGTATTTTGTTGATGTTCAATACACCACAACCTTCATGGTATGAAATGATGCACATATCGATGATACAAATTCGTTAACATTTCGATATTTCAATTTTTATACGAAATCCTCATATCCTCAGTGTTAAATTTACTGACAGTTTTATAGAGGGCCACGTTACATTACACCATTCGCAACATGTCACTCATAACCGGGTGCGTCAGACATAGAGAAAGGTGCAATATCGGAAATCTGAAATAGAACAGAATCGGAAAATCGATTCACGAGTCCGTATCGGACTCCGATTATTCAATAAGTCCAGTTGCAACTAGATGCAAAGTGATGGGAGCCATCAATGTGGGCCCCGCAAGTGAAACAATTTGCAATTCGAACCGTATACAGTACAGGAAAGCCTTCCCTGAGCAGGACTCAAAATAGGCGGTGTCGCGTCGCTTTTTGCTATGCAAAACTTGCAAAAAGCTACACAATGGTCAATTATGTATAGCATTTTGCGATACAAGATACTCAACTGCAGCCTATTAGGCTGCAGTTGATTATCTTGTATCGCAAAATGTAAATGAAAATTTGCAAACAAATTTGAAAACTAGTTCACTGATGCTTTACTTCTGATTGTGAAACATTCCAGGCATAACCCAGATTAACTCTCCGTCAAGCATCATTAGCAACTTCATATGAAAGATGAATTCTATTGGTTTAAATTCTTCCTGTTTTTACAACATTTTGCATAAAATGTCCATTACAAATAACTTCAAGCCCATCAAATAAAAAATCCCAACTTCCATTTTGAGAACTCTGTTAAACAACCACGACGTCATTTGAAAATATCCAAGTCCATGCAACCCTTAAAGGCAGTTCAGTTAACAAAAAACATAGTAAATGTTTCATGTGTTGCAGATCATTTGGAAATGCCCAGAAATGGATGGAAACTATTCTATCTACTTAGAAGAATTCAATACAAAACAGCATAACATAACTCTGGTATACAAAAATAGCTATGCAATTTTTACAAAATGCTATTCATGTTTTGGAAATGTGTAGCATTTTGCTACGCATAGAAGAAAAGTTATTTTGAGCACTGTCCCTGAGAGACAACCTGTTTTGAGAGGCCAGTGAAACGATGTACCGAATAGCTGCTTTGTGAGTTCCAGGGTTTAGGGTTCAGGGTAATTATATTATTATTATTTTATTATATAAAAGAGAAATTTATATAAAAAAAATTGCTATTTTGGACGATTCAAGTCCCATAATTCTGGAACAAGAAATCTGAAAATTGTAAAAAGATGAAAGGGGCTTCGGTTTATCAATCTCAATAGTGTGTATATAAATTATGAGAATTGATCAAACGAAACTTGAGTAATGATATGACATGTGAAAAAGTGTCATTTTGCACGATTAAAGTCCCATAACTCCAGAATGATTGTCGGAAACTGGGCTTTTTTGTCGTTGCTGGGGGAAAAAAATTGTAGCCTGAATCCGTGCGTGAACGTACGTCTCAATATGACGAACCCGCCCGTTTCGTTTTTGTTGGGGTGGTTCTTACTTATCCCGAAGGTGTCAACAACTTTTTCTCCCGAATGCACAAACAACAATTTTAATACATATATATAAAAACAAATATGGTAATTTGTGACTTACATGAAATCCAATGAATCAGAAAACAAAACGTCAATCACACCCCACCCTCACAATTTTTGAGTCAGTTGCGGGCGTGCATTCTCTGTTGTCGCTGGTTTCCCTTCCTTGCCTCTGGTGTTTGGACTTTGGTCGCCTTTTCACGTCACTCTTTCACAGCCGTCGTACGGCCACTAACGTATTGTCGCTTTACTGGACGGCTTTGCTCTAACATGTGATGGAATGTCACTCTACCACTGCCGTCACACGACCACTAACGTATTGTCACTTTACTGGACGGCTTTGCTCTAACATGTGATGGAATGTCACTCTACCACTGCCGTCACACGACCACTAACGTATTGTCGCTTTACTGGACGGCTTTGCTCTAACGTGTGATGGAATGTCACTCTACCACTGCCGTCACACGACCACTAACGTATTGTCGCTTTACTGGACGGCTTTGCTCTAACGTGTGATGGAATGTCACTCTACCACTGCCGTCACACGGCCACTAACGTATTGTCGCTTTACTGGACGGCTTTGCTCTAACATGTGATGGAATGTCACTCTACCACTGCCGTCGGACGACCACTAACGTATTGTCACTTTACTATATCGCCTTCCTTCTAACAAGTGACGGAATGTCACTTTACCACTGCCGCAGCACGGCCATTAGCTTATTGTCACTTTATTGGACGCTTTTCACCCAGAATGGGGTTGAAAGCTCCCCTCCATTTATCTCAGAATAATGTTCATTCTGGCAAAACTTACTCTGACTTCGTATGGCTTACCTTCTATAACAGGTAATACCATCTTCCTGAACGCAAATAGCTAGCTCTCTGTGCTCGTACTTCCTATTTCTGATCCTACACTCAGATATGGCCACCGGCTTGGTCCGCGACTGTTCCTATTCTAAATATGAGCTTTGTGGCTCCCCTTACTTTACAACGTTCCTACACTTTCGCACCGATGCGGCATCTCCTCTAACCTATAGCATGGGACATCCCCAGTTCCTCGCTCGCCAACTACCCACAGTCTTACAAGCCTTCAGACTGGAATGAAATTTTCGAGAAATCCCCTGATTTTTATTTCGATAGCCAGAACATTAATTCTCATTTTAATTCTTTCTCTTGATCTTAGCCGTTTAGATCTATCTTAATTTAATATTCTCTTTCAAATTCTTTCAAGTTTGCAATACTTCGATATTTCTGAAAGTACACTGTCAAAAATTGTGGAAGTGCATATAATACAGACATTACACGTGCGCAACGAAAGAATAGGAGATTATCGACACTAATGACCCTATAATTAGATGACTGATTACCTTGGATGGCTAAACGAGTGTCTTTTGTTTGAAACTGTTAAGGCAAAATCGTTGTTTCAGACCAGATAGGCGCTAGTTGACGTTACAGGCTCCTACTGAGATTCCTCTCCATTAAAGCTATCACATTTGTCTGATTTATTTCTTTTAAGATCCACATATGGCTTAATTGACAAATCGGTTTTTCGGGGTCCGGCACATACCTGTATTTACGCTTTTACCCCAAGCAAGAAAATTATCAAAATTTTATATACTTTTTAAACCACAAAATCGTAAATTCAAGCTATCACATTGACAATGACAACCCTAAAATCGTAAAAATTGAAAGGAGTGTTGCCTGTACTGATTGTAACATTGCTACAAAATTTCAAGCGATTCGGTGAAAGAACTATTGAGTTATCATACCTGTATAAAACTGCCAATTTTTTAAGATTCAAGTTCCATAACTCTGGCAACGAAAAACAGAAAACCGTCATATTAGAAAGGGAGCTTCGTTTGATCAATTTCAATATTGAGTATAACTATTATGAGAATTGGTCAAAGGAAACTTGAGTTATGGTACGACATAGGAATATGCTGACGGACAGACGGATGGGCAGGACAGACCGACGGACGGACGGACGGACGGACGGACGGACGGACGGACGGACGGAAGGACGGACGGACGGGCAGGGTGATTACTATAGGGCTTCCGCCGAAAGTCGGAAAGCCCCTAATTGTTCCTCTAATGCCGGAAATAGCAGAAACTTTCTCAGAAGAATAATCAAAAGAGACGCACCGAAAATATTTGGCTTAGGCCTTAAAAAATCTGTTTCTCAGGCCCTCCCGCATGGTCCTTTTGGCTGCCGCATGTTCTCTTTTTATAACCAATTTAAACTTAAAAAAAAAATTAAAATTAAATGGTTTATGTCTGATATTTTATCCAAGTTAAAAAATTGATGAATTTGTCCCTTGAGTGCAAGAAGGCTTTGCAATGCTTTAGCATTGCAAAGCCTTCTTGCACTCAAGGGATGAAATATACCACCACTCATCCTATTCTGTAGATTATGAGGCCTAAAACTTGAACCAAGAACATGAACTTTTGATGGCAAAGAAGCAATTACTGAAATAAAAAATAAAATAAAAAACCGCTCGCCCGCATGCAATTTTACAAATAATGGCCTGAGAAACAGAAGATCTACTTTGTGTAGCCTTATCATTCCTTTTTTTCATGGCATTTCAATGTCTGTTGTGGGGTGAATATCATGTTGCAATTTATTCATATTCCACCGACAACCATCTCATAACAAAGTACTCTCCAAGAAGGAATTTATCTTGTAAATCGATCGTGCACTGTAGAATTGATACTGATTTATTCCTGGCAATAATCACAGACAAAATAGCAATATCGACGTCTCTATCTTCAAAACATGATTACATTTATGTTTTGACAAATGGACACGTTTTTTTAACACGGATGTATTTTTTTCTGAAAAGATGGGAAGATCAAACACGCTTTGAAGAATACACTTACAATCATATTTCTAAATTGTAACAGAGGCACACAATCACTCCAACAATAACATAAGTGTAATTACGCGAACTCTCAAGGACTCTTATACCATAAAATAGATTGGAACACCACAGTCTTTGCCACGCGAATATCAACTATAAAGGCAGAGATCGCAAGAAGTGTGAATTATATTCAAGAAATATAAAACGGCTGCCCTGGTCGCTTGTATCATTCAGAAGTAAGCAGGCATGAAATATCAGCTTACACTCGATCTGCGATCATGGCAGATACAATTCACATTGACAATATACATAATGTTTTATTACCTTAATTACGAATTTTCTCTTTTGTCACGATTCAAAGCTTGATTCAGACATGGTTCGGTTTACATGATTTCATTTTGTGATAAGAAACCTATTTGTTATAAAACATATCATTACCGCCGCTTCTGACAATATGATGACATGTTTCATATCGACCAAGGCGACACCCGATTATGAATATGTCACACAATTCCAGTCATCGACTAAACTAATATCCGATGGTGATTTTATCGTTTAACCAACGTTATTTCTTCCGAGATATTCAGTATTAAATATGATATGCCCTTGATATCAAAAATTTGTTCTTCGCTTCACAATATATTTTTTGTGAGTTATCGCTGCAACCTTGGATAAACCGCTTACCTTTACAACAGAATCATTCAGGAGGACATATAATTAACCTTCCAGCCCATTAGGAAAATGCTACGTTTAAGAATATGTCGTCCCTTGGGTTCCAATGTGTTCTATGTGCCAGTAGGCACATAGAACACATTGGAACTCAGGGGACGATGTGTCGATTTGTGTGCACACGGCACGATACAACACAGATGGTTGGCAATTTTCGTCATTGGAAGAGGTATACAGGAAAGTTATCTCCCCTTAATTTTCTAAAGTTGTCATTAAATTTAACACTAAGGAAAATGGGAATTTCATATCAAAATATAAATTTCAAAATGCTAGTGGAACCCTGTTAATTGAATAGTCACTTTGCCAATGCAAATTGTTCACTTAACAGGAGTATTCAGTTAACAGGGATTGTGTTACTTTCCTGTATTCTAGAGATAAACTTAGCATTTATTCTATTATATTTTGTTTGACAGAGCTCCGTCAGCTCCGTTAGATTAAATGCCTGTACTGAAGCCAAATTGGTCTATAACAATAGGAAAACTGGGAAGAGTCAGGGTAATTTCTCAACATGTTACAAGATTTTTTATTCAATTAACAGGAGTTTACTCTATAACCTATATTCAATTAACAGGTTAAATTTGTACCGGAGGCATGGTAAATGGTTTTGTGTTGGGAAATTATATTCAACTAACAGGGATATACAATTAAGAGATATCCATTTAACTGGGCTCCACTGTATCACCGATGTGCGCATCATTTAACAAATTTATACATTTTCCTGTAGATCAGTATAAAAATACAGAAGCAAGCTTTTTACAATTTTTCTCCAATCTGTTTGGACGTTTGACTATTATTCTCTGTGTAAATCCATTTAAGATTATGAAAACAGCTGTGTCACCCTTTGAGACGTTATGAGTAGTATGTCTCAGGCTTTTCACCCCACATTGGCAGGACCCCTAAGTGACGTCATTTCACGTGACCCCGTGGCGCCATGTTGTGTTGCCATGGTAACCCGCATGAGAGGTCATCTTCTGACGGCATCCCCATAGTGATACGCGGTGTTAGTGCGCATGCGCAGCGCGTGTTGTTAGGGTGATACGTGTTTCCGTAGACCATTTTGTATACTGCAGGCAGCCATCTTGGTTTCTATAGTAGCGCATGTGTTGCTAAGTGACCTAAAACCTTCTTATAGGATAGGGGTAAGTTCGATTATACAGGAGTAGTTTTTATGGCTCAGAATCCCCCAGAATCCTCGTTTACTTGGTAGAATTACCCAAATAGACCCGTCAATCCCTCCAAATCACCAAAATCCACTTTTATTTGATATAAAACTCCATTTTTGGGCATATAAGAATAGCACGTAATGTTATATTCCCAAAATGTCTCCTGGGGTATGCTTTATTTAATATGGGTACTGGTCCCGATTTTCCCAGAATCCTATTATGTTTTTTTTTTTGCCTATTACAGGTGCTACCCTTAGTACCCTAACCCTAGAAGTTCATCTAGTCCACATTATCTCTGGTTCCCTCGTCCAAGTCTTATAATCACCAGAGCTTGATGTTCCGTAACTTGTATGCAGAGTTATCTCCCTTGTGTATAATGGACGCCCATCGAGCAAATAAGCCACAGAATATTTACTCGAACGAGTGACTCGCACACACGACTCTTAGCCTCATTTCAGAATCTGAGGATACCTAAGACCTGGTATTGTATTATTTGAGGGTACCTTTTATAGGATACTTGTCATGTGTACACATTACAGGTAGCACGTAGGTACATGCTGGATGATCCGTTATGTGCTTGCGTGAAAATGCACAATGTGTCACATTGTGCACTAGCACATAGGCACATACGGGTATTTGAAGATACCTATGACCTCGCATTGTATTATTTGAGGATACCTTTCGATGATACCTTTTATATGATACTTGCCGATATGTGCTCATGTGAAAATGCCCAATGTGATTTACTTTTATACAGAGGAACAAACCCTCCGAACATACCCCTGTCCTATTAGAAGGTTTTAGGTCACATAGAATCCAAGATGGCGGCCTCCAGCATACCAAAATCGACGTCGGAAGCACGTAGCATCCTAACAACACGTGCTGCGCATGCGCACTAACACCACATATCACTATGGGGATGACGTCACAAGATGGCCGCTCACGCGGGTTACCATGACAACACAACATGACGCAACTGGTCACGGGACATGACGTCACTTCCGGGGTCCCGAACCGCGGCCCGGCAACTATGTGAAACGTGCGAGACATGCTACTTGCGTTTTGTCCTTGGACAGGGCACTTAGTCCCAATTGCCCATGATGGGGCACGGTGCCGCCGTGTACTAAAGCGTACTGCACGTTGGTGGAGCACTTGTCTTCAACCAATGCTAACCCGGCTTGTGTGGTGTCAGTACTTTGGGGAGTCTGACATTTGCTCGCTGTGGCTCGGGGGTTCTTGTTGGTTACTCCGGCTTCCCCCACCCGTAAAACTGTCGGACACGGGGTGCCATGGCTGTCGAAAGTGTCGTTAAACCCCAATAAACAAATAAATTCCGAGCTACTGAATGTGCAAAGCAGCCACTCATTCAATCCTAGCCGATACACTATTCTAGGGCAATAGATATATTTACTTGATTGCAACCAGTTCAAAGCGTTAGAAAAAGTTAACTCGTGTTGTATTACTGTATAGATTAATTACCTGTCACAGGAGTTGTTCTATCATGGAGTTAGAATTTGAACTTAAGGTCCATTGTGCATGGGAATTTTATAATTTTAACCCATTCATCATATAGGTTTTCGAATATTTGAGTCGTTCGATACCAGAAGAGTGGCCCAGGTCTGTTGTCTGGTTGAAATACTTCGAATCCAACCTGCGGCAACCGCGTTGTGTCCTTGGGCAAGACACTTCACCCCGATTGCCTACATGGGGGCTCGATGACGCTGTGTACTGAGACGTACTGCACGTCGATGGTGCGCATGTCTTCAACCAATCTAACCCTGCCTGTGCTGCGGTGCAGAGTTCAGAGTTACGATGTTGGAGAGCTGACAGCTGCTCGTCGTTGCTCGGTGGTTCTCTCCGGGTACTTCGGCTTCCTCCACCCGTAAAACTGTCATGGTCATGATTAGCCATTGTGCATACGTATGTGACCATAAACACCAAAAAATAAATAATAATATCTTCCTGGGAACAGAACTGGCAAATATCACCTCCTGGACTTTTAATTAACGGAAAGGATAGTGTCTGTATGATATGTCACAATGCTCACATGGTTTATTTATTTATTTATTTATTTATTTATTTATTTATTTATTTATTTATTTATTTAATGGTGCTTAAGATCACATACTTATGTACAATGGCTAATCGTGACAGTAACAGTTTTACGGATGGAGGAAGCCGGAGTACCCGGAGAGAATCACCGAGCATCGACGAACAACTGTCAGCTCCTCAACATTCTAACTCTGTTCAAGCCCCGCTCAAGTAGGGTTACAGCAGTTGAATACATGTGCACCATCGACGTGCAGTACGCCTTAGTTCACGGCGTCCCAGTGCCCACATGTAGGCAGCCGGGATAAAGTGCCTTGCCCAAGGACTCAAGTAGTAGTAGATGTGGAGATCGGCCCAATTCAGGGGATCTCATGCGAGATCTCATATGTGACGTCATGTCACGTGACCTGGTTGCGCTATATTGTTTTGTCATGGTAACCCGCGTGAGTGTCCATCTTGTGGTGGGTGGTGTTAGTGCGCATGCGCAGCGCGTGTTGAGGTGATACATGTTTCCGTCGTCTATTTTGTATACTGGAGACCGCCATCTTGGTTTCTTTGGTAGCACGTGGTTGCTATGTGACCCAAATTCTTCTTATTGGACAGGGGTATGTTCGGGGGGTATGTTCCTTTGTACAGGAGTAATTTCCCGATTCGTAGAATTACCACAAACAACCCGACAAGTTTTACTATTTCGAATTCTTTCAGAATTCTCTGCTTCTATCCATATATGCAATAGTTTTCGTCTACCTGACCATGTTCCTTTGTTCTGGAATATACTCCAGTAGAGTAGAAGAGCCGATAAGCTGGAACAGCATTGCTTATTATTACTATTTTTAGTTTGTCTGGTCTGTTCTTGTTAGTTCTGACCCTATTCCGAGTACTTTTGTTGTTTCATTTATCTTGATCACCAATCACTTCACTTTCCTAGCTCTAACCAATCAGATTGCTTGATTTCTCATAATCGGTATGCAGAGTTATCTCCCTACTGTATAGCAAAAGCATTCCCAAAGCCAGTAAGCTTTCGAGCAGTTACTGATAAGTCATTGCTCGAATGACTCGAAGCCCATCGAGCAAATGAGCTTTAGAGTAATTGCTCGATCGAGTGACTCGACATTTTGCTCGAATGACTCAAGCCCATCGAGCAAATGAGCTATCGAGCAATTGCTCGTTCGAGTGACTCGCACATACTGCTCGTCGGCTCATTTCGGTATTTGAGGATACCTATGACTTGGCTACGTATCAGCTGAAGATACCTGTTAAGGATACCTTTTAAGGATACTTATCTTAAGATATCTGGTCAGCCTATTTGGCAGGGTATTCCCCTTCCCTGCTAGTAAAAGAAACTTCGAGTCATTCGAGCAATGACTTATCAGTAACTGTTCGATAGCTTATTGGGAGTATTTGTATGTATGTCCTGGGGTGGCCTAGAAGGCTGGGACAAACAAGCAATAGTACCCTTAGATAAGTATCCTATAAAAAGTATCCTCAAATACTAATACAATACCAGGCCATAGTTATCCTCAAATACTGAAATGAGTCGACGAGCAGTATGTCGAGTCACTCGATCGAGCAATTGCTCGATAGCTCATTTGCTCGATGGGCTTCGAGTC
Organism: Pictodentalium vernedei; assembly: GCA_031216915.1. Lineage (NCBI taxonomy): Eukaryota > Metazoa > Mollusca > Scaphopoda > Dentaliida > Dentaliidae > Pictodentalium > Pictodentalium vernedei. Next base: position 74,165,855 of record CM062295.1, on the reverse strand, counting down.
ATTCGAGCAATATGTCGAGTCACTCGATCGAGCAATTACTCTAAAGCTCATTTGCTCGATGGACTTCGAGTCATTCGAGCAATGACTTATCAGTAACTGTTCAATAGATTATTGGGAGAATTTGGGATAGATATGTCTGGGGTGGCCCAGAAGGCTGGGCCAAATAGGTAATAGTATCCTTAGATAAGTATCCTCAAATAATACAATACCAGGTCATAGGTATCCTCAAATACCGAAATGAGTCGCCGAGCAGTATGTCGAGTCACTTGAACGAGCAATTGCTACCTGCAAGGTATACACAGTGTGACACAATATGTACTAACATATAAGCACATCTCGTACGATCAACTTACAGTTTCTTATATTTAAGGTACCCTAGCATGCACTAGGTCTAGGTATTGTATAGACTGATAAAGGCTAAGAAAATGGAACAATCTGGTTGCTCCTAATAACCCCTTACCTAACGTAACGGCCAAAATCGGCCAGCGCTATTCACAAATATTGCTATTCAATTTGCATTATTTTTCATTTTTTGCCTCAAACTTTCCATAAGCTATATTTTTGACACAAAAAAGAAAAAAAATAGTTCAATAATTTGGTTTGCCAATGTCGTCTGCTTCTCGTGTTAGATAAAGGGTTAAAGACATGGCCTAGGGCAGAGTCAAGACAGGGTCAGGCATAACTAGGAAGTGTGAAGTATTGCTAAAAGGCAATAGTAATTGTACAAAGCTGTAAGGGTGGTAGTAGACTATAGTGTTGGGTGACTACAATAGAGGCAATCATAGGGCAGATAATTGAAGACATGGTGGAAGCTGACGATAAGACTACCAGTAGCTGTACAGGACTTGGAATCCTGCTTACGAAATCCCGCTTGTGGAATCCGTTTACAGAGTTCATATAGAATCCCGTTTTACCGAGATGAATTGTAGAGCAGTACGTGAAGTCACTCGTTGGAGCAATTGCTCTATAGCTCATTTGCTCGATGGATTTCGAGTCGTTCGAGCAATGACTTTTCAGTAACTTCTCGAAAGCTTATTGGCTTTGGGAATGCTTTTGCGATACAGAAGGGAGATAACTCTGCATACCGATTATGAGAAACCAAGCCATCTGATTGGTTAGTTAGAGCTAGGAAATTGAAGTTATTGGTGAACTAGATAATGAAACGACAAAAGTACTCGGAATAGGGTCAGAACTAACGAGAACAGACCAGAAAAGCTAAAAATAGTAATAATAAGCAAGGCTGTTCCAGCTTATAGGCTCTTCTACTCTACTGGAGTATATTCCAGAACAAAGAAACATGGTCAGGTAGACGAAAACTATTGCATATATAGATAGAAGCAGAGAATTCTGAAAGAATTCGAAATAGTTAAACTTGTCGGGTTGTTTGTGGTAATTCTACGAATCTGGAAATTACCTCTGGCCTGAACATAACCTCCGAACATACCCCTGTCCTATAAGAAGCCTTTGGGTCACACAGCAAGCACGTGCTACCATGGAAACCAAGACGGCAGCCTCCAGTACATAAAATGGACGACGGAAACAACACGCGCTGCACATGCGCACTAACACCATGTATCACTATGGAGATGACCTCACAAGATGGCCGCTCACGCGGGTTACCATTACAGCACAACATGGCGCCACCAGGTCACGTGACATGACGTCACTTCCGGGGTTCTGCTCAGGGTCCTGCCAATGAGGGACGTTTACAAAATCTCCTACTACTGACACAACGCGGGTCGTCCCGGGCGGGGATCGAACTCGGGTCCTCTAGCAGAGAAGTCCAACAGTCTACCACTGAGCCACCGTGCTCCACGGTTAATATTATGACCAGAAAAAGTACAGAACATCAAAAGATGGTGAAAACGCCGTTTTGTTATTTTTTTTTAACTGGGTTTTAACGGAGAATAATAGTGAAACGTTCAAACTGATTGAGAGAAACTTTCTAAAAAGCCAGCTTCTGTATTTTTATAGTGCACGCATGAAAATAGCTCACGTTTGTGGAATTATGCACACACTGATGATCATTCGCGATGATTCCGAAATCTCTGTTTTTTTGTAGGAAATTCCCATACCCTTGGTGATAAAATTACTGACACCCTTAAGAAATTAAGGAGAGCTACCTTCCCCGTATATCTCTTCCATTGACGAAAATTGTCGGCCAGGGGGGTTAGAACCCACACCGAGAGTGCGTTTCCTTCAGCACCAACCGCCTTGCGAAACTATACTAAACATTGCACACCACTCGGTCACCGATTGACCCTAAAACGGAATGCTATAGCTAACCAATGGATTACAGGGCTAGTAGAGAACGCATGGAATACTCAATAGTTTGTAGTATCAGAAGATTGCATCACTTAATTCTGTATACTATCAGGGATGTGGCTAGAGGTTTGACTCGAATCCCATCGAGCAAATGAGCTATCGAGCAATTGCTCGATGGACTGACTCCTCGAACGACTCGACGACTCATTTCAAAAAAAGGGATTCCATATCCACAGGCGTTTTCGAAAAATGGATTCCACAAATGGGATTCCAAAAAGGGATTCCATAAGTGGGATTCCGTCTTATGTCGAGTGACTCGCAACTATTGCTCGAACGACTCGAATCCCATCGAGCAAATGAGCCAACGAGCAATTGCTCGATCGAGTGACTCCTCGAACGACTCTTATGCTCATTTCAGAAAAAAGGGGTGCCGAAGGTCATATGTTTTTCAAAAAGGGGTGCCAAAATTGGGGTCCCGGGGATATGGCCATTGGATATAGGCTTTTATTATACACAAGGGAGATAACTCTGCATACAGATTATGGAAAATCAAGCAATCTGATTGGTTAGTTATAATTTATATAAATGATCTAGAGAAATGAAACAACAAGAATACTTGGAATAGGGTCAGAACTACTGCTATTACGTACCACCTTACCAGTAACAGGATGATACAAAGCATTTGATAGGTTAATACTATCAACGGTTAGGATGGGACCTTCAGGGGAATATACCAACCATACTCTGCTGCCGTTCTGTATTACGAGGCATTGATCCCACCCAGAATACCGCTCAATAATATGAAGCACCTGGTGGATCAGTAGTACTAAGGGCCAGCAAGAGACCTACAGGGATATGTACAGCCTATGCTATAGTACCGTTCTAAACTACCAAGCATTACCCCACCCCCACAAAATCTCTAGGTCTACCATAACGTACTGCATATACCAGCCATATAATAAAACAAAGCAAGCGGTTGGTTAATAGTACCAAGCACTAACATGGGCATATAAGTGTATATACCGCCATACTGTAGTACCGTTCCAAACTACCAGGCAGTACCCCTACCCACAATACCCCTATGTCTAGCATTGCATACTACCTATACCAGTCATAGGATAACATGAAGCATCAGGTGGATTAATAGTACTAAGGGCTAACATGGGCCCTGCAGGGGCCCACAGAGGTATATATCGTCCATACTATACTGCTGTTCTATACTGCCAGGCATTACCCCCACCCCACAAAATCACTAGGCATACCATAACGTACTACATATACCAGTCATATAATAAAACAAATCAATCGGTTGGTTAATAGTACCAAGCACTAACAGGGGGCCTATAGGTGTATATACTGCCATACTATAGTACCGTTCTAAACTACCAGGCAGTACCCCTACCCACAATACCCCTATGCCTAGCATTGCATACTACCTATACCAGTCATAGGATAACATGACGCATCAGGTGGATTAATAGTACTAAGGGCTAACATGGGATCTGCAGGGGCCCACAGAGGTATATATCGTCCATACTATACTGCTGTTTTATACTGCCAGGCATTACCCCCACCCCCACTCCACAATACCACTTGACCTGCCATAACATACCACCTATGCCAGTCATAGAATAATACAAAGTAATCGGTTGGTTAACAATACCGAGGGCTAACAGGGGACCTACAGCGGTACATTCAAGGCCTCCTAAGCCCCACTTCCAAACAAACTATTATAATACTGCCTGACCTAACATTACGAACTACCAATAGCAGCCATAAGATAATACAAAGGTATGTAGGTAAATAGTACTAAGGGGGTAATAGGCCAACAGACCATTCATCCTGTACTGCCAATCTATACCACCAAGGACTATCTCGCCAAAACCACACCGGACGACCATGCATTACCCCCATTCCTACAGTACTGCTTGACCTAGCTTTATCAGATATAGGATAATATGAAGACCCAAGATCTAATAGGATACCAACATGGATATATACCACAACTACCATATCGCCGCCACCCCATACGAGAAGTCCGACACCCCCTGACCTGAATAACGTTATGTCAGATTGTATACAGGACAATAACAGCGGTCAGCATCTTTATGACGTCGCGCGCGTATCATGACGTCACGACGTCAATAGCAACGTCAACCGTTTCGCGGGAAAAACTTTCAAGAAAACCCAATTTTCCCATCATCTTTCCATCACTTACCCATAATATATACCTATAGCCCCATGCGTACATATATCACCATACATGCCATAGCATACTATATATGCAGTACTACACTGCTTGGTGGATCTAGCTGAAAGGGACCGTACTTTTGCACCGGCAAAAGTTTCACCTGCAAACGTACGGTTCCTATGGGAATTTAACACTAGTTGCACCTGCAAAAGTCCGGGTAATCAGGGACGATTCATACGTGCTATACTACTTATGTGTTTATTGATTGAAGCCTGATTAGAATTTAGATTCGATAAATAATAATACTGCCTCACTCAGATTCCACTCACCCGGAATTTCCACTGGGTCCACGTCTAGTGAAACAAAACGGGGCTAGCGGAAAGGGTATTATGGTTTGTCTGAACGAGGCAGAAACGCATGGTGTCATATCGCTGTTACAGCCACCGTGAAATTCAAAACAGCGTCAGCAAAATAATACAATTATTAACTTAATAAACTTTTAATAGTGTGAAATATTCACCGATGTGTGTTTGTCCTACTAAACAATAATGACACTTCTGTCACCTGAAACGGCAAAACTGCACAATACGTATAGACACGAACGAATGATATATGGAGAACTTCATTTACAACTCCGCTCATAATGACGATATTGCGTTTCGTCTCCACATCTGCTTCGAGTTTTAATTTTAGATTCGAATAAAAATTTGATCCTTTTTATTATTATTAATCAGAACAGGCTTCTCACCAAATGCAAATTTCTCTGTGGATAAGATCTGTTCCACATTTCTTGCGTTTTTTTGTACGATGAAACGGGAGTGCGACGTTACGGCGGAGGGGGATGAATTACACCCCGCACAATGCGAGACAAATCGTAGATTACTGTACCAAGAAAGGACGACTGGAGATAACATTGAAATCTGTCAAAATAAATCACTAACGCTCAGACAAAATTTATTATTTTAGAAAAATCCAATAACCCTGCAGGCCCTAGAGCCATAAAACTATTTATGTGTCGAATTTTCGATTCAACGCTCCTTAAATCAAGATCGAGAAGAATTATACAATCAAACCATTAGAGAAATATTTTATTTTAGTCGAATATTTCAAAACAAAAGAATGGAATATAATTTTAACGTATATAATCGATTTTGAAACAGAGAAGGAAAAATATGAATTTAAAGTGTAGACTTGTGCACCGACTGTTTCGAAACAACGGCTGTTCAACACACGTCTTGCTTGAATCTGAATATCGAAAGCAATCGCTCTTTCAACCCTGGCATCCTGGTCTACTATAATACTGTCTACAGATAAATGAACGATCAATAATTTGATATATTTATAAATATTTATAAATGTATTTAATGTTATTGATATTCAAGGCTGAAAATAAGCAGCCTATCATTTGCAGAATGGGGTCCCCAGAGGGGGAATTTGCTGTTGCTATCTCATACAGTGGGTCAGTTTATCCTCTGGGTACCTCCCTCTGTTTATGTTTGAAACCTTAATTCAGTTTGAGGTTCACAGAGGGTAAATTTAGTGATGCTACCCTGCTGTGCAGGGTAGCATCACCAAATTCACCCTCTGGGGACCTCATTTTTCAGATGATAGTCTGCTTATTGGTCTAGTTGGAATTGGTCTAGTGGGAAGACACCATTCTCATTGTGTCGTCTGCTCGTCTACTGCCATTTTGTCTTGTCGCAAACATCTAATTCCATTTTTGTTTGGGCTTACATGTTAGACCCTAAATTTTACAATATTTTTTCCAGATGCTACGACAGAGCTCCATTTGATACTCATCTTTCACAGTCTACTCCGATGATCGTCAATTTCCTCTACCCGCACCCCCCCCCCCCCCCCCCCAACAAAATTCCTCGTTATGCCCCAGGTGTGTGTAGGGGTTAATTTACAAGCGATATGGCGGAGAGACCCTCATTTGGCGATGAAACAGCCCAACAGGCAACACATATTTATATGACCAACACTGTGTTTAAAAAATATTTGTTTTCGATTGAAAAAAATTTGAAGAACTGCAGATTATTACCAATATAAGCATTTTAATTTCAGTTTGATAGAGGCAACCCTGGCAGACGACATGAAGTATACATACGACCCTACGACTAATTTTTGTTTTTGTATTAACAGTGTTAAGGATCTGTCTTGGTGACGAGAGAAAGCTCCTCGATTGAAGTCCAAGTCCATATTCTATTTATGGACCGGTGTAGTTAAAATGAATAAAGGTAGAAACTGAATAGCTCTATGGAAAGAGGGAGTTAGCTCTAGGGAGAGCTGTAGGGTTAAATTATTGCAGATCCTCACTGTCGATGTATTCTCGTTGTGTCGTCTGCGAGTCTACTGTCATTTTGTCTTGACGCAAAAATCTATGTATACGGGACAGAAAGGGATAACGTATATCAGTATCAAGAAACAGCGGGACACGTATCAAGTGGCGACACAAGGGAGAAGGTATTGAGGTGAGGTTTCAACGCTAACACTGTTACTACAAAGCGTATGAGCGGACGTGAGCTTGGGCGGAGACGGCGCGACAACTTAACGATATTATATCAGGCTTCAGACTGTTGTGGATTGACACTTCGAACAAAAACCCGTCACACCTTATATCAAAAGACGTCTGGAAGTTCCCTTTTTGTCCCGAGTTTTTTTTTTATTTCTGTTTCAGTGGTTTTTGATAAATTGCAGGCTCGCGAGAACAAATCAAATTACATTCATACCGCAGTAATAACAGGGTTCATTAACTACCTACCAGCTGTTTGGTAAAATGAAAATTTCAATCGATGAGTCGGAGTAGAGAAAAATCAATTATGTTTTAATAGATTTCATTAGGGTCCGGAAGTTTGTGAAACGAACCTGGTAGAAATAATAGCATTACTTTGAACTTTTGCGCTTGGTCTTTTTCTGTTAAAAATTATCATTACTGGATTAATGTGGCGAAGAATGAGAAAAAAACACATAAGTGATGTTTGTTTTCTTCCGACAACAATCGAAGCTTTATAACAAAAGACACCATTGCAACACCGAGTTGCACAACGAAGATCGACTTTCGTGCTAAAGGCCATTTGACTTCATGACTGCCTACTTCCTGTCGACTTGAGACATTCTGGCGTTATATAAATATATCCAGGCAGAATTAGGGGTTGATCAGGGAACAGTTATCAGAGGGGCGATGGAGTAAAATTAAATTGTTGAAGGGTTGGTGACCGCTAAAATATTCCAGAAGCTGGTGTTGTGTGTTCGGTATAGAAATGGACAATGGCAAATCAATGCACAGTGATGTTGTCCTCAAACACACTGTAATGTCTAGATATTGGTATTGGGTAAACGTCCGTAGATTTGCATTCGATTTAACCCTTTATCATATGACTATGACATTTTTACCCTAAATATCACTACTGTTTGACGATGTTTTCCAAACTGTTGTATCACATCTGGTGAGATTTTTTCCGGATCAAAAGTCCATATCACACTCTTACGGAAATCAAAAATCCATATCACACTCCCACGGAAATATCCGAGAGTTTCCGTGAATAGTTTTCGTAATTAGGGAAGTCGTTGTTGTTTCGTCTGCTATTTTGTAACCGGCTTTTCACCGCATATTAATTAAAATGGCAAATTTGGGTGAATTTGACATCGAAACAATGTCATATGATAAACATATAATCATAACAGTGTGTTGATAATATCTATTTACCCAACGTAACGGCCAAAACTGGCCAGCTCTATTCTCAAAATTCGCCTATTAATTTTCATTATTTTTTCGTGTTTTGTCTCAAAAACATAGGTTATGATCCCTTCTTGGAACGAGCTCATCGAGCTCGCTCCAAAGAGGGGTCATAACCTATGATTTTGAGACAAAAAAATAGTTATTGAAGAATTTTTTTTCAAGTGTCGTCTGTTTTTCATGTTAGGTAAAGGGTTAAGGGCTAGGGTAGAAGGAATATACAGTGCGGCCGACGTGAGTTGATCACTTTCCACGAATGGGCAATATCTCCACGGATCGAATAATATTAGATTCCAAACTCTAATTATGGAAATGATCATCAACAATTTAATTAATGATGCGCCGGGTACAACCCAGTGCTTGATTAAGAAAAATTTTGCTGATGATGATTTTTATTACCTGGTAAACGCATGCGCGGACATTACTGCCCATGCGTGAATTACGACCAGTCCACGGCGGTATTTCAAAAAAGGAAGGGAATCGATGATTTTACTTTTGGACAGGACTTCGAATCTAACACAAATGATATTAAATTTATTTTAAGTCTACTGATGTGACATTCTATAATTTTCTAGGATGACATGAAATAATGTTTGTTGGAATTTTTAAAAATGAATTCTTTTTATGGCGTAACTAAAAAAATCAACAAAACGGCGATCAGTCGGCCTTACAGTGGGGTGCACCCAGTTGCTGGCTCTCACTAAATAATTGCTTTTAGGTGTTTTCGTCTTTTGTGACAAACATTCTGCGTGGTGGTATACCAAACATCAAAGTTTCAACTTTCAATACGGTTAGTGTCTTATTTATTTATTTATTTATTTATTTATTTATTTATTTATTTATTTATTTATTGGGGTTTAACAACACCTTCGACAGTCAGGATCACCTCGTGTCGGACAGTTTTACGGGTGGAGGAAACCGGAGTACCCGGAGAGAACCACCGAGCAACGGCGAGCAACTGTCAGACTCCCAAACGTTCTAACTCCACACAAGCAGGGTTAGAATTGGTTGAACACAAGTGCACCATCGACGTGCAGTACGCCTTAGTGCACAACGCCACCCTGCCCCCACGTGGACAGTTGGTATTAAGTGTCTTGCCCAAGGACACAACGCGGTTGCCACGGGTGGTATTTGAACCGAGGACCTTTGTTTGCAGCCTGCGTTTCTTCCGACTAGGCCATCGCGCTCCCGGTTAGTGTCTATGTGAATGCATTCATAAATAGTCCGTCACCGGTAACTTCGTAAGTTCATGCGACAAGAAGGTTTGTTTCAAGAGGGAAACTGATACATATTCCGTTCAGACACACCGATCTCTTCAAATCTGGCATCGTGTCCAGTGTATATATTAATTGTTGGGTAGAACAGTTTACTAAATATTACAGAGGGTTGTGGGTTATAAGACAGATAGTGACCGGTCAGTCACCCAATAATATGTACATGGACCGAAGCAAAGATGAAGTCCATAAGCATCTTCTTCGGTGCCGGACCGGACCATAAAAATCAACGAAACATGCAAGATGTGTTTTGATACCAAATGTTGTCATAAATCCTGAACGCACTGTTGTCATAACATCGAAATTTCAAGTCACAAGTCTTTTCCCATAATACAACAACGAATTTAACCAATTCACTCATGCATGTGTAACAGAGCTCAACGAGGTCTGTAAGATAAGATTGGGTTGGTTAAATTCCGAGTTGTATTATGAGAAATATTTGCTGCTTAAAACTTCTGTATTTTTGTCACCAGAGCATAGACGCGTTGCCAGGGAAGGTGCGACAGGAGCGAACGCACCTCCTCGTAATATTCGTGTTCCATTTTAGGGTCTGTTTCCCATATGTTATTTGAAATTTTTGATAATTTAAGGCGACCTATCTTATCCCGATACATCGGACTCTCTGTGGCTTAGCCACAGAGAGTCCGATGTATCGGCGTAAGTTGTATTAAAACATAAATGTTCTCGTTTGCATGTAGTTCCTGTGAAACTCCTAGGCACTACTTTGATACTCTTTCTGGAGCCTCGGCTACAAGAAAGTATCAAAGTGGCTAGGCGTTTCACAAAAACTAGTTGCATGGTCCTGGTGTTGCAGGCCCTGTGTGTTACATCGAGCTCATGGCTGTTTATTTTCTGCCAGCATCACATATTAACAGAATTACATATTTTGGTATAATATGTTTTCTGGAGAACAAAATAGACCTGCCAACTTTATCGATCTATACTGTATGTAATTTTTCTCATAAAATAATGCAAAAGTGCTTATATTGTTATTCACAATATTTCCCCAGATTCTACCACATACCTCCCTTTGATACTCATTGTTCACAATGTTCTCCAGTGATCGACAATTACCATTATGCGCACCTCCCCAACAAAATTCCTCATTACGCACCTGTAGTTTGTAGGGGTTAATTTACAATCGATATCACGGAAAGGCCCCCTCACCCCACTCCCACACCTGGGCTATGAAACACATATTTATATGAGCAACAGTGTGTTAAAAAAATATATATTTTCGATTGAAACAAATTTGAAGAACTGCAGATTATTTATAATATAAACATTTTAATTTCAGTTCGATGGAGGCAATCCTGGCAGACGACACGGAGTATACAACCCTACGACTAATGTTTGTTTTTGTATTTTTACTCTAGGGACAGATTATTGATAGTTTTAACCCTTCGCCCAACGAATCGGCCGCATCCGCCCGCGTAATATGTAAATTCAGCAGTTGAAAAAATATTATTTTTCGAAAGATTTCAACAAAACCATATCATGTGACCTCTCGTTGGAACGAGCTCGTCGAGCTCGTGCCAACGAGGGGTCACATGATATGGTTCTGTTGAAATTTTTGAAAAATTTAAAAAATGATGTTTAAAATAATAAATTTTGATATCGTCTGCGTTGGGGAAAGGGTTAAATGCGTTACCTTCCTAAACGTTTCACAAGGAATTCTTCAAATAAACACATCAGCTTGCATGGGTACTCACAGACTAGATACATACTAGATACATACTCACTACTACATACATACCAGATACATACAAACATACTAGATACATACCAGATACATACTACACTGCAAAAAATATAGGTTCTCTTTAGAACCAAAACTGGTTCTAATCTTGTCCCTGAGATGGAACCAGTTCTGTTTAAACAGTATTTATTTCAAATCAAATAAATTTACCAAGATTAGCATTCAATTTTAACAGAATATTACATGAACTGAAGTAGATTCAGCAGCAAACTTGGAGCTTATTCAACGCAGTCGCCAAACATTTTGAAACAAAGGAGATATGAACAGTTGGCATATCGAACCAGTTTCGGTTCTGAAAAGAACCAAAACTGGTTCGATATGCCAACTGTTCATATCTCCTTTGTTTAATAATGATTTGAGACAACCTCGTATAAGCTCTAAACTTACGGCTGAAACCCCCTCAATTTATGTTTAATTCTGTTAATATTTAATGTTAATCTTTGTAAATTTATTTGATTTGAAATAAATACTGTTTAAACAGAACTGGTTCCATCTCAGGGACAAGATTAGAACCAGTTTTGGTTCTAAAGAGAACCTATATTTTTTGCAGCGTAGATATGCAAGAGCACAAAATGCCAATTTTTGTCGTTCCCCTTCTCATGGGAGAGTAAATAATATGTGACTAATTATTAGAGCCAGTACTAAAAACTTTTGCAATTGTATTTTCTAGAATTGTTTTTTCCAGTTATGACTTTAAATGCTTTGAAAGGACTCATTAGCATTTTCAAAGATGAGTTGGCAAATTGACACATCTTTTGAAATGGTAATGATTCCTTTTAGTCAGTTATATTAAGAGGAAGAAATACAATTCTACAAAATGCAATTGTAAACGTTTTATAGTATTGGCATCTGTTCGAATAACAGTGGGCTTTCTCAGGAGTTCATTCAGTCGTTCAGACTGTCATCCCATGAGTTTGTAAGTTGAGGATGTTACCTCCCCAACCCCACCCCAAACCGTAGTATTTTCCATTTTCAATTAAGCCCCGTCTGGTTGAATTTGAAGCAAAAGGGCACGCTTACCGAAGACAACGCTGACATCATAATCTTGACGATCTTAGTTAAATCCATCATGGTTGAAAATAGGGTGACAGAAACAAAGGCATGCTTACAGGAAGTTCTGGGTGCCCGTTACATCCAGTTTTGTAAAGATAGTCGGGATTTCTCAGAATTAGTCTTCTGGTTGCATGTTTTTATCACTGCACGTTCAGTGTAGGGGCATACGGTGGGTCAAGCTCAGTGTGTATATAGGGAGTGGGGTGCCTCTCCATTACTCGTAGAGTATGAGATCATGACATTCTGTACGCTAAGGACACGACTGAAAGCATATGGGTTGAAAATTGTTATCGAGTTTGGTCCTAGTTTGGGAACCCCATATGGATGACGCTACGTATACGGATTGAAAGCATATGGGTTGAAAATTGTTATTGAGGTTGGTCCAAGTTTTGGAACCCCATATGGATGGATTTCCGCTCTTTGGGGTAATATAACTTTTCACTGTTGCGGAGAACAGATACGCCCTTAGTTATGGGTTACGAAGCGCTTGACTGCGTAATCGCAGCGTTTCACTGCTTTAAGGACGAGCTTGTTTGAAAAGGGGAGGCGGTATTTATTTTAACCCTTTGCCAAGTTCTGTTTTTTATAGTGTCAAATCGTGCTTCGACTTTTTAATTACGTATTGTTCATAGCCATATCGGCGAACTTGATCAAATTGACGGTTGGTTAACTGCGATATAGGCACTACCTGCGCTTTACAATAAGATTAGCCTATATTACTTGATTGATATGATACGTGATTTGTGGATTTCCTCCATTACAGTCACCAGATACTTGTATTTATCTTGCATTCTCGTCATTGCAGTTTATTGAAAATTAGCATGGTTTTCGTGCATATGCTTTTGTCTCCTCTACGGTTTTAACCCTTTAGCCAACGTAACGGCCAACACCGGCCACGACCAGCGCTATTCACAAAATTCACCATTAAATTTTTATTACTTCTTCATTTTGTCACAAAAACATTGCTTATTACCCCTCATTGGAACGAGCTCAACGAGCTCGTTCTAATGAGGGGTCATAAGCTATACTTTTGTCGCAAAAAATAAAAAAAACTAGTGCTTCCAAGCATTTTATTTGCAAGTGTCGTCTGCTTTTCGTGTTAGGTAAAGGGTTAGAGTCGAACAAATGGACATTTTTAGCTCCACATTTGACAAATTTCCCCACCCAACCGACGTGTTAAATATGGAGGAAAATATGATCATTTGTTCTGAATGTAGGTATGCGTAACTCCCAAACATAACTTTGTGTATTGTATTCGTACCATACAACCATGGCACATGGGTCGCCACAGCGATAAATACAGTATTAAAGCTTAAAGCTTCCCGTCGAATCCCTAATCTGTCTTGTTTCAAAATCGTCGTCTGTCATGTTATGTGCTGTGTTTTCTGTACTATTGTGTTCATTGTTTGTCTTATGTTGTGTATTCATGTAACATAATATTCATTTCTTTTTTTCAATAAAAATATTGTTTAAACTAAATACAGTATGGCCGCCTTTGACTGGTTACTTTTCACGGTTGGGCAATATTCTTACGGACGCAATAATATTAGATTCCCAACACTAATAATAGGAATAATCATTAATTAAAATTTTGCTGATGATGATTTTTATTACCTGGTAAACGCATGCGTGGACATCATTACCCATGCGTGGATGATGACCAGTCTTGGACTTCTATGCTAGAGGTCCCGAGTTCGATTCCTGTCCGGGACGACCCGCGTTGCGTCCTTTGGGCAAGGTACTTTATCCCGGGTGCCTACATGGGGTACGATGACGCCGTGTACTAAGGCGTACTGCACGTCGATGGTGCACATGTCTTCAACCGCAGTAACCCTGATTGAGCAGAGCTTGAACAGAGTTAGAATGTTGGAGAGCTGACAGTTGCTCGTCGTTGCTCGGTGGTTCTCTCCGGGTACTCCGGCTCCCTCCACCCGTAAAACTGTCACGGTCACGATTAGCCATTGTGTATAAGTATGTGACCTTAAACCCCACTAAATAAATAAATAATATAAATAAATAAATGACCAGTCCACGGCGACTGTACTGTATGAGTGTGGGTTCCCTTTTATGACTGTGCCCCATCCCAAGTTCGAAGTGTTTTCTACGTCTCTGCCTTGCTTTTAGGTAAATGTGTTGTAAATCAGTTTTGCCCCCCGCTACGTTAAAAACTGCCATTGATCAATAATAAAAAGTAATCACTCATTTTCAAACTCGCCACAGTACAGCTTTATTCTACTTATATAAATATGCTTTTCAATAACTAAACAATATTTACCATCACTAGTATGTTTTAATCATAATTCGAAAATTTAACAAGTTAGCCACATATTTATACAGGTGTTCGCTTGGGTGGCGTTCTTTGTTTTCGACTATTTAAACAACACCGATCAACAATCGCCTATTCTTTTCCTGCGATTAGTCCGCTATCGTAACTTATAGGCGTCGAAATGTTACAAATTGAACCTATTGTGTGTCTCGTGTGAACGACAAGTGGATAGCCTGCGCAGCGATTGAGTGTTTGCAGAAAAGACCCTCAATAAGAAACCACCCATCTTTTTTTTCCATCAATAGATAATAAATTCATCACACTTGAATGACAGTCATATTTTTAATCTCAAACATCGTTAGAACGGGCGGATAATTATATACAGAAAACTACTTGTACGATTTAAAATAAATCATTACTTTTTATAATATCTCTGTACCATTCATATGATTTGGGTGGTACATTTCTTATATTTTCTCCATGGAAATAAACAAAGAGAGATACAATTCCTACTGTTCTCAGTAAACTGTCAGGAGAATTGGAGAAGATACCATTCGATACTTTTATCCTACATACATTTTCTTGTTAACCCTTTACCTAACGAATCGCCCGCATCCGCCCGCGTAATATGCAAATTGAGAAGTTGAAAAAATTAAATTTTTCAAAATATTTCAACAAAACCATATCATGTTGTACATTATTACCTGCATTTGAAAGTTGAATATCTTAGACTCCAATCTTGATGAAAATGTCCGGACTGTAAAAACTATTGGGGGGTGTCACGTCCTCCCATTCCCACACTCCCACCCCAGCGTTTAACCCTCTGCTCACTGATGTAATGAAGTTTTAAGCAGCATATTTTGCGCATAATACAGATTTTAATACTACATGTACTAGAAATTTGACCAATTCAGTTTTGTTTGAAAAGCTAGATTGAATTGGCTAAATTCCTAGATGCATTATGGGAAAACTTTGCCTTCCCAGATTTTGACATTTCTCTATGACTGTACAGGGGGTTAATTGTCAAGTTATTCTGCCACGCTGAACGTTCACGTGTATATACAGTGTTCAGTACCCTTTTTCCATAGACGATTACAGTAGGGGTGGGGTGGGGAGAGTATTCTTTCTCTTCTGTCACACAGTTGGAGACACATAGCCAATGTAAAGAAACGTTTTCTGTTATCATTGAAGCCAAACTCATTGAATTTGTTTTTCGGTTGTTTTTTTTAGGGGGGGGGGTGGGGGAGGGGGGAGGGGTATTTGGCTTTTTTTCTTTTCTTTTCACCCTGGTCTTTTTTGTGATAATCAATGTATAATACAGTACTGGCGTAATTAATGTACCCGGCGCTTCATTAATTAAATTTTTGATGATTATTCCTATAATTAGTGTTTGGAATCTAATATTATTGCGACCGTGGAAATAGTACCTACTCTTGGAAAGTGACCAGACAACGGCGGCTCCACTATCTTTCTCTTAAGGCTGTTGCACATCTACACAATGTGGTGGTTGAGATGATTACCTGAGTAATTGGCTTTCTGATATCGTAATTTCTACAATTTATATTATTATCATTATTATTGAGGTTTAATGACACTTTCGACAGCCAATGTCACCTCGTGTTGGAAAATTTTACGGCGGAAGGAAGCTGGAGTATCCGAAGAAAACCAACGCGCACCGGCGAGCAACTGTCAGACTCCCCAACGTACTAACTTCACACAGGCAGGGTTAGTGTTGGCTGAAGACAAGTGCACCATCGACGTGCACCACGCCTTAGTACACAGCGCCACCATGCCCCCACGTGGGCAGTCGAAAATAAGATCCTTTCCAAGTACATAATGCAGTTGCCTCTGGTGGAGATCGAACCGTGGACCTTCCGGTTTCAAGTCTGATGACGTAACCATTGGGCCGCCGCCACGGACGTAGATAGATGTTTCCGATTGGGGGGGGGTGTAGGGTAGTGAATTTCCAACTAGGGGAGGGACCGGGAGAGGGAACCCCTCCCGGTTCCTCTCCTAGTTGGAATTTCAGTACCGAGAAAAAATTGGAAATTGAAGCCATGAAAAGGGGGCATAAAATTGATTCTAGTAACTGAAATGCGAACGCATTTATGATAGAATTATCAGGTAATTATTATTTGGTATTATTCTGGGAAATGAATATGTGCTAAATAAATGCTAAAGCTTAGAACTTTGAGCAATTCACACTGTCCTAACATTAAATCATATCTTATGCAGGAATGATCAATTTTCGATATTTCATCATTTTGTAACTGTGAATGATGGAATTAACTCAGGATAACGATTTTACATGATGTCATTTTCTTGAAGTGCATTTTGAAGATTATTATTATTACGATAAGTAAACGTACTATAAAAAGAAATCTCGTACCGATTGAAATCATGCATACTTATGAAGCTCGATATTGCGAAGCTCTAAAATCCAGATAGATGGAATTTCTAACTACTTATGACTTGCCCTCCAAATTTCCAACTATAGGAAATTTTGGCCGGGATTGGGGGTGACCCCCCCCCCCCCCCCCCCCACCTGTCGTCACGTCCCTGGCCACCGCACTCCCACTTCTACAGTATATGATTTCGTTAATTTGAAAGTGCTATAAAGCAAATACAAACATTGACTGAAACCAATGTTCGAACGAAAGAAGAACATCTTTGAATCTAATTTTGACGTAACGTACATTCAGTGATAGTTTGTTTCACGTTGGTCAATGGAGTCATTTTAATTAGTGTCTTTGTTCGACAGTAATGTTGAAATTATCTAACGTGGATATGCTTAACGTTATTCTGTTTTAACACTCGTTCCGCATCTAATGTATAACCGTAATTTTATATTAAGCTCCCTAAACATGTTGGTTATCTGGTTTATTCCGATTGCCCACCCGGGGCGCGATGACGCTGTGTACTGAGACGTGGTGCACGTCGATGGTGCACCTGTCTTCAACCAATACTAACCCTGCTTGTGTGGAGTTAGTACGTTAGGGAGTCTGACAGTTGCTCGCCGTTGCTCGGTGGTTCTCTTCGGGTACTCCGGCTTCCTCCACCCGTAACCTCCAGATGGGATGTGATCCTGGCTGTCAAAAGTGTCGTTAAACTCCAAAAAATAAATAAATAAACTGGTTTATTATCCCTGCCTGCAACTGTTCCAAGTTATTGAAAACTGCTTTACACCCTCTGCTCACTGATGTCGAAACATCAAAATTTCAAGATGCAATTTTTTCCCATGATGCAACAAGGAATTTAGCCAATTCATTTTTGATTGGCAGAGTTCACTGAATTGATTAAATTCCTGGTAGCATTATAAGGACATCAAAAAGCATTATCAGCATTATAAGGACATCTCTGAGCGGATAAGGAACAATTCAATTCGTCCCATGAGTTCCAATGTGTTCTATGTGCCTGCTGGCACATAGAACACATTGGAACTCAGGGGACGATACTGTCGCTCAGAGCGAGCGTGACGTACAACATCAGCATGTTTTCTCGGGTCCTCTGCATTTCAAGATGTCTCTGCTCCTCCAGTATTGGAAGCAAATATGAACGGACATATGCATTCAAATTTCCATTCGGAATTCGAATGGGTTTTCAGTTTCTAGAGAACTTGAGAATATCAGTGAGCAGACGACACAGTTAACAACAAATTGGTTAATGATCAGAAATATTTGAATCACACAGAGCCCTCTGGTGTCTTCTGGGGATGTAGGATTGTAATCGCGCGGCTCCACCTTCTAATGCCAAGACATGGATAATGTTCAAGCGAAATGCATGTGAGCAGAAGAAATGGTATGGCTACTTAATAGAGTGACACATTGTATAAACTCTCCACATAACATGTAAATAACCAATTATTTATTTATTTATTGGTGTTTAAGGTCACATACTTATGCACTATGGCTAATCATGACCGTGACAGTTTTACGAGGGGAGGAAGCCGGAGTACCCGGAGAGAACCACCGAGCAACGGCGAGCAGCTTCCAGCTCCCCAACATCGTAACTCCGCACTCCAGCACAGGCAGGGTTAGACTGGTTGAAGACATGCGCACCATCGACGTGCAGTAAGCCTTAGTACACAGCATCATCGTGCCCCCAATGCATCGTGTGGACAATCGGAGTTACGTGCCTTGCCCAAGGACACAACGCGGGAGTCCAAATCAATCCCTAAATAGCCAATTATTAATTCATTATCTTCAAGACTTTACATTATTGTTCTGTACTGTTGTTATGTAATATGTAATCTGCCTTGTTTGTGGTGTTTTTTAAATAGACTATCTATCTGTCTGTCTATGAATACTCTTAAAAAATTAAAGCTTAAAATAACTGATAACTCAAGTTTTATAATTCGCCAAACGACCTGTTGAGAGTCAATCAAATGAACCGGTTCTATTTCGATCTTGCACTCCAGTTTAACAGAATGGAGCAAATTCTTCCCTACACACTGAACATTTCTTCTGGAAAGAATTCGAGAAGTGATAAATCAGACTTTAAAAAGGTGGACATTTACTGTCCATCATTTTTTTCTCAAGAACAAGATCTAAACAACGAACTTTATAAGCTTTCAGTCATACATCAGGATGACGTTGACTCGGTTCAGGTCGCAGATAACGTCTTTTTCGTGCTATTCCGGTGGCTTATAGGCTCGCTATTGGATGAAAATTGGCAAAAAGTGCACGTCCCAATTTCTAACTTAGAACAGAAAAGTCATCCCACTTTGTTTGTTTCGGACTGTTTTGCATCAAGTGTGATATCCCTGAGCCCAAAACGTAGAATGGTTGGCAAACTTACAAGGTCAGTGGCTGGGGCTCAAAACTTGTGTCCTTCGAAGGAATGTCATTACTGAAACTGAAAAAGTAAACTACAGAATGCACCATGTTTGACTTGGACGAATAAGCAAGTACCATTGGTAGCCGATTCCCCTCATTAATAGGTAGGGCTGAAAACGTATTATTACATGACAGAAAAAATCTGGTCATTTAATTGGCCAAAACACTCGTCAGAAGTGTTGATATACTGCGAAATTGCTGATCTGTTCTATTTTTATCGAAATCCAGCTGATATTTTACCGCTCTGTTATTGTTGTCTAAAAATAAGGCAGGTAGGTTGATATATTGTTTCCAAATACATGTTTGCGCTAAAAATAGAAATGGTATTTCCAACTTGCTCCTTCCTATTAATTCCCTGTTCCAATGTTTAGAAACTGTTCAAATATAACAATTAACTACAACATGAACAAATAAATTAATGCACATTTCTTCTTATATATACATGCTGAAATTAAATTTATTTTATTGCATATCAATATGCTGTTAATCTTCAAAAAATATGTAACAAAACAAGGAATTTCAAACGATTTTTCCGTCATAATAATAAAATAATAATTGACTTTCTTTGAGGTTGATACAAGGAATTACCGACCTTAGAAAAGTAATATTCACTGAGGCCATAGGCCTTGATTAATATTATTTTCAAGAGCTGATAATTATACAATAACATTATTTTTGAGGGCGTTATGGTTCATTAACGGTCCTACGAAAATGATTAACAGCCCAAGGGTCTAATAGGCCCAAGGGCTGTTAATCATTTTCGTAGGGCCGTTAATGAACCATAACGCCCTCAAAAAATAATGTTATTTGTATTATTATCACATTTCAAAGAGGTTACATGTTAAACCAAGAAAACTCAAGATTGCTATTTTTTTCATCATTTATATATTACTTCAACACAACTAAAATTCAATAATTCTTGGAAATTTAACTCTTATCATCAAAAGTCACTAGTATTTGGTTTATCTTCCAGAAGTTGGCCCAGAGGAATAATTCATATTGAAGGTGCAGTTGTGGAAGGTAGCGCCTGCCATTATATTGGGTGCCATCTGAAGGGCCTGTGAATTGGAATTGTTCATGAAATTGTTACAGTTAGTGGTAGCATCATTTGATTGAAAACTAGGCTGAGGCACATCAACACTGAACACTGTGCCCACTGGAGCATTAGATGGAATGGTTATGATACCATCCTGTGCTGTCAAGTTTATTTGTTGATTAACAAGAGGAACAGATGTGTCAGAGTTAGAGTCATTAGATTCAGGCATGTTCTCAGTGTCTTCAGTATTATTACTATTAGCATCAAAGAGACTGTGATTGATGGTGAAATTTCCTTCACTGCTCTTATTGAACTGTGGGAACTCATTGTCAGTATTTACACTCAACGATGCATTGAGAATATTTGAGCAAGCTCTTTTTTGACCAACTGAACTGTCGGAAATGTAGTGTTTTAAACTTTCCACTTTCTTATGATTTGTTATCGATCTAATGGTTTCAGGATTAACACCACCCTGGTACAAATTGGTGACAGTGGCAACTCTTACACTGTGACATGTATATTCAGTGGAAAGTTCAGCCTTAGCAGAAATTCTCTGCATCATAGATGCGAGAACATTTTTACCTATGGGTTCATTTCTAAACCAGTGTTCATCAGGGTTGAAGGTTTTTCTTGGGTGCTGGAACAGTCGATTGCAATTAGGATTTAATTTGGAGAGAAGAAATTTAAGCATAGAAACACCATCACCATACATCCTTTGAGTATTGTAGTCAATGTCATTTTGACGATCCCCACCTTGATAATTTTTGGATGTTACAGTTTTAGACATTTCCACATATTCGATGCCATCAGAATCTTCCGAGACACAAAATGTATCATTTGTGATGCTTGTCCAACCATCTCGTCGGCCAAAACTATAACATAAGTTAAACCAAACAGCTTCTGCCAGAACTTCTGGTGAGGACTTATATTGTGACAAATAGACACCATTTTTTGTCATATCAGAATCACTTTTATTATGTCTCAAAGTTAGTTTGTCCAATCAAAATGCTGGAATACCTTCTAAAGATTCCACCGTATCGGGTTACTCACCTGATATTAATTAATATCAGGTGAGTAGCCGCCATTACTATTTTGATGCAATTCCCCTCACTTCGAATTTTCAAAATCTGAATTAAAACAAAATAAGAGAATTTAGGTTCCGAAAATATTTTCAAGATACCGTATTTTGTGATTTAAAACATTAAATATGTAAAAAGATGGGCAGAAGATAATATTTGTAGTCTGAAAAGTTCTTTGTTTTACGACTCCTTCAGTCACTGTTTGGATCGGGTTTTTGAGGTGAATAGAAAATTTGTGTTGCCCCTCTGGAGATTATGCCGAGTTGGCAAGCAGCACCGATCTCAGTGGCAAGCAGCGATTCGTTTCATTTGTAAACAAGTACGGCAATCGCCCTTCGCAAAGTGATGATTTGTTTACAATTACCATGGTTACACGTACCGGTGCCTGTTACTGTTCATGATTCTGCGCGGTGCTATCAATAGTGGTTCCTGAGAAATAAATTCCGGGCCGTTGTTTGTTTATGGAGAAAATTATTAATCGCTTGATTTACATGGACTTTCGACATAATAAATATGTTACATGGCGTGTAGCTGGCTGATACATTTCCATACAAGGCCCCGAGTGTTCATATCAGGTTCGGCTTCGCCTCACCTGATATGAACACTCATCGCCTTGTATGGAAATGTATCAGCCAGCTACACGCCATGTAACTTATAATAGTTGGCTTATGTCTTGGCTTGGGGTTGCCTGCTTTAAAATATAATTTGCATCTGGCCTGAAAAATGTTGTTTGCACTTGTGAATTCTTTATCTTTAATAATATTTATTGGTGTGCTGAATGGAGTAGATGTTAGGCACCTGTGAATTGCTGCACGCACAGACGAAAGACTACTCGGTGTCAGGCTGGTTCCTGGTTTTTTGGATCGAACTTCGGCGTAAAATTTCCTCAACACCTCATTTAATTCTAGTGGAGAAATTGTGTAAAAGTCACAAGTTTTTTTCTGTTTTCCAACCAGTCTTGAAACTTTTTTACTCCATACTTTGTAGCCAGTGCTGTGCTGTGAGGCACTGAACCTTTCTCCATGTTTTCCAAATCGTCTTCCCCTAACTCATTCGATTGTGACATTTTGAAAAAAATGAACGCCGAAATTTATTGAAAATTGACGCGTGTCGTCTGTTTATCAACACGGTATTTTTAGCTAAGTATTGTCACGTGATTAATTAGTTGACGCCCAACGTAAACAAGTACCGAAAGTCATTTGTTGTACACGAGATTAGGAAATTTTAAACTCCGCGATTTTTCATGTCAAAACTATCAACTTTTCCACACCAAACCTTATAAAATCATAAATCGGAATTTTTTCCGGAAGTATTACACATATTTTCACAGTATTTAAGGCCCTGGTTCACCTGTGAATAATCTGTTTAAAACTTGACAATTTTACTTACCTCGGCGTGTCGTGCGTTTGCGGTGTTCACCCGGCCGCTTCCCATGCTGATAAATTGAATGCCTAGCACTTATGATTGCTCATTATTATAATTTTTCAATGTAGTAGATGTGTGAAATTCCACACAATCATTGACATTGTCAGCAACTAACTCATGCCTTAAATGCGAATGTATATCTTAATTCTATCACGCCAAAGATCACAAAATTCCGCCATCACAACTCTCTTCTCCACATATTCAAACTCAAGGAGTATTACCTCCCCTACATCCGGGGATGTGCGGGCCACCGGGCCATATTGAAACGATTTTTTCATTATTGCCCGGGAACCCGGATGTGAACGGAAACATATGAGTTTTGTGCAGCCCCCGAAAATGAAAATATTCGCCAGGGAGTGCCCTATAAAATGATAATAATTCCTTGTATCATCCTCAAGGGCAGTCAATAATTGTATGGTGTCTCCTCAGAGAAGACGTTGATTTGATACTAAGCAGATGAGTACATTTCCAGCTAATCCCTACTGTCACTGTGGCTTTAAGTTTGCGGTGTTTATTTGACCAAATGGTTCGCTCGTCAGTTTTATTCACGGTGAAGTGTCGGAGACAACATATACATTTTGATCCTTCCGAAAGCACGTTTATGGGAATTACCAACACACAAATCACCGAATCTCCCTCATGGTTCTGCCCCTACTGTTACCTTGCACAAATTGTAACAATAGTAAACATTTTGATAACAGAATGATGAAAAACACGAAAAAACTGTTCTGATGCGACTTTGATCTAATTATTCTCTTGTTAATCAAATGGCTTCTTCTCTATTGCTGTCTATTCATATTCGACAACAAATGATAACAGGAGGGACAATTTCGGAAACATGAATGACGATTTATTACGCAATGGCTAAATGTGTTATTTTTCTAAAACATATTTAAATTCCCAAACTGCAAGAACCATCCTCATTCCATGACATAAATAACAATATGCATGTGTTCAAATCGTCTAGGTTTAACCCCTTACCCAACGTAACAGCCAAAAGCGGCCAGCGCTATTCACAAAAGTCGCCAATTAATTTTCATTATTGTTTTATTTTTTGTCTCAAAAACATAGGTTATGACCCTTCTGTGGAACAAGCTCGTTGCGCTCGTTCCAAAGAGGGGTCATAACCTATGTTTTTGAGATGAAAAATGAAAAAATTAGTTATTGAAGAATTTTGTTTGCAAGTGTCGTCTGCTTTTCACGGTAGGAAAAGGATTCATGATCATCTAACTATTATCTATTAGCGATGATAACAGGGATAGACTATCATTTTATTTTCAGTAAAAATATGGAACTGTCGGGGTTTTCTATCTATCAAAATGTATCAACGTAAACTGCTTGCCTTCTCTATTATTTTGAGTTTAAATTATGCACTGTGTCGCAGAGAATGCGTTTTGGTTGAGAGAGAAGCTCAACCAGAATCAGAATGTCCCAGACGTTACCGTCTACTTTTTCTGTCCTGTCTTAAATAGTTTTAGTTGGGAGTCTCTCAACTTTGATGTGATGTCTGAGGTGATCACCGCGCTATTCAACATACTTAAATAAAGGTTCAATCGGAAGCACTAATTCATTTTCTTGGGCTGAGAAAACCATAAATTCAAATGAGAAAATTTTCATGATTTTTTTGAGGATACAAGCACCGTTCACAAATTCCGTATCATGATTGCCCAAATTTGCACTTTATGAATCACAGGGATGGACTTGTTCTGCAAACATCAGTTTAGACATAACAATCGCGCAAAATCGGACACACAGATTGGGAAAGTGTGTGGTAACGGGTAGGGGGACCCAATACGGGTACAAAAGCCTTGGTACTGATTTAGTGGGATCTGAGAATGATTAAAGTGGAAGTTTTGGGTTTTTTTTCTGTTCTATCGCAAACCCTCGATCAAAATAACCGAATAAAAGGTCCTGTCAATCACAAAATATTCTCAGATTCTTTTTAACCCAAATGTCCTCTTTAAAAAAAACCCATATAGACAAAAGGAACCGTCTTGAAATCTGGTATACGCCCATTAACTCTTACAAAGAATGACAAAGGTGGAGAAAAGTTCCCGAATATCTCTAGTTTTTAGCCCTTTTGAACCCGCGAGCCCTCTTTTCCGTCCCAGGAACACGGTACGTCAAAATTCTATTAAGTATAATGGCTGATAAGTGAATGTGTATATATACAGGGTAGACTAATCAATATTTTCAACGAGCAGCCTCAAGGCTGCTCGTTGAAAATATTGATTGGTCTACCCAGAAATAATGAATACAGATTCTTCCAATTGCTGCCATTGAACTAAACAAAATGTTAATTAATAATATTTAATTATTTTTAATCAGTTTTATGTGTTAATATATAGAGGATATCTACGCTGTTTTAGTGAATATCGGGAATAATCTCATGACTGTGGACCTGAAAGTTTTATTTTTCACGAGCGCTTGCACGAGTGAAAAGTAATAGTTTCAGGTTCACATGAATGAGATAATTCCCGATATTCACTAAAACAGCGTAGATGTTCTTTTTATTATATGCTACGTGACATTTGAATGCGCAATATTCAGCCCAATTCGACGCCAAACAGTTCCAAGGCAATAACAAAAAGCTGCTGGTAGTCCCTTCAAGGCGACGTTCAAGGTGACATCATGCGCCGACGCGTAACGTCATTTAGGAAGCATCGCGAAAAATAAAACATTCAGGTCCACAATCGTAAGATAATTCCCGACACTGGCTAAAATAGAGTAGATTTTCATTTTTATTATATGCTACAAGATATTTTATTACACAATATTCAGCCCAATTCAATCCCAAATGCGTACGTTTTAAAACAATAACAAAGATCAGCTGATCGTTCCTTCAAGGCGACGGCATGTGCCGTAGCGTGACGTCATTTAGGAAACTACTGACGAATATTTCTCGATATCTATCGAGTCGATAAAATCGAGAAATATCTTTTAGATAATTTGCGATAATTCACAGGCTTGCAAAAAATAAATTTATTTTTATTTTATAAGTGCACACTGCAATTGTGCACATTGTAAATAACAAATTATCCACTCTATAACTTCATTCAATAGCTTTCATTATTATATACATATTTTAAATACAAAAGACAACTGACAATACAAAATTTAAAAATTATTTATGGATGGTTGTGTGTAAAACTTCCTGAGAAATTCAAGTAAATACTTTTTAAACCCTCTCCTTGAGTCTGTAGGACGAAAAGTTTAAATGATCTATTACGCAATTTTTTTTATTCAGTATAAAAAATATGAGAGAATGTTATTTATTTATTTATTTATTTATTTATTTATTTATTTATTTATTTATTTATTTATTTATTTATTTGGGTTTTTACGACACTATCAACAGCCAGGGTCATCTCGCGTCGGACAGTTTTCCGGGTGAAGGAAGACAAAGTACGCGTAGAGAACCACCTAGCAACGGCGAGCAACTGTCAAACTCTCCAACGTACTAACTCCACACAAGCATTGGTTGCAGCCAAATGCACCATTGGCGTGCAAGACGCCTTAGTAGATATGAAAGAAGAAAATGTATTAGAAATGCAAAACATGAATTATAAGTGATGGTATTAATCACCTAGATTGCTTTACCGCACTTTAAATATTACTTTAATATTTCATTTACTATTTTTATATTAATAATAAATAGAATAAATAAATAAATTTTGTTTCGTTTGTTAGGAAATTAAAATGGGGGCATTATTTTGCCACAAAAGTGAATAAAAATATTACAGTATTTTGTCCATCTTGTCACTTTTTGTTATTTTTTTTTTTTTTGCCCGCAAAACATTTGTCCTGGGGGCTATTGTTGGTTGGGGGCATCGTCTCATCTGCACTCTTCTGACGACGTGATTCACGGAAGAATAAAATATATCAGTTCAGTTCTTTCCCAGACCAAACTAAAATTACACATGCTGCATGTAGGGGTTTGCGTTGATACTAGAGCTGAAACGGTAAACCGATTAATCGATTAATCAATGATCAACATCTTGATCGATCCAAAAAGTAATTGATCGATTAAACGTTACTTTTGAACTGCTGTATTATATGGGTTAACAAAGGAAGAAACTTGCTCCAAGACAGGCAGACATTGTCACACTGACTCACATCAATTATATGAGACAGAGTAAAGCATGCATGTTACTTGCTGACATACTTGCTCACTTGCATGATCATCATACTGTATCAGTAGCTGGAAATAGTCATTCTTAACTCTTTACCCATTGCGGGTAGCAGACGATACTTGCAAAATAAATTCATGAATTACTAAAAATCTTCAATTTTCGTCTCAAAAACATAGCTTATGACCCCTTCATTGGAACGAGCTGAACGAGCTCGTTCCAATGAGGGGTCATAAGCTATGTTTTTGAGACAAAAATTGAAAACATAATCAATTTGAATTGAGATTTTTGTATATAGGCCTAGTCGGTTTTGTTTGTTACATTGGGTAAAGGGTTCATGCTGTAAATCATCAAAGGTATGGCAGTTATTCAGATATCTATTTGGACAAGTGATTAATCGGTTAATCAAGGTTAATCCACTTGATTAATCGATCAAGAAAACCCCTTAACCGTTTCAGCTCAAGTGGATACAGCTTATGATCTCGTGGTATGGAATGTAAAATGTGTGTTTTGACGAGCGGTTTTGCATTGCCGAAACAAAATATAGTCCCCTGGGCTTTTATGCTTAGCGTTCACGAATTTTATCGAAAATGTTTTGAAATCAGGATTTAGTGAGGGAGGAAAACGCTAAAGAATAACAAGTGCGATTACAAAAGGTGATTATCTGGGTAACTTCATCGCGTGGGTGGAAAGTGCACTTTCACTTTTGTGAAACGGATTTTCTGTATCTACTTTTACGGAGATATCTAGTTTCACAACTTTAAAATCTTCTCCTTAATTTTACAGTTGGGCGGATAAATAAGAGTTCAGTTGTTTCACCGTATCGATCTGTTCTAGAATTGGAACAGCATGTGTGCCTTTTTACGTTTGCTGATGAAATGGTGTTTTGTGATGCCGTGTGATACACGGTCTCTTCGACCTCTTCCCAACAGGATGTCGCCATACTTTCTACCTTATGCGGCGGTCATATGAGGTCAGGGATATTAACAAAAATTGCAGGTCAAATTTTATTTATTTACATTTTCGCTTCCACATTGGAAACAATTACCGTAATTGTACGGTTAACTACTGTCAGATGACTGTCAAATACAACGGTCTCGATTGTCACCAAAGTGTGTGTCTCCGGGAATTCAGATTAAGTCGAGTTGTAGGAATAGAACAGTATTTCGACGAGCCCGTTAGGGCGAGTCGAAATGCGATTCTGTGCCTACAACGAGACTTGATCTGAATTTCCGGAGACACACACCTAGGTGATGATAAATTTATCTCACAATATTGACCACAAAATGTGTTATAAAACTATTTTAAGAGGAACTTTTTCATTTGCCTTATCGATGGAAAGACACAAATTGAAAAATAGAATAGCGTCCATTGATCTCCATATTGAGGTCAGTGATGACGTTACACTTCAAAGAAAATTACGTCACTGGGATTCACTTTACTGAATACTGATTTGCGAAGTGGAGCAACTGTGTGTTTCGTCAACGTGAATTTGGTTGTTACTTTTGCAATAATTACTGGTGAATTAAATATCCCTCTTGGTGTAAAGGTTTATTATATTTTAAAATATGCCATTCGTCGTTTATTGAGGTGGAGTTTTCCACATTTAATAGCGAAAGCTAATCCTTTAACTTCATAAGAGGAGCCTCGACTCGAGCGTTCAGGAAAATCCCAATAATAGGCTACAAACCAGCCCAAGATGCCGAAAAGTGCGCAGAATTTAACTATTCGTTGAGTTATCTTCCCCAGTGACATTTTAGCATGCCGTGCATAATAAATACGTTACAGGGCGTTTAGTTGGCAGATACAGTGGCATATGCGGCTCAGAGAAAACAATATTAGGTTCGGCTTCGCCTCACCTTATATTGTTTTCTCTGAAGGGAAAAACGCGAAGCGATCGAAAAATGATATTAATGCCGTTGTTTTGGCAACAGCAGAATCACGCGCTTGTATCAGAGGCCCTTCATACGGATTCGGAACAAGGGTCCAGATACATTAAACTTTAGTTGTGTAACAGTGCAAAAACGCCCCGATTGTGAGATAAAATGAACGTATTTCTCCCGCCACGCTGTCCAATTACGTCGCACGGCGGTAAAAATGGTGAATTATAGGATCGGCTTTGCGATATGCCACTCTGAAAGTCGCCATTCCCAAGAAGGATGCCCGATGTTTTTGAAGACGAAGAAGAACGTATTACTATCAATTTGTAAGTTTGTGGCCAAGTGAATCATGTTCATTGCAGTCTTGGACATGAAAATCGAATAACGTCAATATTTAATGTGCATAATTGTTTCGGTAATCATGAAGAATAGCAGACTGTTCGCACTGCGTCATCGATATTCGATGGATCTTAAGGTTTGTGGCCACGGATCTCCGCTAAGGCCGGCATACCCTGGGATTTGTTTACCGTTTTTAAAGTGGTTTTCAGTTGATTAAGGGCCATATAGTTGGAACTCTTCTTCCGGTCATTTTGTCCGTAATTATTTTTATGGCAATTTTTCGGGAAAATAACGCAAATGATGGTTGAAATTTTTACGGTCATATGACCGGCAGCTAGTTTCCAGGCATATGACCATACAAATTATGGCTAACCGTGAAAAAAAAATTACGGGAATATACGGCAAATGACAGTTAAATTTTTTTACGATTTGCCGTAATGCTTACGGTCATATGCTTGGAAACTAGCTGCCGGTCATATGACCGTTAACAATTACGGTAATTTTTTACAGTGCACATCATAGCTTAGATCCCGTCCCAACGAGGGTCAGCTTTGTTGTGGGGCACAAAAAGTAAAAAAAAACCTGTTTATTACATTGTTCACAAGTGCCGTCCTATACTCGTATTAGGCAAAAGGTTAACAATAAATAGACAAAACTACATGTATGTTTCAATGAGTCGTTTTGTATTCAATGAGTCAGATGTGCGTAGGAAGAAAACGTCGAGACCGAAGGTCGAGACGTTTTCTTTCTACGCACATCTGACGAATTGAATACAAAACGACTCATTGAAACATACATGTGGTTTTGTATTTATTACATGACCCAAGCACCTACTGACCTAATTTTCTTTTCTATCAACGGTGGTAAACACCATGCACTTTATGCAGTCGCATTGCATAAAAAAAGTCCCGGTTGGAACAGGTTGGTGTGCAATACGGAATTCCGTATTGCACAGCCGTATTGCACGCCGTATTGCATAAGAGAGACTGCATGGGCATGTAATAAATAAATATACAGTACGGCCGCTGTGGACTGGTCGCTTTCCACTGGCGAGCAATATTTCCACGGAGGCAATGATATTAGATTCCAAACACTAATTATAGGAATAATCATCAAAAATCTAATTAATGTTTAACCCGATGCTTCATTAATTAAAATGTGGATGATTAGGATTTTTATTACCTGGTAATAGCATGTGTGGACACCTCTCTACCCACGTGTGGACTATAACTAGTCCACGGCAGCTTATTGTATGGAAATTAGGGTTTAATTCCGGGAACGGGAATTCCCAGGTTCCAGGTTCCGAAAACCGGCCCCGATACCCGGGAAATCAACAGCATGGAACCGGGAATGAAGCCTGGCACTGTTTGTGTATAGAACTGAAGTTTTCTGAATTGAAACTTTGTAGGATTTCGTCAGCCCTTCCACGCCTGAACTTTTTACAGCCCTGATTCCAGTAGAACCATTTTCAACAAATCACTGTTGCTCTCAACCAGTTCTGAAGGACCCCCCCCCCCCCTTATTTTTTTTTTAACAGCAGGATCTTCTTCATCCGTTTCAAAGTTCAAACTCGTCTTCATTTTCAGAATTACTGGTATCACTATTCACTACCTCCTCCAACATCAACATCCACTTCACTGCCGTCACCAGTCTCCTCTGCTTAAAGCAGAGGAGACCGGTGACGGCAGTGAAGAGGGTGTTGGTTTTGAAGAAGGTAGAGGTGATAATGCGAGTTATTCTGAGAATAAAGACGAGATTGAAGAGGGTCTCGGTTTTCGTATTTCATCTTATATGAAGAGAACGTTTGGAGATGGGCGATTGCCAATGAAATATGCTCATTATCGTTAAAATAAATGCGTCATGTTACCCTCATAAATTTGCTTGATATTACCCGGGAAATTTCCCGGTTCCCGGTTCTGAGAGTAATTTCATTCCTGTTCCCGGTACCTAGAAAACCAGGGGAAACCAGGGAAAATATTAAACCCTAATGCAAATGTCGTCCCTCTCACGGGTTACTGTAAAACATGTTTTAGTTTGAAAATTGATTCAATGGAAGAAGATTATCACATACCCATAAGAAATCCTTTAAATAATTTCTCTTGAAGTTAATAAAATAAGTTGAAAGGAAAATATATTGCTTGTTCTCCGTTAGCTTTTCGAAAGAAAAATACCTTATGAAGGCTAAAAGTGGAGACACGGCTGGAATGAAGAGCCCGAAGTTATTGTAAGTTACAGAGGAGATCGGACCAGAGTGTTACGTCAATTGTTAATAGAACCTTTGAACACTTTTCTTTGACACGGTGGGAGAAATCTACAGTATTGACAACCACCCAGGAGAATACTTTATAAAATGATTTTACAAAGAATGGAAAATAAATATCAAAGTCGTTGTAATTTTGAGTCTTTTGAGATACATAATTCAGATTATCTTGTATATTAGTTTATCCTGTTTACACAAAAATGAATATTATATTTAAAGTAAGACAGTCACCCAAACACAGCGTTACGAGACTGTTGTAACAATTTTTCAATCTCATTTCGGCCTGGAGGAAAATATTGCACAAGGCCAGGCAAAATGGCTGAATTATTCATTGAGATGAAAGTGGCAGCGTTTAGGTCCAGCGCCGCTCAAGGTCGATGTAACTGATGTACTGTTAATCAACTCGTTTCATTTTTTTTATTTTTATTTTTTTTAACAGCTTATTTCTTTTACAAGGATTGGCGAGGAAGTTACACGAATTTTATTATTCGCTAAACGATAGATTATCGAAAAATTGCGGAAAGATAGAAATCGTATCCCTCACTGTGAAGATATAGAAATGTTCACTTCACGGTATCAATCAAAACGGTGGCTTTCAAAGCGTCGCTTCAAGGTGAATAAGAGTCAAAATTATCACTGAAAATGATCAATTTGTTCTAAAAACGTATAATGAAAAAAAAATAGTGTTTTTGAGTGGACACTGATCATTTCCAGCAATAAATCATCACGTATTCACCTGGAATTGATGCATGAAAACCCGCCAACTGAATCAGATCGCAAGACTCTACCCGTTCGAGTATCAATTAAAGTACTTCCGCGTGCCAATGCGCTGTTTACGTTCATGCATCAATTCAAGGTTGAAACGAGTGGAATTATTGATAGGAATGATCAGATTTTTATAATAAAAAGAAAATTATCTCACTTGTGACCGCGACAAAAGTTTATTTTTCGCGAGCGCAAGCGCTCGCGAAAAATAAACATTTGTCTCGGTCATTCAAGAGATAATTTTCGGTATCCACTTAAAAACACTAGATATCCTCTATATATAAACGACTCTCCTTGGCCGAATGGCGTAGGTGTGTGGAATGACCTTCGTAGCGGCATCTTCATGGCCTCGTTCTTCTCGAATACTAAGGAGGGATCTTTAGCCTGCACGAAATGTGTCTTTCTCAGCAAAGAGTACAGACATTTTACGTCCCCACCCGATAGGACGGTACGCTGAGACAGCATAAACCCCATAATTGATGCTGGCAGAGAGTGTTCGGACACAATGAGAACTTTTCCCGACCGGGAGTCGATCCCGTGACAGCTGGCGTGAGAGACCAGCGCACTTATCCACTCGGCCACCACTCTCTGGTTTCATAGACCCATAGTTAGGGTTGCTGCCCAACACCCATCTCCGAAATAAACTGGATTTTATTTTATTTGTCGACGGGTTAAGGCCCGAGTTGTTTTGCTGCCCATTTGAATATCATAAAACTAGGGCCTTGCAAAGTTTCGAAATTCGATTCGAAATCGTCCCGATGATTCGATTCGATTTGCGTCTCGCCGACTCTGAAATTTTCGATTCGTCGAGATGTTCTTCAAATCCTAACGAGTGTCTCCTCCTGAACTCTTCTTCTATCATCTGGTCTCTTGCACGAGGGGGGGGGGGGGGGTCCCGCACAGGAGACCTGATGCTAGAAGAGGAGTTCAAGAGGGTTCCACTTCCGAACTTTGATTCCATTCTGGAATATTCCCCATATTTTGATTAAGATCCTCAAACAGACGTGTCGCCATTATACACAATAGAGTACAGTCGCCGTGAGATGGTCGTAATCCACGCATGGGCAGTGATGCCCACGCATGCGTTTAGCAGGTAATAAAAATCATCGTCACCAGATTTTTAATTAATGAAGTACCAGGTTGTACCCTGTATGTAATATTATTGCGTCCGTGTAAATATTGCCCACACGTGGAAAGTGACCAGTCCACGGCAGCGGTACTGTCCTTGACTGGAAGCTGTAAATATATACTGTTGTAGGAAGCTCAAATATTTACTACTTAAAGAGGCGTGAGATTCGATTGGAGATTCGATTCGATTTCCTCTGATTGATTGATTGATTCGATTCGAAATACAATTCGATTTTCACAAGGCCCTAAATAATACACGTGACCTTCCCTGTCCATTTGATCGTGTGGACGGCTATGTTTGAAAAGTCGCCGGTGATATATGAATGATGGATTAGTGAGTGTGTTGATACCAGGAGGTGGTTATGTTGGATATCTGGGGCTGCACGATATTCAAAACTGAATACCGGTATCGGTGTCAGGGCAAAGCCAGCCTAAATATAGGGGCAAGGGGCCTCATATTTAAAGATATTGTAAGTTCAAAATATATTCCGCATCAAGGCGAAAAACCTACATGAATTTCACTTCTCTGTAAAGCTGGAAAAACACACGTGGTGTATATCCAGCTTTAGCGCAGGATCCCAGGGGAGAAACGGCATGTTAGATAAGGTCTAATCTCATTTAATTTATACGAGACGTAATCGGTTGGTGTCAAGATATCGTCACGGTCAATTGAGAAACGAGATTCTAAAACGATAGAAATGTCTATCGTATCGTCACCTGATCATTAGGTAACAATGATGGCAAGAACGAATCGGTTTTCTCGACAAGTGAAGTCACCGTTAAGTCACGCGCGAGATGACTTGTATTGATTCTGTCTCGATATACGCCATCTCCCACCGTTTTGACAGATGGATGGATGAGCGTCCGTCCACCTGACAGTTTAGGGTAAAAAGTATATATACCTGGACGAGCAGAGCATTAGACACACACTTGGGGTCACACACACGTTGGTGAAGTCCAGGACAGGCGGACTCTGTTTCCTGGCATAAGGGTACCTTCGATCACAGGACCCTGAAACGGCTGGAATCGCCAGAGAGGGCATTCCATGATTGATTTAGCTTAAAGTTGATAGGCGGCTACGGGGCCGAATTCGTGAGAAGGAACACCCCAGGTGGAACGTTAAAGTTTAGATTGTCGAGTAGCAGGTATCGTCCTGCAATAGTCAGAAGTGTAGGTTAATTGTGTTGTGCGTATTAACCCTTTGAAGCGTCAGCCTGATTGCGTTCTGAGTAGTTTGTTTTGCTGTCGAAACATCGTAATACCGACTGGAGATCGGTGTGAGTGACAATTTCGCCCTAGCACAAAAAGGGGCATTTGTGAATCGTGAATTCAACCAGGAACGGTGAATATTTCAATAGGACTTTCACGGAGGACTTTCAA
This sequence comes from Pictodentalium vernedei, assembly GCA_031216915.1. Lineage (NCBI taxonomy): Eukaryota > Metazoa > Mollusca > Scaphopoda > Dentaliida > Dentaliidae > Pictodentalium > Pictodentalium vernedei. Next base: position 74,131,051 of record CM062295.1, on the reverse strand, counting down.
AAGGCACATAAGGTATGAGTAGACAATATCTGACCCAAATCAGAAGTACGGTGTCTTTATAGATGACGAACATTGCTGGTCGGAACCCTCCGACAGCCAGAGGTACAGTTACGCGCAGATGTTGACATTTGAGCGGGTGAAGCTCTTATGGCGAGCTCACAGTAATAACATTTCAGATTTGTGAAGCTCTTATGGCGAGCTCACGGTAGTAACATTTCCAGTGTGTAGACTATAGTGCCAGTACAGGGCTATAGAATGACTATATGATTGTTTAGAATTATTTAACCGTAGCGACCCATTTTCTGTGAAAAGAATCGAATTGTTGATTGTTGAAATATTGAAACGGATTTATTTTTATGTGTAAATAAAAGAATCGTTGTTACTTTAAATCATTCTTTCCATTATACAGCCTGAAGTGATTAGGAATCACACCTAACGGAAATCGAACCTATTTCAGGCCAATTTGGCAGAGAAGGAATCACGGCGTCGGTCTAACTCAGCTCTCTGCGCCGAGTTCGCGACACTTGGATTCCGACCCTCCACGTTGGTCTAATTTTCCCGCAACTTCATCAGCGGGACTAAATAACCCCACGTCAGCCCAGGCCTTACGGGGCCTTAGGTGTCCCTGACATAGATTGGCGAGCGCTAACCAGGATATTTCTAAAAGGTAAAAAATGGCTAAATGGAAATTTTGTTTTATTTTAACGGCGGTTCTGTTTATGTTTTGACGCGTTCGGTCAGCTGATGCCGTTCAAGGGTTTAATATCGCAATACAGTAGTCCCCCAGAGGATACTTAATAGCCACTATAACTGCGCTAGGTTTCAGAATATTTGGGGCGTTTAATTACGTTAAATTACAGAGGTAAATTAGGATTAATTGCCATATTTTTTTCTTTCTTTCTTTTCCTTCTTCATTCTTTCTGACGAGTGTTGAAGATAGAAAGAAAAAAACAAGATGGATGTTGTTACACCCCTCGCCCAACTGGTATCATTAGGCAAGGAAATGGGCCTTGAGGGTCCGAACTTCAGAAGTTCGTTAAAGATGAGCAGAAACGTGAGGCTAAGGAGATTGCCTTACGTAATGACGCAAGAGAGAGAGAAGCCCAATTGGAACGAGAGCGTGAGAAAGACGCAAGAGAGGCGAAAGAGAGAGAGATTCAATTAGCAAATGAGGCGAGAGAGAGAGAAGCCCAATTGGAACAACAGAGGCACGAGAGAGAATTAGAGCTCCTCAGAGCAAGGGCCGATGTGGAGAATGGAAGTCGGCGCTCAGGGGACGGGAGTGCAGGGGTAGCAATTCATGCCCCACGCCCCCACCTCGCTCATTTTAATGAAAACACAGATGACTTGGACTCGTACTTGGAGAGGTTCGAGCGTTTTGCCTCCAGTCAAATGTGGCCAGAAGACACATGGGCTATGTGCTTGAGCCCTTTGTTGTCAGGTAAAGCCCTCGAGGCTTATACCAGTATGCCTCCTGCACTTCTTAACGACTACAGTGAGCTGAAGAATGCCATCCTTCGGAGATACCAGCTCACTGAAGAAGGATTCCGGACCAAGTTCCGAGAAATTAGGCAGGAGAAGGGAGAAACAGTACCTCAGTATTTTGCCCGAGCTAGGCGGTACTTTGACCGCTGGACTGATCTCGCAGAAGTGAATGAGTCGTATGGAGCCCTGCGAGATCTATTTCTCCGAGAGCAGTTTTTAACTACATGCTCCAAGGAGTTGGGCCTGTTCATCAAGGAAAGGGGTCCGCCCACCTACGATGAGATGGCAACTGTGGCAGAACGCTACATCGAGGCCCACGGTGGGAGTGTAAACGCACCCAAATCGGCTAGGGGTGGGGCAAACGGGTTGGCAATGGCACCCGTAAGGCAACACCACCCCGATCCTCCTGCGTCGCAGACCAGCCGGAAGGGGAGCGCTCCCAAGGACACCACTTGTTTTATCTGCAACAAGCGGGGTCATATTGCCAGGGACTGCTGGCAGAAGCAGGTAAGGACCACTGGGAACATTAGACCACCTCAGCAGGGGGCCGGGAACGCAGCGCCAAGGGGTTGGAAGCAAGGTGACCGCGTAGATCCAGGGCCCAGTAGGCAGACGGCAGCGTTCTGTCAAACTATCGGTCCAGAACACAGTCCCCTCCGGGAATGTATACAAGAGGGAGAATTAAGGCTGGAAGGCGGGAAGGTTGTCCCGATAATAAGTGGCATGTGTGAGAGGCTCACAACTTCGCAGGAGAAGGTTGATATGCCAGTGTACCCAGGGTATGTGGGACAAAGGAAGATCCTTCTGCTCCGGGATTCTGGGTGCTCCTCTGCAGCGGTTAGAAAGCAACTGGTTGACGACAAGCAATTGTTGGGGCGCGACCATTTGTGTATTTTGATAGATGGGACCGTTAGAAGGTTCCCCATCGCGAGGATAACTGTGGATACCCCATTTTATTGTGGCGAAGTGGAAGCCATGTGCATTGAATCACCTGTGTATGACCTGGTCATAGGTAATATCCCAGGGGTGAGGGCAAGTCCTGATGAGTTATGGTCCAGGGGTAGGGGGCCAAGTGAGGGCCCAACGAGGGCAAAGGAAGTTCAAGTCGGTGGGCAAGGACCCCCGGCGGTTGCACTCGGTAACGTACCGAGTAAGGAAGGGAAGGTTCCCAGAGGGAACCAGTCCGATGGTCCAGGGGATGACCCCTACACGACGAAATGTCGCAAAGTTTCAAGAGGGACGACTCCTGTCCAATTAGGGAGAAGGGGCCGCAGGCGGTCCAGGCTAAACGCCAAACAGCGAGGGAACCCAATGGGGTCATTGGGGAAAGACCCTCAAGCAAATTTATGTGGGGGAGTTGAGCGCACCAAGAAGTCGGTGTCACCCGTGTGGAGAGGGGAGGCCAGATCCACGCAAATGGCTGGGCAAACTTCCACAGAATTGAGAGGGCACGGGTCAACACAAGTTGAGTTTGTTAAAGTGGATGGGACCGCTAAGGTGGGCGCCCAGGGGACCGAGGAAAGGGTCCACAAATCAAAGGAGAAGCATCCTAGGTGGCGGAGACCACGTAGAGAGTGCACAACGCCCAATGTGCGCAAGAAGTCGTCGCAATGGACCGGGGGGTCGACGGCACAAGGGCCAAGGACGGCCAGTGTCGTTCGAACGACGGTAATCGCCGGGACGAGTGAGCCTGGGGGATATAGCACCAAGGGAAGCTCTTGGGAATGCGACAATGACAGGGTATGGGGACCCTGGTGGAATACCCGTAGAAATAACGGGGCGAGAAGTAGGGGTGTGTCAAGGGTTACCCAAGGGGATACTGGGAACCGGACCCCTACCAATGGTCGGTGGTTATAAAGAAGCAATAGTTGGGTGGCTGTGGGCCTGGTGTCTGGGACGGGGGCTCCAGTCGCAAATGTTTTTGTGGATGAGGTGATGAGTTTCGTAAACCCGGTGTTAAGGCCCGGAGGAAATTTTCTTATTTTAGTATTATTATTGCTCTGACTGCTGACTAGAGTTGGATGTGAGTGCGAATGTGAGATACACTGCCCCGTCTGTCGCGTGTGCGTGGACTGGGAGCCTGTGTGTCGAGGTTTGTAAGTATGGGATGCACAAACCCGGTGTTAAGGCCCGGGGAAACCGCGCTTGTTTTTATTGACGAGAGTTTGTTGTGAGTGTGAGGCACACTAACCCCGTCTGTCGCAAAGGCGCAGTCGGGAAATCTGTGTGTTGAATGTGTGAGTGTGTGAGGCACAATTTTAATCCCCTGGTTGAGCTTTGCGAGGGTGAGGCTCAACATAATGCAGGGATCGTTTGCCCCTTCACAAGTCATAGGGGAACGAGAGGCGAAGTTACACTCCGTTGGAATTAACCCATCTGACGCAAAGGCGCGGACGGTGTTACTTTTCGGAGTGAGTGCCAAGTGAACTGTTTGCAAAATGGGCGAACGTGTATAAAAATGTGTATGTTTAGGTGTAAATATATAGTATTACAGAGAGAGAGAGTGCTGCAAATCTAAGAATAAGGCTACTCTCCATATGTAAACCCGCAAGACGGGAGCATGTGGTAGCGTGTGTGTCGTGGGAATCGGTATGGCCGACGCATGAGCCCGGTCATGAACCACACGACTACTAGGGCACAGTTTTGTAGTCTTAAACATGATGGGTAGATTGTAAAAAGGTGTGAGAGGCGAGCGTGCGTGGCTTTGCCCCTTGTGTTTTAAGAGATACACGGGGTGTTTCTCTCTGGAAGGGAGTTGTCAGGGCAAAGCCAGCCTAAATATAGGGGCAAGGGGCCTCATATTTAAAGATATTGTAAGTTCAAAATATATTCCGCATCAAGGCGAAAAACCTACATGAATTTCACTTCTCTGTAAAGCTGGAAAAACACACGTGGTGTATATCTAGCTTTAGCGCAGGAACCCAGGGGAGAAACGGCATGTTAGATAAGGTCTAATCTCATTTAATTTATACGAGACGTAATCGGTTGGTGTCAAGATATCGTCACGGTCAATTGAGAAACGAGATTCTAAAACGATAGAAATGTCTATCGTATCGTCACCTGATCATTAGGTAACAATGATGGCAAGAACGAATCGGTTTTCTCGACAAGTGAAGTCACCGTTAAGTCACGCGCGAGATGACTTGTATTGATTCTGTCTCGATATACGCCATCTCCCACCGTTTTGACAGATGGATGGATGAGCGTCCGTCCACCTGACAGTTTAGGGTAAAAAGTATATATACCTGGACGCGCAGAGCATTAGACACACACTTGGGGTCACACACACGTTGGTGAAGCCCAGGACAGGCGGACTCTGTTTCCTGGCATAAGGGTACCTTCGATCACAGGACCCTGAAACGGCTGGAATCGCCAGAGAGGGCATTCCATGATTGATTTAGCTTAAAGTTGATAGGCGGCTACGGGGCCGAATTCGTGAGAAGGAACACCCCAGGTGGAACGTTAAAGTTTAGATTGTCGAGTAGCAGGTATCGTCCTGCAATAGTCAGAAGTGTAGGTTAATTGTGTTGTGCGTATTAACCCTTTGAAGCGTCAGCCTGATTGCGTTCTGAGTAGTTTGTTTTGCTGTCGAAACATCGTAATACCGACTGGAGATCGGTGTGAGTGACAATTTCGCCCTAGCACAAAAAGGGGCATTTGTGAATCGTGAATTCAACCAGGAACGGTGAATATTTCAATAGGACTTTCACGGAGGACTTTCAAAAGGCACATAAGGTATGAGTAGACAATATCTGACCCAAATCAGAAGTACGGTGTCTTTATAGATGACGAACATTGCTGGTCGGAACCCTCCGACAGCCAGAGGTACAGTTACGCGCAGATGTTGACATTTGAGCGGGTGAAGCTCTTATGGCGAGCTCACAGTAATAACATTTCAGATTTGTGAAGCTCTTATGGCGAGCTCACGGTAGTAACATTTCCAGTGTGTAGACTATAGTGCCAGTACAGGGCTATAGAATGACTATATGATTGTTTAGAATTATTTAACCGTAGCGACCCATTTTCTGTGAAAAGAATCGAATTGTTGATTGTTGAAATATTGAAACGGATTTATTTTTATGTGTAAATAAAAGAATCGTTGTTACTTTAAATCATTCTTTCCATTATACATCCTGAAGTGATTAGGAATCACACCTAACGGAAATCGAACCTATTTCAGGCCAATTTGGCAGAGAAGGAATCACGGCGTCGGTCTAACTCAGCTCTCTGCGCCGAGTTCGCGACACTTGGATTCCGACCCTCCACGTTGGTCTAATTTTCCCGCAACTTCATCAGCGGGACTAAATAACCCCACGTCAGCCCAGGCCTTACGGGGCCTTAGGTGTCCCTGACATAGATTGGCGAGCGCTAACCAGGATATTTCTAAAAGGTAAAAAATGGCTATATGGAAATTTTGTTTTATTTTAACGGCGGTTCTGTTTATGTTTTGACGCGTTCGGTCAGCTGATGCCGTTCAAGGGTTTAATATCGCAATACAGTAGTCCCCCAGAGGATACTTAATAGCCACTATAACTGCGCTAGGTTTCAGAATATTTGGGGCGTTTAATTACGTTAAATTACAGAGGTAAATTAGGATTAATTGCCATATTTTTTTCTTTCTTTCTTTTCCTTCTTCATTCTTTCTGACGAGTGTTGAAGATAGAAAGAAAAAAACAAGATGGATGTTGTTACACCCCTCGCCCAACTGGTATCATTAGGCAAGGAAATGGGCCTTGAGGGGCCGAACTTCAGAAGTTCGTTAAAGATGAGCAGAAACGTGAGGCTAAGGAGATTGCCTTACGTGATGACGCAAGAGAGAGAGAAGCACAATTGGAACGAGAGCGTGAGAAAGACGCAAGAGAGGCGAAAGAGAGAGAGAGATTCAATTAGCAAATGAGGCGAGAGAGAGAGAAGCCCAATTGGAACAACAGAGGCACGAGAGAGAATTAGAGCTCCTCAGAGCAAGGGCCGATGTGGAGAATGGAAGTCGGCGCTCAGGGGACGGGAGTGCAGGGGTAGCAATTCATGCCCCACGCCCCCACCTCGCTCATTTTAATGAAAACACAGATGACTTGGACTCGTACTTGGAGAGGTTCGAGCGTTTTGCCTCCAGTCAAATGTGGCCAGAAGACACATGGGCTATGTGCTTGAGCCCTTTGTTGTCAGGTAAAGCCCTCGAGGCTTATACCAGTATGCCTCCTGCACTTCTTAACGACTACAGTGAGCTGAAGAATGCCATCCTTCGGAGATACCAGCTCACTGAAGAAGGATTCCGGACCAAGTTCCGAGAAATTAGGCAGGAGAAGGGAGAAACAGTACCTCAGTATTTTGCCCGAGCTAGGCGGTACTTTGACCGCTGGACTGATCTCGCAGAAGTGAATGAGTCATATGGAGCCCTGCGAGATCTATTTCTCCGAGAGCAGTTTTTAACTACATGCTCCAAGGAGTTGGGCCTGTTCATCAAGGAAAGGGGTCCGCCCACCTACGATGAGATGGCAACTGTGGCAGAACGCTACATCGAGGCCCACGGTGGGAGTGTAAACGCACCCAAATCGGCTAGGGGTGGGGCAAACGGGTTGGCAATGGCACCCGTAAGGTACAGTTACGCGCAGACGTTGACATTTGAGCCTAAGCGGGTGAAGCTCTTATGGCGAGCTCACCGTAATAACATTTCAGATTTGTGAAGCTCTTATGGCGAGCTCACGGTAGTAACATTTCCAGTGTGTAGACTATAGTGCCAGTACAGGGCTATAGAATGACTATATGATTGTTTAGAATTATTTAACCGTAGCGACCCATTTTCTGTGAAAAGAATCGAATTGTTGATTGTTGAAATATTGAAACGGATTTATTTTTATGTGTAAATAAAAGAATCGTTGTTACTTTAAATCATTCTTTCCATTATACAGCCTGAAGTGATTTGGAATCACACCTAACGGAAATCGAACCAATTTCAGGCCAATTTGGCAGAGAAGGAATCACGGCGTCGGTCTAACTCAGCTCTCTGCGCCGAGTTCGCGACACTTGGATTCTGACCCTCCACGTTGGTCTAATTTTCCCGCAACTTCATCAGCGGGACTAAATAACCCCACGTCAGCCCAGGCCTTACGGGGCCTTTGGTGTCCCTGACAATCGGTATTCAAAAAAAATAAATTTTGATATCGTCTGCGTTGGGTAAAGGTTTTTCGAATCGCATCATCAAGGCATGCTAATTCGTTCCAATTGTGATGCCTCAGTCTCAATTGTGGTACTAATGTTCATATATCTGAACAGTTTTCGATATACCTGTATACCGCGATATTTTTTTGAATACCGATACTGGTATTCAGTTTTGAATATCGTGCAGCCCTATTGAAGCCGAGTTTTGTATCAGGAATTAATGATGGAAATGACTAATGATAAGGTGGATGAAGAGATTAAAGAAGAGTGTAAAAGAGAAAATTCATCGCAAACTAAAATTCAGATTTATATACTCACAATAAAGGCACATTAGAGGTAATACCGATTTATTTATTTCTCAAACCTCGCTGACATGTATATACTTTTATTCGAGTGAGTACTTATACCGCAGTTGTCATTGTTGATCTCTTAATTCTACATGTATGTACAATGCAAAAACTAAAACTGCCTGATATGGCTTAAATGGGGCTCAGCAGCTGGTACAATTATTTGGATGAATGTGTCTCCGCGAAATGTGGATCATCTGTTGTGTCAAGTTAGTTTGGTTGATAGCAGGCTGGCTGAAGCGCTTGACCCAAATTACACACAGAGACGCTCCATCCATTTACTACTGTTTAGGGCATGACATGGGGAATTTGAGTGGTTTGTGCGTCCGCAGGTCGACCACTAAAATGTCCAATGTTTAACTGGTAGAGTGCTGAATTAGTTTTAGTAATTAAAATTTATTCACATGTCTTCGCCTTGTTACAATTTATGGGAGAGTGCCTATAGGCACTCTCCCATAAATTGTTGCAAGGCATATCCATACAGACTAAATAATTTCACTTGAAAGATAATATCAAGCACATTCAGAGAATTCAAAGCCTCTACTTTGCACTGCCTGCACTTCAGAGTAAAGCCCAAATATGGGCTTGCAGCACGCAACCAGTCAATAACCCTGTTAAATAACCTGGAAAACTTATACTGAATGGGGGCCTAAGTGAAACGAACGGCCCAAACGGAGCTGGTACCAGGGGAAGGCCCCAAGAAGGAGAGAGTCATAAGCCAGATTCGTCGAGGTGGGAGCAACGATAGTTTAGCTATGCGAGCTAGCTGAACTTGGAGTAAGAGAAGAGGAAACTTCGGACTTTGCACAAAGAATGAGAAACAATACCTCTGTCAGAAAACTGTATCAGGTCTGTGAATTTCAGGAAAGCTGGTATTATCAGGCATAATGAAGTACTTTGAAGTTGAGTTTTTGTATGTTGAGATAAGGAATGATCGATTGTTTCTGTCTATTTCTTGAGTTATGAACCCCAAAAACAAAGGCCAAACTGTGTAAATGGGCGTAGCCCATTTACACTATGTTTGGCTTTTGCATTTTGGGGTTCATAACCCAAGAAATAGAGAGAAACAAACGATCATTCATTCTAATTAAACTTGTGGGGCAATAAATTTAAATACTCTCTACTTTTCGGAGTTGAAAGAAAAACCAGGTGGCATCATGCTTCCTAGTGATAACTAAATAAAAAGGCATAGTTTTCTAAAATTCTATGTGAAATAACAATACATTTCACTGAAGCATGTTCTTGTGTCATTAAAAATTTGAACGTCATAGACCACGCCCACACAAAACTTCAATCTCCTTTTCCACTTGACGGGAGGGTGCTGTCATTCAACTTGAAGCAACACTGAATTAAATTTTATTATGGTTTTGACCAATTCATGAGAAAATGACAACACCGTTTTTGTAAGTGTGGAGTTCGATATAAGCCCAGATGACATGAAATTGGTTGAACTTTGTCTCAGAAAGAGTTCTTTCAGGCTATTTGGAAATTGGAAAGTTTTGTCGGCATGAGTTTCGTTTGTGGATTATTATGGCCGGCCATTGTTTATGTTTGATTTGGGTAAAACTATGCACACAAACGATCATCTATTGCATATAAACAAATTGAACATGGAATAAAAAGCATGATAACGATTTCGTTGTTTATTAAATTTTATTTTGAAAGTCTTTTTAACATGATGAGATAAATATTATTTACTTTTCATGTTGAAACAATATGAGCGTGCAGGAGTTCTTTTCCAGTCACACTGTGCAACGTAATCTTTAAGACAGACATTGTTTATGGCGGGCCAAAATGCGGTTTTTAATTCGGTTCCGTGTTATGAAGCGAAAAAAAAAGAAATACTTTAGCCAATCATTTTGTCTGAAAATGCATGAACAGAAAAAAGTTTAATTATAAATTAATGATGGTAGCAAGTAAGGATTAGATGGGTGAAGAATAGAGGAGAGGTATACAGAAAAAATGCAACACAAACTAAGTTTCAGAATCGTAAGCGGTGATTTGTCGACGTGGGAGATGAGGAAGTTCAGCTCTCCGAACGTCGCGGCAAAGTTGATACGTCCAGGTAGCTGAACTATGGGAAGAGGAAACGTCGGACTTTGTAAAAAGAATGAAAAACAATAATACTGAACGAAAAATCTTACGGATCGGGAGAAATTTTGTGATTATTCGTTTTGGATTAATGTATAAAGTTGTTATTAACCCTTTACCCAACGTAACGGCCAAAACCGGCCAACGTTATTCTCAAAAATCGCCAATTAATATTCATTATTTTTTTCATTTTTTGTCTCAAAAACATAGGTTATGACCTCTCGTTGCAACGAGCTCGTCGCGCTCGTTCCAACGAGGGGTCATAACCTATGTTTTTGAGAAAAAAATTAAAAAATTAGTTATTCAAGAATTGTTTTTACAAGTGTCGTCTGCTTTTCATATTAGGTAAAGGGTTAATTGGTTAGTTTCATATCAACTGAGATATCAACCCTTGGTAAAATTACACCATCCTTCAACCAGGCTGATATATAGTTACCTCGGGCTGATATCTCGGCCAATATGACATTAAGCAAGAAATAACCGCTAAGTACATACGATCAAGTTCTCAGCAATATATGGATTTGGTGATATTCACTCAATCGTTTGAATGAGCGCGTACAGACCTACCCGGAAAATGAACTTCGTTCGGGGGGAGGGGGGGGGGGGGGTTACCAACGATGATCGATGTCTTCTGACCAATTCACTCCGATTTTTAGTATTCAGCTCGGGAAACAGAGTTAATTATACAGAAGTGAATACATTAGTAATCTTATTTTCATCACCATTTCATCGATGGAGCGCGGCGGCTCAGAGGTTATGGCATTGGACTTATAACCGAAAGGTCCACGATTCGAACCCCACCGGGGATAACTGGGTTGTGTCCTGGGGCAGGGTAGTTAATCCAGATTGCCCGCGTGGTCACGGTGACGCTGTGTGCTTAGGCCTACTGCACATCGAAGGCGCACTTGTTTTCAACCAATGCTAACCTTGTTTGTGTGGAGTTCGTACGTTTGATAGTTTGACAGCTGCTCACCGTTGCTCGGTGGTTCTCTCTGGATACTCCAGCTCCTTCCATCCGTAAACTGTCCGTCACGAGGTGATCCTGGCTGTCGAAGGTGTCGTTAAACCTCAATAAAGATAACCGTTCCATCAAAAATAAATTTATTTTATAACCGTTAAACCGACCAGCGCTATTCACAAAATCGCCAAATAATTTTCATTATTTTTTCATTTTTTGTCTCAAAAACATAGGTTATGACCCCTCTTTAGAACGAGCTCGTCGTGCTCGTTCCAATGAGGGTTCATAACCCATGTTTGTGAGACAACAAATAAAAAATTAAAAAATTAATTATTCAAGAATTTTGCTTGCAAGTGTCGTCTGCTTTTAATGTTAGGTAAAGGATTAAAACATGAATAATGCAGTACTGACACAGGTGATACCTCCGTAAAGGTCAAGCTCTGGCCCCTTAAGCACTGTTTCTGAATATGGTTTTCTCCCACGAAATTGTCTGCACTAAATGGGCGAATCCATTTTATATCTTTGGGGATATTCAGAAATAATTCTGCTCAACCAGAAGGGCTATATTATTAAATTATTACGGGTCTCCACAGGCAATTTATTGTTCATCGTGTTGTCTGCTGGTCGACTTCCATTTTTTCATTAAGTTAAAATGTACGTTAAAATATATCCATATCGTGTTGAAAGGTTAGAACCGGAAACATATATCGGTTTCATTCACTCGGTCAGTGTGACAACATACACAGAAAATGACGCTACGATATTGGGATCCAATGGATGTACTGAAATCAATTAGGGCTGTCACGATTTTTCAATTTAGGAATCGATTAATCGTCGCAAATAATCGATTATAATCGGTTAATCGTACATAGATGACCCCGTCCCCACATTTCCCTCTCTTTAAGTTGTTAAAAATGAAGTTCAACAAACAACGAAGACGATCCTCTTTTAGGTACATTCAAAGGTTTGATGTTCTGAACTTTTGAACCGTCAGTGTAATAATCAAGACCGGTCGGCAGTTGCGAACTTGCAAAGTTCGCAACTGACGACCGGTCTTGATTATTACACTGACGGTTCAAAAGTTCAGAACATCAAACCTTTGAATGTTCCCAAAAGGCAAATGCTTCTAACGGCTTCTTGAGATTTAACGTCGACGTTCTTGACCCTTTACCTTAAGAAACAATAGTTTTTTTCATTTTTTTCAGCAATCGATTAATCGAATAATCGTGACGGCCCTAAAATCAATGCTGGGATAAATAATCAAAAAAAAGTAATCAAATAAAAAATGAATAGAAATTGCCTCTACGACATTATCGAGCAGTTGGTTGGAACTATGATCACATGATAGGTTCTGCTGAAATGTTTTCTTTTTAAATTGAAAAAGAATACTTAAAATAAATTTTTGATACAATGTGGTGGATAAAGGGTTAACCTATCATAAAGGCGATGTTTAGTCTGCGCTATTCTTGAAAATCGCAATTCAACTTTTCTTATTTTCTTCAATGTTTGTCTCCAAAACATAATGTTATGTTCCCTCACTGGAACGCGCCCATCGAGCTAATTCCAGTGAGAAGTTACGTTTTTATGTAAAGGAAAAATCCCGCAAGCGTTCATGTTTGCAGTATCGAAGAAGGAAAAGAGTTGGGGCTGAAGCTTAGAGAAATACAAAAAAAAAACTATTAAAGGATGTTATAGCTTGTTCGCGGACGCCGTGTCCAATCCTGATGTACTCTCAATCGACGCTATCAGATTTCTACCAATTTGTACAGATATATCGTCTTGAGTTCCAATGTGTTCTATGTGCCTACTGGCACATAGAACACATTAGAACTCAGGGGACGATATGTGACAGAAGGAGTCATGAAATTCATTTTCCCCTAAAAGACTCTCATTAGTAACGACAGAAATCACGCGATCATCGACGGCACGTGAGTTGTCATGGTAGTGCATGTGAGCAGCCATTATATTGGCATGGCTGATGCTAGTGTGTCTGTGCAGATCGTGTTGCTCTAGGTTTTTTTTAATGATCCATTTTGTTTGATGGAGGCCGCCACCCTGGTTGCTTGAGGTAGGGGGGCGAATGGGTGTTGTGTGAAGATGTGTACAGTCTGTTTGTTTGTTTATTGGAGTTTAAATAAACAAGCTGAGTCAGCAGCTGTTGAAGGGAAGTGTCGGAAACCGGGGGGGGGGGGGGGGGGGGGGGCTGGTGTTCGTTACTAGGGGAAATAGATTCACGCCGCGTATTCTGCCAAAACTCAAGCCAAGGAGTGTCGCCTGAATCCGTGCGTGAACGTACGTACCACCATGACGAACCCGCCCGGTTCATTTTTGGTTCGGGTGCTTCTTATCCTGAAATGATCAATGACTTTTCCTCAAAAAGCATAAATCAACAGCGGTTCACTGAAATTAACAATTTTAATACATATAGAAAAATATGGTAATTTGTAACTTACATAAAATCCAATGAATAAAACACAAAAGTCAATCACACCACACCTACAGAGTTTTTGAGCCACTTTGCGGGCCCAAGTTCTCTGTTGTCGCTGGTTGCTTCTTCCCTGGCTCAACGTAGTGTCTTTGGACTCTGGTGGCGTTAAACGAACATACTACTGGAACTTCACACTACCACTGGCGTCGCACGGCCACAAACGTATTATCACTTTACTGGACTCCTTCACTTTAACATGTGATGGAATGTCATTCTACAACAGCCGCTACCTCGATAGTTAACTGCTTCCCTCTAGTTACTTCAGACTAAAATTCATACAGGCAAAGCCTACTCTATCTAGATATGGCTTGCCTTCTACAACAGGTAATACCATCTACCGAAATGCCAAATATTCGAGTGCTCTGGAGCGCATACTTCCTATTTCTGATCCTAAACTCATCTATATCCACCGACCTGGTCCGCGACTTTTCTTACTCTAAATATGAACTATGTGCCCCCCTTACACTGCAACGTTCCTATACTTTCGCATCGATGCGGCACCTCTTCTGACCTAGAGCATGGGACATCCCAGCTCCTCGCCTATGACCCATGGTCTTACACGCCTTGAGACTGGAATGAAATTTTCGATAAAACCACCGACTCTTATTCGATCGCAATGACATTAATTCCCACTTCAATTTCGATAAAACCCCCGACTCTTATTCGATCGCAATGACATTAATTCCCACTTTAATTGCTTCTCTTAAACTTGGCTGCTTAGATCTATCTTAATTTAAAATTCTCTTTTAAGTTTCATTGAAAGTCTCGTATTTTCAGTAAAAACTGACATTCGGTGACAGACCAGATACGTAATATGGGTGTGTGTCCAGAACATGTGCGAAGCGCTGTTTTTACGACAATTACCTATTAACTGGACATAATTACATAGATAATGACTGCAGGAGAACACTGGCTTTTTACTTCCTTTAATCTATTACCAGGCAGCTCACTATGGCGTTCAGCACCCGCAGTAATTGCCATCAACTTTCATGCTTAATTAGCAGCTCATCAATTAATGATGGTCTGTTTAAGTGACAAATCGGTTTTCAAGGTCCGTCAGATATCTATCTTTATGCTTTATATTTAGCCTGAGTGAGAAAGATTAGCAAAGATATATACACTTTTGAACACCAAAATCGTAAATTCAAGCTATCACCTTGACCGCAAGTGCACCATTGACGTGCAGTACGCCTTAATACACAGCGCCACTACTCCCCATATGGGCAATCGAGATTGTCTTGTCCAGGGACACCACACATTTACTGCTGGATCGAATCGTCGACCTTTCGGTTTAACTTCCAATACTCTAACCACTGAGCCATCGGGCTCCCGAAGATATGTGCAAATGAGTGTTCGGTTGGTGGGAGTAGGCCGAATTACCGAACACGACCCGACAACCGCCTTATAGATTTTCATCTTGGGTAGCAAATAGCGCTAGTGCCTTAATCACGTGTTCTATGAGACTGTGTCATTCTTCATTTGATTCGTATTCTGCTACCCGGGGTCAAAAGGCAGTAGGAGATTCATTGTTGGCTTCACAAGCTCTATGTTTCCTCACCCCGGGTTCCGCATCTCTGATTCGAAGTACAAACAGAACGAATTAAAACTGTACGGATTGTAACTAGCGTGTTCTATATTCTTACTATGTGTCGGAAAGCGGGCTTTGACGTTGCTGGAGAAAATAGATTCACGCCGCGTATTCTGCCAAAACTCAAGAAATGTCGTCTGAATCCGTGCGCGAACGTACGTCTCACCGTGACGAACCTGCTCGTTCCGTCTTTGTTGGGGGGTTCTTATCCTGGAGGGGTCAATGATTTTTCTTCAAAAAATATAAATCACAGGGGTTCACTGGAAACAACAATTTTAATACACATATATAAAAATAAATATGATAATTTGTGACCTACATGAAATCCAATGAATCAGAAAACACAACGTCAATCTCCCCCACCCACACAGTTTTTGGGGCACTCTCGGGCCCGCATTCTCTGTTGTCGCTGGTTTTTCCTCCTTCTCGCTGGTGTTTGTTCTTTGGTCGCTCGTTCACTTCACTCTTTCACTGCCGTTGCACGGCCACTAACGTATTATCACTTCAACGGACGCCTTTGCCGTAACATGTGACAGAATGTCACTGTACCATTGCCGTCGCACGGCCTCTAACGTATTGTCACTGTACTATATCGCTTTCCCTCTAACAAGTGACGGAATATCACTCTACCACTGCCGTCACACGGCCACTAGCCTATTGCCAATTTACTGGACGCTTTTCACTCAATCAGTCGCCACGAATAGCGTTAAACGATCCCCTCCTTTTATCTCAGAATAATGTTCATACAGGCAAAGCCTTCATTGCCTACGTATGGCTTGCCGTCTGCAACGGGTATGTCGGCTTCCTAAATACCAATAGCTCACTGAGTTCGCACTTCCTATTTCTGACCTTACACGCAAATATGGCCACCGACTTGGCCCGCGACTGCTCTTATTCTCGATATGAGCTCTGTGGCTCCCCTACATTACAACGTGATTATACTTTCGCGCCGATGCGGCACCTCCTCAAACATATAGCAGGGGACATCCCCAGCTCCTACGACCCACAGCCTTACGTGCCTTTAGACTGGAATTAATTTTTCGAGAACCTCCCAATTTTTAATTCGAAAGCCAGAACATTAATTCTCAGCTGAAGTGCTTCTCTTGAACTTGGCCGCTTAGAACTATCTTAATTTGATATTCGCTTTTAAGTTCCATTGAAAGACTCGCATTTCGGTATATCCTGACATTCGGTGACAGGCTAGATGCGTAATATGGTTGTGTGTTCAGAATATGTGGGATGTACTGTTTTTACAACAATTACCTGTTAACTGAACATAATTACACAGATAATGACTGCAGGAGAACACTGGCTTTTACTACCTTTAATCTGTTATCAGATAGCTCATCAATGGGTTCGCCAGACGCACGATAATGAACATAAAATTCCATGCTTACTTAGCAGAGCATGAATTATTGCTGGTCTGTTTAAGCGACAAATCGGTTTTCGGGGTCCGCCATATACCTATCTTTACGCTTTACATTTATCTCGAGTGAGAAAGATTATCAAAATTATACACACTTTTTAAGCCACAAAATCGTAACTTTAAGTTATCACCTGACACTCTGTCTTCGTTTAAAGCAGGGGGGGGGGGAGGGGAGGGGGGTTGGTCATTCTATTTACCTCTCCGTGTTGGTTAATACTTATGTTGGTCAAAATATCCGTCACAAAGATTTAATGAGCTAAATCTGAATACTGAAGTTTTAAGTTTTATAATAAACATAGGTCATTCAATGTAGAAATGTTGTTTTCATTAACACTTTGAACCCTCGTGGTATCTTCCAAGTCAGTCCAGTGGAAGCAATCGGAAAAGTCCATATTTACTATCTGGGTAGATCAATTAATATTTTCAACGTGCAGCCTTTGGGCTGCACGTTGAAAATATTGGTTGGTCTACCCCACATTTTAAATTAGGAGCTATCCTGGTTGATGTAAGTATTACGTGTCATGTTACTGAACCGGATAAGCGGCCCCTCGGGCTCAAAGGGATAAGTGTTTGGTAGGTTAAATTATTTCTAGGTTATTCAACTCGGTAATATTTGTTATGCGATGCCACACGACAGTTGCCCTTTAGCATTGTCTTGTATTACTCGTAGTTCAGACATCATTTTAACACGAATACATTAATTACTCATAAAATACTCTTACTTCAACGGGACTATTATGCCATGTATTTCGGCGTCATATTTATTTGATATCGCTGGAATAATCTATTGAAAAAATATGGTAATGTTGTAACGAAATCACGAAAGATTTAATGACAATCTTGATGGGTGTGCACAGATAAGATAAATATTAGATACTCAGCATAATCCCACATTCGTGTATAGAAAAGACAAATTAACTCCTTACGGTGTCACATAAAGGAAAGTCTCTCCAGCCTATGCCTACTGGTTCGTTCCCACTAGTCCAACTCCCGTTAGACCAGTTTCCACTTCACAAGAGACCAATTTTCAGTGGAAAAGAAAGAATCATGAATTTAATGATTTTAAATCAATGTTTAACGAAGTGTGATCAAATGATGGAAGCCGGTTAGTGCCGCCTGTAAAACAGTTTTTTATGTCGAAATTACGACATAGTTTGTCTTAATTACTGCTTAGTATGCTGTAATTACGACTTAGTATGTTGTAGTTACAACAAGCCGTATCTTGTAATTACGGCATAGTATATCGTAATTGCGACTTGTTGTGTCGTAATTACGACATAGCTAACTCGTAATTCTTAGTATGTCATAATTACGAGACAGCAATATCGTAATTACGAGTTAGCTATGTCGAAATTACGAGTTAGCAAGGTCGTAATTACAACATAAGTAGTTATGAGTTAGCTATGTCGTAATTACGAGTAAGCTATGTCGTAATTACAACATAGCATGTCGTAATTACGAGATAGCTATGTCGTAATTATGAGTTAGCTATGTCGTAATTACAACATACTAAGTCGTAATTACAACATACTAAGTCGTAAATACGACATACGAAGTCGTAATTACGACATACGAAGTCGTAAATCCGACATAAAAAAACTGATTTACAGGTGGCACCAACCACCTTGCGTAGAAAAGAGGCTCGGAAAAATTTCAGTTTTCATGTTTAAAGTGCAACATTGAAGGAATAATTAATGTTGGTCCGTTTATGACAGTGTTTGACTTACGCTACAAAGGATGAAATTGTGTACAACGAAACTTCCGACAGACCGCACCACCCCGGTCACTCCTCGTAGCTTATGGTCTTAAAATATAGCTTATGATACCTCATTTGACGAGCTTGATGAACTCGTTCTAATAAATGGAAATAAGATTTGCTTTGAAGGTATAACATTGAGAGAAAAATTAAACCTCCCTAACTTATATCGTCATGAGAATCGACTTTCAATAAAGTTATCTCCCTTGAAATCATTAGACATTTGAGTAAGGTGCAACAAAAAGCAAGTAATTGTGGAGAAAACATCCATGTCCTTTAACATTAGTTGAAACCAAAGCCTAGTTTCTTTTTGTTACTTTTAATAAACAAAAACAACAGGCAGCTCCTGGGGCTGTCAGCTGTTATCGTTTATTAACCCTCTACCTAACCTGAAAAGCAGACGACACTTGCAAAAATAATTCTTGAATAACTAATTTTTTTCATTTTTTGTCTCAAAAACATATGTTATGACCCCTCGTTGGAACGAGCTCGACGAGCTCGTTCCAACGAGGGGTCATAACCTATGTTTTTGAGACACAAAATGAAAAAAATAATGAAAATTAATTAGCGATTTTTGAGAATAGCGCTGGCCGGTTTGGGCCGTTACGTTAGGTAAAGGGTTAAAAGAAACAAACAGAAACTTGTTTTTATCGCAAGTTAATTAGAGGCAACGAGCTGTCTGTTGTTTTCGTTTATTAACAAAAGGAAACTTGGCTTTCAATGGCAAGCTAATTAGAGGCAACTTGTTCACAGATAATCCGGCATTAAGAATATCTATCAGTATCACACCTTACAACACTAAGTTCCCGCTTTGGATCTTTGTTTTGCGAATGAGTTTTAACAGTAATTTGCAAGGGTTCTTTTCTTCACAGGAAAAAAAAACAATAGTAGTGAATCTCACTCCTAAACTTTTATATTAATGGAAAGGACAGTGTTTGTATTATATGTCACGATGCGCTCACTGTTGAAATTATGAATAGAAGTAATGTTGAATACACCGTTTTCTTATTTTTAAATGGGTTTCAACAGAGAATAATAGCCAAACGTTCAAACTGATTGTGAAAAAATTGTAAAAACAGCTCCTGTATTTTTAAATTTCTCCACAGGAGAATGCCGGAAGTTTGAACACAAAAGTGTTTTTACGGTAGTTTTTATTATTCCCAGAAAATATTTCATCAAATCTTCGTTCCAAATACTTTTATATCAATGGGATAGTTCCCAATAAGACAGGAACTCAAAATAAAAATACAACTTTCAGGTGACTGCATTTGAGTTGTGAACCGTCTCACCCCTCACCTGCTTATCCCTGTTTGCGTGGTGGTCGTCGTGGTGATATTTAAAATATATTGACAAAGAGAAAGTTAATCAATAGTCTCTCCCCTCTCTTTCTCTACTCTTATGGGGAAAAGTTGGGACGTGGATTGCCTCTGCTCCTCCTGTTCCTATGTTCCTGACGAATTGGGATACGTTATGCAATAGGTCATATTTCAGAGAATCGATATATTAACCCTTTAACCAACGTAACGGCCAAAACCGGTCAGCGCTGTTCACAAAAGTCGTCAATTAAGTTTCATTATTTTTTTTATTTTTTGTCTCAAAAACATTGGCTATGACCCCTCTTATGAGGGGTCATAACCTATGTTTTTGAGACAAAAAATCCAAAAAATAGTTATTCAAGAATTTTGTTTGCATGTGTCTTTTTTCATGTTAGGTAAAGGGTTAATAAAGACATGGATTTACAGAAATTTCAATTTTGATGTGAAATTCCCATCCCCTTCCTGAAAAATTTACTGACAGCTTTAGGAAATGAAAAGAGTCGACTTTTCTGCAAATATCTTCCAATAACGAAAATTGTCCCAGCCATGGTTTGAATGGCGATATTTGTGAATAACGCTGGGTTGATATGATCGTTACCTTAGTTGAAGGGTTTATCGACATTATGCAATTTATTGTTGCACACCCATGGCATATCTCGTCAGGAAAATCGACTTTCGATAAAGTTATCTCCCCTGAAATTATTAGATTGGCGAGAAAGGTCCAATTAAGAATTACGTAATTGTTGGGAAAACATCTATGACATCAGTAGAAACTATAGAGAAGTTTCCTTTTGTTACTTTTAATAAACGAAAACAACAGACAGCTCTCGGAGATTTGGCTTTTTATGACAAGCTAATTCGAAGCAACCAAGTAACTGTCAACTTGGGTCTTTGTTTACGAATGTGTTTTTACAGTAATTTGCAAGTTTTTATTATTCTCCTAATAAAATTAGCGTTTCTTACCGCCTCGACTTTTATATTAATGGACAGAAAAAGTGGATTTTGGAACATCAAATAATGGTAAAAGTGTTTTTTTTTCATTTTTAGATAGGTTTAAACAGAGAATAATAAATTGTCAAACTTTCAAACTGACTGGGGAAAATTGTAAAACGCAGCTACTGTATTTTAACACTTTATCCAACGTAACGGCCAAAACCGACCAGCGCTATTCTCAAAAAACGCCAATTAATTTTCATTTTTTTATCTCAAAAACATAGGTTATGACCCCTCTTTGGAACGAGCTCGTCGCGCTCGTTCCAATGAGGGGTCATAACCTATGTTTTTGAGACAAAATATAAAAAAAATTAGCTATTCAAGAAATTTTTTTGCAAGTGTCGTCTGCTTTTCATGTTAGGTAAAGGGTTAAAACTATTCGGCAGGAAAATACCTTAAGTTCGAGAAATGATGT
This sequence comes from Pictodentalium vernedei, assembly GCA_031216915.1. NCBI lineage: Eukaryota > Metazoa > Mollusca > Scaphopoda > Dentaliida > Dentaliidae > Pictodentalium > Pictodentalium vernedei. The sequence goes on along the minus strand of CM062295.1, from coordinate 74,110,029 downwards.
ACACATCGATGATACAGCTTCGCAAACATTTCGAAATTTCAATTTTGACATGAAGTTCCCATACTCTTGGTTTTACATTTACAGGCAACTTTAGAAAATTAAGAGGAGCTAACTTTCCTTTGAATCTCTTCTCGTGACGAAAATTTGTCAGCGATGAGTTATCCGTTCTTATTTCTGTGAAAATATCACAGGTTAATTTTACAAGTAAACATAGTTACACAGGGATTTTGGTGTGGTGTGAAATGATCACTTGGGAATTGGTGTTGTGGGTACTGACAACAGGGAATCGGTCTTGTGGGAAGACGCTGTTAAGGTGCTATATAAGTAATACATTTCCGAAAATTTGGAACGATCTTGACTCCCAGACCCAAAATTACCCGAGAAACTTATTTAAAAAGATAGTAGTTACACAAAGTGTTCTAGACTCACATGACGCAAGTGTCACTTGCACCAACAGAGCATGTAAAGAAACCCTCGAGGGATGCTTACAACAGAAAACAAATTCTCCTACCAACTGAAGTGGAGATTTCGAGCCTCTACAGAGTAATGCCACTCCTAGTGTCGTTTTATTTCTTCTATCATAATTCTCTGTATATCCTATTCGGTGGGTATATGTCTTATTATTGATGGCAAAGAAACACGTATGTACAGTTGCATACAACAGTGGAGATGTGATCATAGCAATTTTCTCATCCACTGTTGTGTTCATCTCTGCGTTGAGCTGGTTCTGGGCATATCTGTTACCACTCGATCTGGTATATTGATATATATCTCTTAGTGCAAGAGTTCTGTTTCGGATGATAAATGCAATATTGCATCCAATTCAAAGTTTCAAAATTTAATTCAAAGCCAATTTAATACACGAACGTGAGCTTCTTCGCCCTTAGATCCTCTCTCCTACCCCTCCTTGACTAACCCCTGTACTATTCAACTGTCAAGACCGCCTCATTTCCCCATTCTTTCAACCTCTTTTTCTGGTTTGTTTTTCACTTTTTTACCTTAAGGTGGGTGACACTAACACAGCCAGCTAGCAACGTCACCTTCCTGCAGAACACAAATCGAAAGTGTTGAACTCAAGTCAGTGTGAATAACTTAATGTATTTATATTTAATATTATCCATCATGTAAAAAAGTTGTACTGTAATGTTTTTCTGCAAATAAATTCATTCATTCATTCATGGGAAATTTAGCTTGAAAATAGGTGACACGTTATTTTTTATGGCGTCAAATATCTAAAGAATGCTATAATTTTTCAGTTTCTGGTGTTCACAACTTCGTAGTATTGTTCATACATACGGATGGGCAGCACAAAAGTGACAATTCATTATTTTGTTTTGATTTTTGACGACATCGAAAATAACTAATCACCTATTTTCAAGCTAACTTTCCATTACTTATATAGATAGCACCGAAATGTTTCAGAAATGTGAGAAAAACTGCGGATATGTCCTTTATAAACAACACATATCGAGCATGTTTTTGCACATCATCGCCAAGAATTATCTCCAAAATGACATTCGAGGAATTTACTACCTTACGCTCCCCTTGCTACTTTGAGCACGGAAAAAGTGTGCATACCCGTGAAAAGCAAAAAGCGGTAATACCTATTTTTCTCATTTTGATGTACGAGAACAGTGACGACAAGCTCATTGCTATAGAAACCACACTTAACAGTTATACAACAAGAGTATGGATTCCGTTAAGACATTCTTTGGTTCTTTTATCAGTTTTACAAAATTGCCTGTTTAATTGCCTCATACAGTATCGCTATTCTCAAAAATCGTAAGTTAATTTTCATTATTTCGTTGAGCTCGTTCCAAAGAGGAGTCATAACCTATGTTTTTGAGACAAAAAATTAAAAAAAATAGTTATTCAATAATTTTGTTTGCAAGTGTCGTCTGCTTTTTATGTTAGGTAAAAGGTGAAGATGGCCGACATAAATTACAGTCGCCATGGACTGGTCGTAATCCACGCATGGGCAATGATGTCCACACATGCGTTTACAAGGAAATAAAAACATCATCAGCGAAATTTTAATTAATGGAGCACCGGGCTGTACCCGGTGCTTCATTAACTGAATTTTATTTGATAATTCCTATAATTAGTGTATGGAATCTAATATTATTGCGACCATGGAAATATTGCCCACTCGTGGAAAGTCACCACTCAACTGCGGCAGTACTGTATATCTCACAATAATAATAATAACATTTAAACATATTTCCCATTAATGATAAAGTTGTAATCTCACGTGATCACATCTTTTCTCCAACTATTAAACCTAAACTTTAGATGCACCAGCATTCCGGAAGTTGGTTCAAGTGTTCTCAGTTGTGTTCTTGCGCGAAACTCGACCCCTAACGGGGTTCTCATCTTTAGTAAAACTGTAAAATCATTTAATAAAGCGCTTCAGTTACGCCATTAAATGGGTTCTGAGCAGTTCTGTTAGTGAATGCTTGAAAATATAAACGTTAACGGTGATTATTATTTTTTCCTTTGAGCGGACGCTCTGACAAACAACGCATTGTTTAACACCATTATTTCCCAACCTTCTAGCTTTTTCCAGGAGAGAGGTAGTATAAAAATAGAGAAGCTGGCTTTTGACAATTTGTTTCCCAATCCCTTTGAACGTTTGACAATTATTCTCTATTGAAAGCCATTTAAAAAATAAGAAAATGGTTCTTTCGCCATCTTTTGATGTTGTTTAACGTTTTTTGTTCATCGTATCAACAGTGTACGCATCGTGACATATAATACTGTCACTGTTTTTTCCATTCATATAAAAGTCTAAGACTTGCTACTTTTTTCCCGAGAAGAATAAATCTCGCAAATTACTGTAAACCCACATTCGCTAAAGAAGAGCCCAAGTAGACGATTAGTGATGGTAGGTGTGATACTGATAGATATTCTCGATGACGGATTAATTAGTTGCTACTAATTGGCTTGCGATAAAAAGACAAATTACATTTTGTTGCTTCTAATAAACAAAAACAACAGACAGCTCCGAGAGCTGTCTGTTGTTTTCGTTTATTAGAAGTAAGAAAAGAAAACTCGCTAATCTAATAATTTCAAGGGAGATAATTTTATCAAAAGTCGATTTTCACGACGAGGTATATCAGGTGTGCCAGCTAGACGCCCTGCGTTTAATGTGAAATATACGAAACTAGTCCAGTAAATTAGTTCAGTGCCGAGCTAGTAACGGGTTCGATCCTAGCTGTCGTGTTACTAGTCAAATTCTGTTAGGAATCCGACGCTTTTGTGGTCTGTTTGTTTACTCACTTTTCGTGGAGTTTCCGCGCAAACTACCGTTGATTTAATGTGGTGTCCCTTTACCCATAACGAAATACGGATATTTTTTGTGATCTAGTTGAAGATATTCCTATTAATAAGTATTTAAATCGTCTCAATAGCATAAAGATCTTGACACAATTAGAGGAACTACGCGGCGTAATCATCTAAGCCACAGTTGTCGTGAGTCTTCATTCACAATATTTTAGTAAACAAACATGTCTAAAAGTATTGATGATGTCATTAACGCTTCCGTCAAATCATGTGTGTATTGGGTGAATGTTTATGGTTATTTGTTTAGATTCAATCGGATGAAATATTTTTGTTGGCCACAAAAGTGGGGGCGCGGTGGCGCGGTAACCGGTTCTCGTCAGATCACCGAAGTTAAGCAACGTCGAGCCCGGTTAGTCCTCGGATGGGTGACCGTCTGAGCGATTGATTCTGACTCCCGCGTTGTGTCCTTGGGCAAGGCACTTAAGCCCGATTGTCCACATGGGGGCACGATGACGCCGTGCACTAAGGCGTACTGCACGTCGATGGTGCGCATGTCTTCAGCCAGTCTAACCCTGCCTGTGCTGCAGTGCGGAGTTATGATGTTGGGGAGCTGGCAGCTGCTCGTCGTTGCTCAGTGGTTCTCACCGGGTACTCCGGCTACCTCCACCCGTAAAACTGTCACGGTCATGATTAGCCATTGTGCATATGTATGTGACCTTAAACACCAATAAATTAATTAATAAATTAAATTGGCCACAAAAGAGAACCGAATGTCGTCCTATGGTAAATCAACAGCCTTATCATATTATGATGGGAAATAACCTATCAGTTCTTCCGTGTTTGCTCAAGATCGAACCAAAAAACGTCGGCTTTGCTTAAAGTAGTTTAAAATGGTATAGTCACCGTATTGTTTTATGGTAGAAGTAGCAGCAGCTGGTTACCAGTATCTCAGCGTGTTGGAAATACCATTTTTACAGTGTAGTCCAACACCATACAGTTGTATTTCTCTTTAGTGAGATCAATTCAAAGCAATCACTACGCTATCTAACGTTAGACTAAAGATACTGGAGGTCAAATGTCGCACTCTACGCATGTAGGTATCACAGAACTAAATATTTTCCCATAGGCCACCATTATAACGTTCAGGCGAAAAAAAACCATGATCGCATCACTTTAGGTTTGGCATTCAAATATCTTTGTCAAGTATGGCCCTTCAGACAACTTTTTCTGAGCAGAAAACAGGGAGTCATGCAACAAATGAGAGAGAGAAAAAATGACACGAAGGGAAGTACCGGTCACTTGCACATATTTGTCAGGGAATTCCCAACAAAAACACACAAAAAAGTAAATTGTATTTTTTAGGTCCAAAAGTCATCAAATCATCCTCTTTTTTATCAGGATTATTCCACAATAATGCAAGATGTCATTAGCATGTTTCAAACGTTTATTGAAACAATATATTTTCCCCAAGACTGTTTATTTTTAGAGAATGCATCATTTCCGATGTGCAGCATTTCAAGGCGGGTAACTCTAATTCAAATATTTAATTCAGCGATACCTGCAATCCGCTTCTTACAACTATAATACAAATTTGTTGCATCTCAAACTAGTATAATATAAATGCCGTTATCATTCACACATAAGCCCTGTATTACAGACAAAAAATCATCTGTTAACTCGATAATAAAGGACCAGTGAGGGGTTGAACAGCAAACTAACCCCCGCACCATTTCGAAACGGTTTTGGACAGATTTTTTTCATTATAGCCGAGATGTTAATTTTTCGGCATGGCACATCCACCACAAAAAGTATTTTTTCACCATAGCTGAAATGTTAATTTTTCGGTATGGTACATCCATAAATGTACCACCGCAAAAAGTAGGCCACAGCTCGACTGTCAAAGATTGACTTAAAATAGTGTTTGTCCAGATATAAATCTAAATTATTTCTTTTCGCGTTATCTCCGAATGCATCGGGGGCGCGGTGGCTCAGTTGGGTAGAGGTGCAGGCTGCAAACCGAGAGGTCCTCGGTTCGATTCCCACCTGCGGCAACCGCGTTGTGTCCTTGGGCAAGACACTTCACCCCCATTGCGCACGTGGGGGCACGGTGGCGTTGTGTACTAAGGCGTACTGCACGTCGATGATGCACCTGTCTTCAACCAATGCTAACCCTGCTTGTGTGGAGTTGGTATGTTGGGGAGCTGACAGTTGCTCGCCGTTGCTCGGTGGTTCACTCCGGGTACTCCGGCTTCCTCCACCCGTAAAACTGCCATGGTCATGATTAGCCATTGTGCAGAAATATGTGACCTTAAACAACAAATAAATAAATAAATCCCCGAATGCATTCCAATGATTTCGAGATGGAATTTTTCAATAAGGATACGATTCTCTAAATCGATGTCTCTATTAACCCTTTACCTAACACGAAAAGCAGACACTTGTAAACAAAATTCTTGAACAACTATTTTTTTTTGTCTCAAAAACATAGGTTATGACCCCTCATTGGAACGAGCTCGACGAGCTCGTTCCAAAGAGGGATCATAACCTATGTTTTTGAGACAAAAAAATGAAAAAAAATCATGAAAATTAATTGACGACTTTTGTGAGTAGCGCTGGTCTGTTTTGACCCTTACGTTGGGTACAAGGTTAATTTATCGATTCTCTGAAATATGACCCATTGCATAACGTATCTCAGTTCGTCAGGATCGTAGGAACAGGAAAAGCAGGGGCAATCCAGTTCCCAACTTTTCCTTAGAAGAGTTGAGAAAGAGAGGGGAGAGACTATTGGTTAACTTTCTCTTTGTCAATATATTTTAAATACCACCACGACGACCACCACACTTACAGAGATAAACAGGTGAGGAGTGAGACTGCTCACAACGCAAATGCAGTCACCTGGAATTTGTATTTTTATTTTGACTTCCGGTATTATTGGGAACTATCATGGAGTGGATATTTTGAGTTTTGTAACTTTTTTTCCTGTCATTATATCAACCGTGTGCGCATCGTGACATATAATATAGACACTGTCCTTCCCATTAATATAAAAGTCTAAGGAACGAAGATTTGCTTAAATATTTTTTGTGAAGATTAAAAACTTGCAAATTACTGTAAATACACATTTACTAAAGATAATCTTAATGGCGGATTGTATGTGAATAGTTTCTTTCTAATTATCATAAAAGCCAAATTTCCTTTTGTAACTGTTAATAAACGTAAAGAGCTGACAGCTCAGAGAGCTGTCTGTTGTTTTAGTTTATTAAAAGTAACAAAAGAAAACTTAACTTTATTTTCTACTGATGTCATAGGTGTTTCCTCAACAATTACTTTCTTCTTAGTTGGACCTTCCTCGCCCGTCTGATAATTTCAGGGGAGATAAATTTATCGAAACCTGTTTTCATGGCGAGAAAAGTCAGGGATGTAAGGGGAAATTTGTCTCCTGTTCTTCCAGAAATAGTAGTGAGATAAGAGTTACACGGATTTTGGCTAAACGCAATAAACAAAGAAGTGTTTATTCATTCTGACACCTCGACTTTGAATAATTATAAGTGATATTCCGACTGCCTGGACTGACCTTTAATTACATACGGAGTAGTTAAATGAACAATAAACGCTAATTTGAAAAATTACTTATTTGAACCAATTATTTGCTTCTCAATTTGACCTTCCTCGCTTGTCTAATAATTTAAAGGGAGATAACTTTATCGAAAGTCATGCCGATATTAGTCAAGGTTGCCCGCGTTTTATAGGTGTGAAATTGAAATCTGAAACTAAAAGGCTGGCTAATTTGTTGGCACTTTAGTTGAAAAATCTAAGATAAAGCTATCATCATCACCATTATGTTTAACCCTTTCAACCCCAGAGGCCGTTTTTTTCGGCCGGGTCACAATCTACGTCATAATGTCATGAGATGCCTACAACTTAAATGTGTGGTGTAGACCAATCAATATTTTCAACGTGCAGCCTTTGGGCTGCACGTTGAAAATATTAATTGGTCGAACCCCAAATAACGAAGTTAAGCAACGTCGAGCCCGGTTAATCCTCGGATGGGTGACCGTCTGAGCGATCGATTCGGACTCCCGCGCTGTGTCTTTGGGCAAGGCACTTAACCCCCATTGTCCACATAGAGGCACGATGACGCCGTGTACTAAGGCGTACTGCACGTCGATGGTGCGCATGTCTTCAACCAATCTAACCCTGCCTGTGCTGCAGTTACGATGTTGGGGAGCTGGCAGCTGCTCGTCGTTGCTCGGTTGTTCTCCCCGGGTAATCCGGCTTCCTCCACTCGTAAAACTGCCACGGTCATGATTAGCCAATTGTACATAAGTATGTGACCTTAAACACCAATAAATAAATAAATAACCCCAAATAATAAATATGGACTCTTCCAATTGCTGCCATTGAACTGACATGGAAGATACCACCAGGGTTCAAAGAGTTGAGTACAAACCGTTGTACTGGAGTCCCGCTCTTGTTTCTAAAGCCTTTTTTTCGACTCGTCCAGATGTGGTCTTAGAAACAAGAGCTCGACTCTATTACAACATTTTGTACATCAACACAATGAAGGTAATATATGTGTATCATTAGGTATGTCATATCACGCCCAAGACGCGCACTTACATTGCATTAGCAGCAATAATCGTGGCTTTTCGCAGTTCAGTAAAATCTGCTTATATTGTAATAATACTCGATCTGATTAAAAAATACGAAGAAAATGCAATGGACCGATTGTCACGCTTCTCATTGAGGGATTCAATTCAAGTCACGGAGAATCTAAATGATTGACAGATATTAGTGTCGTCTGCTGGGATTTGTTCGTTATTTTTTGCAGAAGAGCGAATGTTTGGGTCAACGATTTAAATACAAATGGCGCTGAGTTGACAGTGTGCCTCAGTATTTTTCAAATATGTTTGCACTGGCAAATAAGTTTAGTGTTCTTGTTTTCTTACTTGTAGAAGACGAATTGTTGCTTCAAAGAAAATAGAACAAAATTAAGTATTTTAAGTACTTGGTAGATTTGAACTTATTATTAACATCACAGGAAAAAGTTTTTCTTTTCGAGAAATGCCATAAAACCGACCACTCTAGGTAAATGTCATGGAATATTAACGATCATGCGAAGTGAGACGAGAGAATCCGATTTCATTGCGATGCTCTCGAAAGGCGCCAGAAACTCAGCGACGCTGTTGCATGCGAAAAAATACGCGTCGTATATAGTCTAGGATATAACACGGGAAAATAAGCTGCAATCATGTGATAAATATAGTTTTTTATCACCCTGGGGTTTCAAGATCTCGCTCTGTGCAATCGGCGAGTTCAGAGGGACGAGTCGATATAGGGCCCAGGGACGATGTCGAGATTTCAATATACCATCTCGGACACCTCCCCCCCCCCCCCCCCCCCCCCCCCGTGCTAATTTATCTTGCTATATCTCCTCTGAAATGACCAAACAGTGAGTTAAAGAAGGAACTATTTTATAATGCGGAGAATAAACCGCAGCGCTGTCGCTATCCATGAGTGATTCGCCGGATTAAAAAGAATTAACGAAGCTTCCGTCTCACTTAGAACGTAAAAAAATGAATTCCCGAGTGCGCTTGGCATTGTTATCCACATTAAATCAGATTTATTGATTTAATAAGTACTACTTTTTTTTAATTATATCAATTTAATCTGTCAAGGTATACGGATCGCATAGTGTGGTACCTAAACAAGACAAAACACGCAAAGACGTGAGAAAATATCTGTTCCATTGTTATCTTTTGAGTATAAAACGCTGTTTTCGTGTAACAGATTCCCTCACAGACACCAGCAGTACACGCAAAGAAATGCATATTTATTTCAATTTATTTTTCAGTCGGATGGAGGAAAGCTCCGTCCGTCCGTCCGTTCGTCCGTCCGTCCGTCCGTCCGTCCGCCTGTCCGTCCGTCTGTCCGTCCGTCCGTCCGTCCGTCCGTCCGTCCGTCCGTCCGACCGACCGTCAGTCCGTCCGTCCTCTCTCTCTCTCTCTCTCTCTCTCTCTCTCTCTCTCTCTCTCTCTCTCTCTCTCACACACACACACACACACACAAACAAACACACACACATACACACACAAATTCCTTTTTATTTACTTTGGTTGGAACGCGGTGGCAAAAAGGATTGACCTTTAAACCGCGAGTCCACGGTTCGTTCCTGACCAGCGGCAACTGCGTTGTGTCCTTGGCCAAGGCACTGCTTCTCGCTGATCACCGAAGTTAAGCAACATCGAGCCCGATTAATCCTCGGATGGGTGACTGTCTGAGCGATCAATTCGGACTGCCGCGTTTTGTCCTTCGGCAAGGCACTTAACCCGATTGTCCACATGGGGGCACGGTGACGCCGTGTACTAAGGCGTACTGCACGTCGATGGTACGCATGTCTTCAACCAATCTAACCCTGCCTGTGCTGCAGTGCAGAGTTACGATGTTGGGGAGCTGGCAGCTGCTCTCGTTGCTCGTCGGTGGTTCTCTCCGGGTATCCGGCTTCCTCCACCCGTAAAACTGTCGCGGTCGTGATTAGCCATTGTGCATAAGTATATGACCTTAAAACACCAATAAATAAATAAATATTGGCCAAGGCACTTAATCCTAGTTTGTCGTTGGGCACAGTGGTGTACTGCACGTCAATGCTGCACTTTCCCTCATTCGCTGTTAACTCTGTTTTTGTGCCGTATTGGTAAGATGGACAGTCTGACATTTGCTGACCGCTACTCGAAATAATATTAGTTATCCTTGTGTTTTCCAGGATGTATGGGAATTTACACCGGTCTGGGAACTCATACACCCTGAGGCAAAGCCGAAGGGTGTATGAGATCCCAGACCGGTGTAAATTCCCATACACCCCAGAAAACACAAGGATAACGGATTTATTTCCGAGAATTTTGGTGTACTTAATACTATAACCTAAATTGTGGGAAAAACTGACAGAAAATGTGAACTTTGTAAGTTTCTTTATAAAACCAGACAAATATGGATGTCATTGGAACTGGTTCAATGATCCAGTTCCAATGACATCCATATCTGTAATATTTTATTACACATAAATATGAAGTTTCTCGAATTTTTATTTTTGTTCTAACAAAACCGAGCAGAAGGTACAAATTAATAATTAAAAATGGGTACTTTTTTAGCCATATACCCTGCTATTGTGTATTCGTGTTTTTACACCGTGGTTAACCACGGTGTAAAAAAAAAGCTACTGTGGATTGCAAGTTACACCGTACCTCTCAGCCATCAAAATGCAGTATTTTGTTGCATTTGGAAATAATTAACCCTACAGCCCTCCAAATACAAAATAGTTCACTGATCTATCGTGTAAAAGTTTTATGTAGGACGGTAACATTCCCAAACATATTGATTTAAAAGGGTGAAGGTCAAAAACGAACGTATTTACTTCTGGCCAAGCAATCTCTATCGCAAAACAACTGAATTGCTGGAACAATCTTTGGTCACATGTCGAAAAGTGTTTCCACAGCCGCAATCTTGGGAGCGGAAGTTGCTATAAATAACAATGCTCGACCATAAAAATTTCTCGAAAATTTTTAAGTTCTCAACGCCTCGCAATCACCAATTGCATTTTAAAGAACATACTGTAATGTCCTTGAAAAATGAATAGGACGATGTTCACATTTTTCGTGGCAATACAAATTGAATATTTTCAACCTACTTTGATTATTATTGACAAAAAACATTGCCCGAGATTGGTGAGTTCATATAATGTTATTAGTTCTCGTGCTAGGTTAACGACATGACGTTCGGTGAAGTGAAACCTGTTACGCTGTGACTACAGTCACAGCGTAACAGCTTTCGCGTCATCAAACGTGATGGATTGGGAGGAGTTACCGCGTTGATTGACTTGACGTCATCTTAGAGGAGAGTGCAGTTTGAGTAGTTGGGGGTTTTCACTGAAGTCCAGCAATCCTGCTGCATAGAGAACAATCAGATTAATGTACATTTCCTTGCTTTATTTAGTGAACAGGGGGGGGGGGGGGGGGTATCCGATGTCCCTATCAGACACCTCATTGCACGTCCAAATATTATGCAAAATGCTTCGACTCATTGTGTAAACCGTGTATAAAAGGGCTGTAGAGGAGAAGAGTGCTGAGAGACAGGTTGAAATTAAAAGGAACAATCTGACAGAGAGGTCACATTGAGGGTCGCTGAGTATCAGAGGCTTGAGAAAGAGCCAGAGAGAGAGAGAGAGAGAGGCTGACATTGAAAAGAGGTGTGACTTAATTATTGGAGTTAAACAATAGGCCGGTGGTTGGTATCTGGGATGGCCACGTTAGACACCTTTTCCAAAACCTCTCAATTTCAACGACCACACTGGTGGCATTGATGCATACCTCCTAAAGTTTGATAGGTTTGCACCAAATATATATTCAGTGGCGAGAGAGACTCATGGGGAGTTAACTGGAAAAGCTCTGCGAGTGTTTGCCGGCATACCCTTGTAGCAAGCACGTGATTACAGTGAGTAAGGAGAGTTCAGAGGAGAACTTTGAGGGTGTGAGCCAGATGAGGGGGGGGGGGGGCATTTTTGAGTATGCGCCGCGGGCCACGCGATATTTTGATAGCTGGGACGATCTGTGAGACTTTCGAGAAAAAGGAGAGGGCCGTGTTTTGTCAGACAGTTGGGCCAGAAAATAGTCCATTCGTGATGCCATTTGGCAGGGTGAGCTTCTGTTAGAAAGGAGGATGGTCTCCAAAAACATAGCTAATAAACCCTTGTTGGAAGGAGCTTGTTGGGAGTTCATAGGCTTTGTTTTTTGATGCAAAAATTGAAATAATAAAATTTGAATTGTGATCTTTGTTAATAACGTGGGTCGGATATCTCAGCTGTGTTAGGTGAAGGTTTAATGCCGTAACTACAAGTGTGTCTGTAAATATGTTACTTTTCTGTGGGTGGGATGTGGTTTGGTTGATTTACTTGTTTTTATTTTTATTTTTTTTCATTTTATTTTATTTTATTTTTTTTATCTTTTACCTTTGTTTTGATTTGTTAGGTTTTTCTTTGAGGGGGGGGGGGGGGGGTTCTTATTTATTACTAATTTTATCAGGGGGTTGGGTGGTGAAGCCTCTCTAGTGCTATACTTAAATAACTGATAAGAAAGACATCAATTTGAAATTTTCGGAAGCATCATCTATTGGGTAGGGTTACGTGTAAACAAAGCGTTGTACCGAATTCTTCCTTTGTACAACTGCAAAATGCGCAACGTGATGACGGCAAAGATTGAACAAGTCTTCAATACAATATTAAATGTTTCCACAAATTAAAATATTTACTTTGCCATTGAGCTTGTGTACATACAAAATATTTAGTATTTGCTCAAAGATAGATCGATTCATGTCCACGTATAGATTTTACCACAATATTAAACTTCAAAGCCGGCTACCCACGTCGCTGAGCATGAAATGTTACCAGTCGGGAGCAGGTGTGTCGTTATGTACAAATATGTTGAGGTTTCAAAAAAGCAGCGAGATGAGTTAAAGCGAAATTATAACAGTTACAGCTTGGATCGAAAGAAAGTGTAGGTAATGGAAGAGTGATGCGCCAACAACTTGGGCGAATTTAACCCGATTGGCTGACAGACAGATGGGTTGTCATTTACAGAGAAAGACCAGCACATCGTTATATAGAGAGTATTACCATTATGTGGATGTCCAAAATATATATCCGAGTCGAGCTCCGGGTTCTAAGGGCAGATCACGACGAGTCGTGATCTACCCTTAGAACCCGGAGCGAGACTCGGATACATATTTTGGACATCCACATAATGGTAATAATCATTTTATCTTACAATATATTGGGGATAAGTCAAGAATGTAGACGAATATATAACGAACTATTTATTCGTACGGATGAATAAAAAGAAAAAAATGGAACTCACGCGAAAGGAACGTGCTTGTATCCGTCCCCCTTATACAAATATCAAGGGATAAGATACACGACAGTTGCGGAGTTAACCCTTTACCCAACGTAACGGCCAAAACCGGCCAGCGCTATTCTCAAAAATCGCCAATTAATTTTCAAAATATTTTCATTTTTTGTCTCAAAAACATAGGTTACGACCCCTCGTTGGAACGAGCTCGTCGAGCTCGTTCCAACGAGGGGTCATAACCTATGTTTTTGAGACAAAAAATGAAAAAAATTAGTTATTCAAGAATTTTTTTTGCAAGTGTCGTCTGCTTTTCATGTTAGGTAAAGAGTTAATAGAGACAAACTACATGTTGATTGTAAGATAAAAATATTAAACAGTTGAAACTCAGAAATATTAATCTGACATTATAAGAGAAATTGAGATTTTAAGGAGATAATCGCGGACAGGTGAACCTTAAATGTCCTTGCAGAAGGTTTCATGTGGTCACGATTAGCCATTGTGCAGAAATATGTGACCTTAAACACCAATAAATACCAAATAAATATAGAAGATTCCATGGTACATTGACTTGACACATTTTGCCTCAGGCTTAACGTTCATCTTAGGGGAGGTGCAGCGGATGCGAACGCACCTCCCCACAAAATTGGGAGTTCCACTTGAGGGACTATCTCCCATTTGTGATTTGAAAAGTTTGATAAAGTTGGGCGATCTCACTTACCCCGATACATCATACTTTCTGTGGCAAAGCCATGTATCGTGATAAGTTGTATTATTACCAATTTATAGGGCGTTCCCTAGTACATTAACAAAGTTTAACACGGCATTACAAGAAAGTAACGTTCAACTTACAAAATAAATATCTCAACAGTTCTGAGAATATTAAATCTCCATAAATATCTCAACAGTTCTGAGAATATTAAATCTCCATAAATATCTCAACAGTTCTGAGAATATTAAATGTAGTTGTCACTGTGTTGGCAGCCCTTTACCTGAGTATAATTTTATTACAATCTGGTGATATTGAACCAAATCCCGATCCTTGCTCCACAAGGTCACTCACTGAAGAAAATAATTTGAAAGTGTTTCACCTTAATATTCAAAGCTTAAAGCCTAAGTTAGATATTATCGAAAGCGAGGCATCATCAAATGATATTTTGGCGTTTACTGAAACATGGCTGCAGAACAACGATCCCACATCCGATATATTATTCCACGGGCTTCATGAACCATTGAGGCAAGACCGATCGTCAAGTGGATGCGGGGTTGCCATCTACTTAAAGAATACTATCTTCTTTCGACGGCGGCCCGATCTCGGGGTACAGAACGCCGAGTGTCTATGGGTTGAAATATTCAATAAACACAAGAAGTCCTTATTGTTAGGGGTCTTCTACCGCCCACCAAATAGTCCCCCAGAAATATGGGATGCCATATCAGCATCGATCGAAAAAGCCCGTGACACGTCAATTGCCGATTTGATTGTTACCGGCGATTTTAATGATAACCAACTAGTGTGCTCAAAAGGAGGTTTTGCTGACATAAGAAATGTTTTTAACTTGAGACAGCTTGTGAGTGAGCCAACCTGCTTTACGGAGTCGTCAGCCTCTCTGATAGATCTCTTTGCTGTAAGCGACTCGGTCAGGGTAAATGATTGCGAGGTCTTAGAACCAATCATCCCGTAAATGATACGCTACCACTGTCCGGTGTCGATTGAGATTGACTTTTCTAAATCTATCTCTTGGTCATTTAGGAGAAGGATATGGCTGTACTCTCGGGGTGACTATGAAGCACTTAATGTTGCCTTCGCCGACGTCGACTGGAATTCTCTTTTTGATAATAGATGCCTTGATACTATCACCTCTGACTTCACCAATAAATTACTCGACGGCGCATCTAAACATATTCCCAATAAAATAATTACTTCGCGACCGGACCAGCCGAAATGGTACCACAACGAAATCAGACTTCTGATAAGACAGAGAAAACGATTATATCGAATAGCGAAACGCAATGGCCTTCAAACTGCATGGGACAAATACAAACGTAAACGAAATGAAGTCGTATCAGCTGTCAGGAAAGAAAACTCATCGTATATTTCCAAAGTCCAAACTACATTAAGAAGCAGTGGGTGGTGGAAGACACTCAAAACGCTCATTTGCACAAATAAAGCAGTAACTGTCCCAACTCTTGTTCACCTAAATAAAATTTACTCCTCTAATACTGAGAAAGCTGAGGTCTTAAATGAGCACTTCAGCTCAATCTCAACAGTTGATGACAGGAACGCTTCCCTACTCAGCTCTTCATAAAACGCCCCACAAGTTATTGATAGTATCACTTTACAATCTAGTGAGATATACGAAGCTATGAAATCATTAAGGGTATCAAAAGCGTCTGGTCCCGATCTTGTCAGTCCTCGTCTTCTCAAAGAGTGCAAATCATCCATATGTGAGCCTCTCACAATCTTGTTCAATGTGCTATTGAATAACTCGTACTTTCCTCAACTGTGGAAAAAGGCAAATGTATCACCAGTCTTAAAAAAACAACCCTCAAACTCAATTACTAATTATCGTCCGATATCATTGCTTAGCTGCGTGGGTAAAATATTTGAAAAATGTGTTTTTAAACGGTTGTGGCAGTTTTTGGTCGATAATAATGTACTTAGTCAATTCCAATCAGGTTTTACGCCGGATGACTTGACTGTCCTCCAGTTGACCGACCTATATGACGAATTATGTCGAGCTCTTGATGAGGGCATGGGGGTTAGGGTAGTTTTCTGCGACGTCAGTAAGGCTTTCGACAAGGTATGGTACGTTGGTCTTATTCACAAGCTGGAGAGAATCGGTGACGCGGGTGAACTACTGTCGTTCCTAAAATCATATCTTTCAGATAGGTCACAACGGGTAGTAATAGGATCCGATGCCTCAACATGGAGACCTATTAATGCTGGTGTTCCGCAGGGCTCGATACTCGGTCCCATACTGTTTCTAATCTATATCAACGACATTACTGAAAACTTATTCAGTAATATACGTCTATTTGCTGATGATACTTCCCTGTATTTAATAGTAGAGAATCCCGTGCAAGTCTCAACTTTAATCAACCAAGACTTGGCCACAATTGAACATTGGGCCAAGACATGGCTGGTAGAGTTTAATCCCCATAAAACAGAGAGTATGTTGATATCGCGCAAAAACACCCCTGGTGCCCACCCACCACTATTCTTTAGGAAAACGCCGATGTCTGATGTAAAAAAACACAAACACTTAGGAGTCATATTAAACAGTTCTTGTACGTGGGACGATCACATTGACCACATCTGCTCCAAAGCTTGGGTTCGTTTAGACTTATTAAGAAAGCAGAAATTTAACCTCGATCGGGATGTCCTAGAAAAAATTTACTTTGCCTTCATCAGGCCATTACTCGAATATGCGGATGTTGCCTGGGACAACTGTTCTGCAACCGAAGCTGAAAAATTAGAGAAAATACAGATTGCAGCTGCGAGAATCATAACAGGGGCAACAGTTAGTTGCAGTAAGCGTCTACTTAATACTGAAACACGCTGGGACTCTTTACAAGAACGGAGGCGTAAACACAAATTGTTACAATATTTCAAAATGTACCATCGAATGTCGCCCCCGTATATTGCCAATAAGGTCCCTCCAACCATCTCATCATCAAATTTATCGTAAAATCTTCGGTCATGTAACAACCACAGAATTCCTTTCTGTCGGACACAATTATATCAGTCTTCCTTCATCCCCAGCGTTACGAAGCAATGGAACAGCCTGCCCATGTCTGTGCGTGAAAAGTCTTCATTGCCCAACTTCAAGATATTTTTAAGTGGTGGGAACCAAAGGCCTCCTAAGTTTTATAGTGGTGCAAAGTCCCGCAAAGCTCAAATTTACCACACCAGGTTACGTCTGGGTTGCAGTAGCCTCAGTTTCCATCTGTATTCAAATCACCTGTCGCCTACCTCTTTATGTCAGTGTTGGGTGTGTGAGACCGTGGAACACTATCTTCTCCACTGCCCAGTCTTCACAAATGTTCGTGATAATTCCATTAAGCTACTACCATTCCCAATTGACGTACCAACGCTTCTTTTTGGATCTGAATTTTTGAATAACCAGGAGAACCAGCTTGTTTTTGAAGTGGTTCACGACTTTATTTTATCAAGTGGACGTTTTCGCTAACTGTGAAAATCGCATTTCTCCAAAGATGAATCTTTCTCTGATCTCTTTTAAGTCGCTCTCTGTGTCGATCACACTGTAAAACATCTCTACCCCGCCCCATTTCCAAGTAAGTTGCATAGGCTGCATGTAATAATAGCTGTTACGATTATACAGGCAATAGTCATTGTCTTCAAGCTGTTTTTTCTGTTTTTCAGTCCTTTCTTGTCTCACTTCCCTTTACTCTTTTTTCCATCTTTCTTACTTTTCTCGCATTCATGGTTTAAGCAATATCAGGTATAGTCGTCATATGTTCTGACAACTCACGCTTAATTTCCTTTGCTTCAAGCTAACTTTGATCAGACTATTAGCCTTGCACTGGCTGGGGAATCGCACCCATGCACTGTTGTGTTCGTGGATGCGAGGCCCCACCCAGTTAGCTGGGCATCGGCTCAGACTATATTATAATTTCGAATATGGGTCATGATCTTAGGTAGCTTTGGACAAATTTAAGTAGTGTTTTTACCACCTCAGATAATTGATATATTTCATGGTTTAGGGAGATGACGCACATAAGCATTCAGCTTTTTGTCAAATCCCTCTATTATTCTGTTACTCTACATTGTTGAACAAATGTTATATATGACATTTTTAAAGATTAAAATATTGTTTAAACCAACTTACAAAGTCGCGTGATGTGTCGGGCCGTTATTTATTTATTTTTTTATTTATTTATTTATTTATTTATTTATTTATTTATTTATTTATTTATTTATTTATTTATTGGTGTTTTAAGGTCATATACTTATGCACAATGGCTAATCATGACCATGACAGTTTTACAGGTGGGTGAAGCCGGAGTACCCGGAGAAACCACCGAGCAGCGACGAGCAGCTGCCAGCTCTCCAACATCGTAACTCTGAACTCTGCGCCGCGGCACAGGCATAGATAGATTGGTTGAAGACATGCGCACCATCGACGTGCAGTACGCCTTAGTACACAGCGTCATCGTGCCCCCATGTAGGCAATCGGGGTTAAGTGACTTGCCCAAGGACACAACGCGGGCGTGCGAATCAGTCGCTGAAATGGTCATCCATCCAACTACTAACCGCGCTCGACGTTGCGTAACTTCGGTGATCTGACGAGAAATGGTTATCGCGACGCCACCGCGCCCCCGCCAGGCCGTTAATGAGTTGAATATCTCATTAACAGCCCGACACGTCAAGTGACTTTTGTTCCTCGCTGTCCTACACTCGAAAATGGAAACAGTTTCCAGAAATGGTTTCAACTAGTAAACAATGTGATTTTTATTTAAATTATTAAATATGTAAAATGTCCAGCAAAGATAGTTCCATAAGAACAAGCAGCTGTATACAGTAAGTCTGCAGACATTTTAAGCCTTTATTCCTGACTTAAAAGCGGTAAGTATCGGGTCTGTTTTTAAGTTTTCTAACTTCATTGCAATTGAAAGAGTACCGGTGTCGATCACGTGATAATCATGTGACACCAGTTTGTTTGAGACCAGACGATAATATCATTTGCCAAAATTGAAAACGCTAAAAACGTCTCAATCAATCGAAGTGAAGGAAGACCATTTAGCTGATTGTGTCTGCCATGAAAGGTGCAGAGTCAAAACTTTCTCAGAATCGTAGTGGTAATACTAGTAATAACATGACTCTGTCGGGCCTTGTGGTTTATTAACGGTCCAACAGGCGTGAATAACAGTCCTTCAGCTTATTAACGGCCCTCGACTTCGTCTCGGGCCTTTTATAAGCTGTCGGGCTGTTATTCACACCTGTTGGGCCGTTAATAAACCACAAGGCCCGACAAAGTCATGTTATTGTTATATTAAAACATTTTAAATATACAGAGGATATCTATGTTGTTTTTGTGAATATCGGGACTTATCTCTTGAGTGTGGACCTGAAAATTTTATATTCCACCAGCGCTTACTTCATGTTCATCCGATATTCACTAAAACAGCGTAAATTTTCTTTTTATTACATGCTACGTGACATTTTAATGCGCAATATTCAGCCCAATTAGATTGGAAAGAGTTTCAAGACAATAACAAAAAGCTGCTGATAGTTCCTTCAAGGCGACGTTCAAGGTGACGTCATGCGCCGAAGCGTAACGTCATTTAGGAGGCTACTGAAATAATTCATCACGTGGACCTGAAAATATTATTTTTCACTCGCGTAAGCGCTCGCGAAAAATAAAACTTTCGGGTCCACACTCATGAGATAATTATCGACACTGACTAAAATAGAGTAGATTTTCTTTTTTATTATATGCTACGAGACATTTCATTCCACAATATTCAGCCCAATTCGATGAGAAATGCGTACGTTTCAAAACAATAACAAAGATTAGCTGATCGTTCATTCATGGCGACGTATTGCGGCGTAGCGTGACGTCATGTAGGAAGCTACTGGGGAATATTTCTCGATATTTACCGAGTCGATAGGTACCAAGAAATATCTTTTAGATAATTTGCGATAATTCACAGGCTATCATATAATAAAATAATATAATAACTTAAAAATATATAAATTTAAAACATTTTACATATAAAAAGTATCAAAGTGCCTAGGTGTTTCACAGAATATACATATATATGGAAAATAAAGTATAAACTTTATCGATCGATTTTGTATGTATATTTTCACATTTTAAATATAAAAACGTATCATCAAAGTGCGTAGGAGGTTCACGGAGACTAGTTGCGTGGTCCTAGTGTCACAGGCCCTATATGTTATACACCGACCTTATCGCTGTTAATTTCTGCCGGAATCACATATTAGCAGAATTACATGGATAGATAGGCCCTCTAATATAATTTTTAGCCGAAATGATTTTAGAGATTATTAGTTACCCCGTGTCTGATCACGTGGTGCGGGTTTTTACCTACCAGAAGCCAGCCGTATCCCATGAGGCCTTCGGTCTCATGCCATGAGACCTTCGGTCTCATGGGATACGGCTGGCTTCTGGTAGGTAAAAACCCGTACCACAAGGCCTCATGGGATACGGCTAGCTTCTGGTAGGTAAAAACCCGTACCACGTGATCAGACACGGGGTAACGAATTTATCTATTGACTTTCCATTTTAGAAGTACAATCTATTTCATGTGTGAACACACACAGCATGAGATCTTTTATCTTCCATTGTTGAGCCATACAGGTTTCTGAGGAATTTTTGTGCAAAAGAGTTTTTGTGAAAATATGCCGATATAGTATAAAAAAATTATTGAATTTCATTTTTTCTTTTTTGTCTCAAAAACATAGCTTATAAACCCCACATTGGGGGGTACTCGACAAGCTCATTCCAATAAGGGGTCATGAGCTATATTTTGGAGGTAAAAAAATTAAAATATAATACATGTACACTGTAAAACTGGAATGACGCGTCTTCTACGGGGTATGGACAATTTGTAGATTTCGGAACGAGGCTTCCACTGGGTATGGGAAATTTGTCAGTGGCTGGGCGGACGTATCGTGGGTTTCAATGAATATGGTCTCATACCACGTATCTATCAACCAATCAAATCAAAAAATTCACTTTAGTCAATAGATAATGGTCCTTTTAATTCATAGTATTTCGATCCGAACTGTGCGTGACTGAGCGCGTGTCGAAGTGAGAGATTTTGTAAATACCTGCTCCTGACCTTCCATGGATGTTAAGATAATCTGTTAAACTATATGCACCCTCACACACAAAATCAGAAAGAGTACACAAGAAACATAGATCATCTTCTTGACAAAGTGTCAAGAGGGATATGCGCGAGTGAAAGACACATTATGACCAACTCTTAACCTGCCGATAACTTAGCTCTTAAAGCAGAGGGAGGCCACCAAAAATTTGCAAGACGAGACGTGGGGATGGATGGGTCTCTTGAGTACGCCAAAAAATGTGCATTTCCAACTTGTGCAAATTTTTGAATTTTTAAAAAATATATCAATATATCAGCTAATATATACCATCATTTGTGTTTCAAACCTTAAAGATGATGTTGTACATCACACTCTTAACATAAATACAACATCAGGAGGCTTTATATGTGAGAATATTGGGCTTAAACTGGGGAAATGTCACACGTTAGTAGGGGGTGGGTGTCTTGTTCGAAATGTAGAACATGTGCAGACAATATTTTGGGAACAATTCAAATGAAAATTTGTTCCCGTATATGTACACCTGCTCTGGCCAAGCCTGATAATGAACAGCTTGTCATTTGTAGATTGGGGCCCACAACAGCCCACAGAGGTTTAAATTGGTGGTACCAGTTTAACCCTTTACCTAACATGAAAAGCAGACGACACTTGCCAAAAAATAACTTTTTTTTTTTTCATTTTTGTCTCAAAAACATAGGTTATGACCCCTCATTGGAACGAGCTCGACGAGCTGGTTCCAATGAGGGGTCATAACCTATGTTTTTGAGACAAAAAATGAAAAAATAATAAAAATTAATTGGCGATTTTTGAGAATAGCGCTGGTCGGTTTCGGCCGTTACGTTGGGTAAAGGGTTAAGAACATTATGAAAAACCCCTAAAGACAGCTCTGCCTACTAAGTTTATAAGCTTATTTTGGATTTTAATCGGAGAGTGGGGGGGTGCATGTCTGAGAACGGTAGTAAAAAATTTGCACGTAGTGGGTGGGTGGGTGTAAAAAGGAGCCGAATAAAAAATAGGACGTCACGTCTTGCAAATTTTTAGTGCACCCCCACCCCCCACCCCCCCCCCCCCCCACCACCCCTTGCACAAAGTGAGTAAAATATGATTGCTGAAATGAGAAAAGGTAACGATAATGACGTTTATCACATGATCACCCTCAAATAGTTTATTTCGGAAAATATCGTTCACAACACTCTAATATGGGAATGACGTCAGAAGTCAACGACGCAACGTTTTGAGTGAGTTGGTTTCGGAAGTAGAATGGAATTAATCTTCTCTTTTTTTTCATAAACATTCTGCCAAATACAAATAGCAGACGACATTTGAAGAAAACATATACTGGGTAACTAAATATTTTCATTTTTGCCTCGAAAACTTGGCTTGTGATCCTTCATTGGAACGAACTCGACAGAGTTCCTTCCATTGAAGGAGCATTAGCTATGTTTGGAGGCAAAAATAATAAAATATATATAGATGGAGATTTCTGTGCACAGCGTACTTGTGAGTTTTAGTTGTCCCGTTAGATAGAAGGGTTACATTACACATTATTTGATAAAAAAGAATCCTCAATTCGCCACGATTTTACATGGAATCAGGACTCGTTAGACATCTTTTATTTCTTTTAAAATTGCTCCGAGGCCAAATGTTTTACATTATAAGTTATTGTGATGAATTGACGGTAACATGATCTGAGGTTTGCGGCTCGCAGCTTATGTTCAACCGAGACGCGTCGCGTCTTGGTTGAACATAAGCTACGAGCCGCAAACCTCAGACCATGTTACCGTCAATTCATCACAATAACGCATGTGTTCCATAGGACATTACCCATAGCCCAAAACCTACATCGTGAAACACAAGAGGTGGTTTATTTACTAAACTTGCGATCGTTAAAAGTTGCCTTGTTCGTGTATCCACGACGGCACTGGATAAATAATCAATAAACCAGATAAACTCATTCCATCTTAGTTCAAACATCCAGAAACATGAAGCGGCTTGCTAATCACTTCGTTGATGAAGCAGTTACGAAACGAACGACGTCATTGCAAATATTTCGTGTTGTGACGTCAGACGGTAACATTTGCCACTTGAGCCGTAAACATGGAATATACTAAGCGAGCTCTCGTCCAATCAGAGGAGGAGGATTTTAGTCTTATTGGACCATGTAATTATATAGGGCTAAGTCTTTTGTACTCCTAATGATGGTAGTATTTTGTCAATCTCTTTTATTTATTTACAATTTTATATATTTATTTTATAAATTCTATTTATTAGTTTATTTGACCTTAAACATCAATAAATAAATAAATAAATTAGTTTATTTTTTATTTATTTATTTGGTCTGAACAGTTTGTCAGGTTTGAGAGTCGTGACAAATCGGATTACCAGGGAGAACCGTCGAGTAGCATAGCACTTACTGTTAGATTTTCAATCAATCGAGACACTTTCGGAGTTGGAATCCAAATCACATTGGTTGAAACACGGGCGGCGGAGCCGGGGGGGGGGGGGGGGGGGGCACTCCACTTTTTTCACCAATTATATGTACCCGAACTGCATTTTCCGATATAACATACACAACCCCTATGGTGACTATGCATCGCCTATACTTATAATATAATAACACTTCGGCCGGCTGCTGATTTGTCGCGGTTCTCGTATGAGAAGGCCTTGGTTACCCATGTTCTACCAACTGCCTCCCCCTATTCCTGCGCTTCTTCTCTCCTCCCAACACTCGGAGACGAACTGCTTGATGACATCCCTTGCCCCATTCTTCCCAATCTCTCCGATTAGTATATTATCCCTCTCCTTTGAGTCGCCCCCTAACCACATGTTCTTCATTCTCCCATCCCATTTCTCCATTATACTCCCCGTGAATTTGTTCTTTTAGACTGGTATTTTGGGCATTCTATAAGAAAGTGTTCCAGGTTCTCCACCAAGCCCACGTTACACATCTGGCACTCCTTTTCACTGTGTTTCCCAATTTTTCCCCTCAGCTCCAGGGACCGCGACCTCAGCTTGAACAACAGTGACCCCCCCCCCCCCCAAAGGTGCCATCAAGGTACTCTTCAAAACCAGGCTTCTCTTTATCACGCAGGCCACCCAAAGATCTCTTTGATTTGACCCTCCCTCGCCAATTACGGTTACAATCCTCCATGACCCTTTCTCTGACGATCTTTTTGCCCTGGTTTGCCCCAACGTCAAGGTCCGAGATCTCCATTGAGTAGTTTTCTACTAGCTCTCTCACTTGGACCATCCACCCCGTCTTGATATTTGAGTTGAAAGTTCTCAGGAACATTACTTTACACCATCGGCTATCGGGGAGATTTACCAAATAATTAAGATAACCGAGTTTCAATAGGTCTATCCTGTCCTTGATCCTCATCCACCCAAGCTCGCCCCTGATTGCTTCTAGTGCTGCGGCATTACTCGAGCCTGTTATCCATCGGCCTGCATCGTTTTGCAGGATTTCCAAGCTCTTAACAGCTGTCTGGTTTTGGGGTATAACTTCCGTACCGTATGTTATACTAGGCAGACCCACCATTTCCCAAATAGTTTTCCCCACGAAAACCTTATTGAAACTGTTTCTCCCTATAAGTTTCATTTGGTTAAGGATTCGCTTCCCCTTCAGAATCAATTTATTTGTGTGGTTTCGGTAGATGCCTCTTCCTGTGATGTTTATATTTACCCCCAGGTATTCATAGTCACTAGTCTCTCCTACACTAAGAAGTCTACTGCTACCTTCCGGAATGCAGAACTCCCCCACTCTCCACCTTCGAGTGGGGTTCACTTTGCGGCCCACGGGTATAACTTTGCTCTTGCTTTCATTAAGTTCGAGTCTCCATTTGCTCCCATATTTCCCAACAATTCCCAGCATCTTCTCTAACCCCTCTTCGCTTTCTGACACTAGCACCATATCGTCTGCAAAAAATAGCCCTGGGATCTTCAAGTCACCAACTGCCACCCCCTCGTCGCTATGCAGGAGTTCATCTCCTAAACCTTTGATGTACAAAAAGAATTGGCGAAAGGATACACCCCTGTTTTAGGCCTATCTCCATAGGCACACGTTTTGTTGTAATGTTACCCAGGCTAAGTTCACTCTGTACATCTTTATACAATGCTTTCATAATCCCAACAAACTCGCCCTCCAAGCCCAGAGCCTCCAGCTTGCGCGACATACCCTCCCTCCATACTCTATCGTATGCCTTTTTAACATCCAAAAAGGCCATGAACATCTTTTTCTTTTTTGCTTTCGCGGATTCTGTCATTTGGGATAGCGTGAAAAGATGGTCAGTGACTCTCCTTCCCTTCCTAAAGCCATTCTGGATTTCTCCCAAAAAAACCCTTCTCCTCAATCACCTCCTCTAATCTCCCATACAGGACTTTACAAAAGACTTTTCCAATGTTGCTGCTGACAGAGATCCCTCGATAGTTATCCAAGACGTCTTTTTCCCCCTTTTTGTGAATAAATGTCACTTTACTTTCCCTCCACTCTTATATGACCACATTGATTTACAAGATTTTATTGAACAAAAATAGAAAGCTCCACATGGAGCGTAATATTTCAAAGGACGGTTTGAAAGTTATGATTAGCCCTTTGACCAAGAAGGCCGCCTTTCCGGCCAATGAACATGATACTTTATAAATTCATTAAATATGATAGCTGGTAAGTGAATGTGTGGGGAAGACCAATCAATATTTTCAACGGTCTGCCCAAACATAATGAATATGGCCTCTTCCAATTGCTGCCATTGAATTGATATGGAAGCTACTACCAGAGTTCTAAGGGTTAAATAAAAACAAAACAAAATAAATTCGCTGAGGTTAGTGTCTTAAATAGAGTGGGTTCAAGGGTGAGGGGTAGCGTATATAAGTTTATATATTTTGCATTAATACACCATTGACATCCCCCCACCCCCATCCCCACCCCCGAAGAAACAATATTTTTCATCCTACACCCTTGCGGTACCCAGTAGTTGGACAGCGTTTCCACACGAACACAACTCAAGTGACGGTGGTTATTGCCGGCATATTCTTTTTTCGATCTGAAATCTCACGTTAACCAAAGGATTGCGGTACAGAACCGGGGAGGCTTAAAGGTCACTTGAGCCCCCACCCCCACCCCCACCCCCACTCACACACACGCATACACATACGCACCTTCTTGACAGTCATACTACACGGTTACTCAATAAGTTAGAACATGAATTTTGTTGGGAAGGGGGAACAGCAAACTATTCGAACACTCATGAAGAGGAC
This sequence comes from Pictodentalium vernedei, assembly GCA_031216915.1. Classification (NCBI taxonomy): domain Eukaryota; kingdom Metazoa; phylum Mollusca; class Scaphopoda; order Dentaliida; family Dentaliidae; genus Pictodentalium; species Pictodentalium vernedei. The sequence continues at coordinate 74,083,767 of CM062295.1, read as the reverse complement.
ATTCCACTCAGGCAATTATTATATCGTAACAAAGAATGGAAAACCCATGCTAAGTTTCAAATGATGGACCGCTGCAGTGAGCCCGGACATCAATAAACCGAAAACCAAACCGGATGTCAATTAGAAAGATCTTTGTTAAATATATTCGCTGTGTCAATATGTATATCAAGTACATGATGAGATGAATATTATTTGCTTTTTTATATTTAACTTCTGAAGATTTTGGAAACGAGTATGGGGTGGGCAGGGGCGTGGCTAGAAGTTTCCGATTGAGGGGGGGAGGGGGTGGGGGTAGAGTAGTTAATTTCCAACTAGGGGAGGGGCTGGGAGGGGGAAACCCCTCCCGGTCCCTCTCCCTAGTTGGAAATTCACTACCGAGAAACATTTTGAAAATGAAGCCATGAAAGGGGGAATAAAATTGATTATAGTAAGTGAAATATCAACACATTTATGATAGAATTATTTGGTTGTTATTATTTGGTATTCTTCTGGGAACTGAATATGCGCTAAACAAATGTACAAGCTGAGAACTTCATCAGTGTCCTAACATTAAATCAGATCTTATGCAGGAATGATCAATTTTCGATGTTTCATCATTTTGTAACTGTGAATGATGGAATTAACTCAGGATAACGATTTTACATGATGTGATTTTCTTGAAGTGCATTTCGAGGATTTTTTTATTACGATACGTAAATGTACTATAGAAATCTCGTACCGATTGACATACATATTTATGAAGCTCGATATTGCGTACTCTATAGTTGTAAACAGTAACAGTTTGAATAATTGCCGAATTGAAATCGAGTTGGAATTTTCGGAAGTAAAGGATACATCAGCATCACCAAAGAAGCTCTAAAATCCAGATAGATAGAATTTCCACCCACTCGTGACTTGCCCTCCGAATTTCCAACTGTAGGAATTTTTTACCTGGAATGCCCCCCCCACCCCCCCCCACCCCCCCCACCCCCACCCCACAAACACACACACCTACCCCAGTCGCCACGTCCCTGTTTGAATTTTCCAGTCAACACACTCGTGGATTTCTTTATCTGCTTACATGTTTTTCCTCCCCGCAGATGCAGTCTTGTTATATATAGCAACGGTCGATCAGGTTGGTCAGCCCGAGATCCACGTCATATCCCCAATGTCAAAAAGCCAAGTGATAAAAACGTATTGTAAAAAAATAAATATTGTCAAAAACACTGGAACAGATGAATCTAAAATATTACAAAGCACAATTAGTTTTCTTCGGAGAAAAACAAAGATGGAAATTACGTTTATCATTTCACATTTAACTGGTAGAGTGCAATATTATATTTGGTCATTTAAATTTGTTGACATTTCTTTGCCAAGTTGTAATTTAGTTTAAACAGTATTTATTTGAAAAATCAAGTAATTAAAAAACAGAAGTATATTGCATACATTGAAAGTTCAACAAAGTAGGGCTGCACGGTATATCGATAAACCGATATATACAGGTATTCAAACCAATATCGATTGAATACCGGTGTAATTACAAAAATATGGGTTTATCGTCATTATTTATTTACCCACAATTTAATTTTCAAGATGTCTTGAGTTTTTTAACTGTAGCCCCGAATAAATAATATTATCCCTTTACCCAAGAATCCTCTTCATGTGCTCACGTAATATACAATTTCAGCAGTTGAAAAAAATAATTTTCAAAAATTTCAAGAAAAACTATATCATGTGACCCCTCATTGGAACGAGCTCGTTCCAATGAGGGGTCACATGATATTGTTTTGTAGAAATTTTGGGGGAAAATCTGATAAACTAATTTTTAAAATAATAAATTTTGATATCGTCTGCGTTGGGTAAAGGTTTTTCGAACCGCATCATCAATGCATGCTAATTCGTTCCGACTGTGATGCCTCAAGTCTCGATTGTGGTGCTAATGTTCATATATCTGAACAGTTTTCGATATACCGGTACACCGCGGTATTTTTTTGAATACCCATACCATTTATTCAGTTTTGAATATCGTGCAGCCCTAAAACAAAGGTAGAGATACATTTAGTTAGACCATAAATATTTGTGGATTTGATATCAAGCTGAGTAGTTTATGTTGGTCGTCTCCATGGTAGCCAAAATACAAAAAAAATACAAATATTATAATTACTTGTAGTGGGAGGTGAACTACTGTCAAGTCATGTAATATTTTATCTAATAATCATACACATTTTGGCTTGAAAACCGCGAGAAACGGTACGTATCACATAACGTGTTCCGATTCCGTATCATATAGACGACTTATTCTGATTCCGTATCATATCGACGACTTGATTCCGGGAACGCATTGGCCTATCATAACAGGCGTATGAATACATTCTATGTGCGTTTCGCTTACAAACCAAAACAAAGCTTCTTACAATTAGCCAATGACCCCCCCCCCCCCACCCCACACACACACCCTCACACCACACACGCACACACACACACACACAGAGTCTTGTCTACCCTACATACCGAGGTACCCCATTGTTTGTCCTTTGTGTAGACTAACGGTTTCTACCTCGTTTTGCCGGTACAGTTCTGGGGAAACCACCGAGGTAAAGGGTTTCTTTTGTCTTTTGTACCTCGGTAAGGCGAAACACGCAAACTCTTTTGTCTAGTTACCTCGTCAAGTTGGTAAGACAAACGCACACACACACACACACACACACACACCACCACCACCACCACCACCACCACCACCACCACCACACACACACGTAATAAATAGAAACTGCACAATAAAATATTACACACTTGTAAATTCAAGCGTATTATCATAGGAAGTGACATTGAAAGTAACTAATTTTACAACTGGAACTTTGAAAATTTGCGGTGACCGCGTTACTCATTGTTTATTAAAGTGCACAACAATATCGTTCCATGAAATATGGATTTTTAAAAAAAAATTTCTTCCCCAACATTATGTCCCAAGACTGTATTAATAATTTAAGATTTAATCTGTTTATGTGACAGAATTGTTAGATAAATGAATTATCATGATAATGTGCATGTCCTGTGATTTGTATCAGATTCTCGGTGGTATCCAGAACGGGATCACAACTCGCCGGCAAAGCCGTCTCGTTGAGATCCCATTCTGGACACCACCTCGAATTTGATACAAATCACAGAACATGCACATTATCATGATAATCTGTATGTATCATTACATGATTATACTATAAATGTTATTCAACTTTAAATGTATTAAGATGAAGAAGATAAGGGGATGTGTTGGATGTCATGTTGATTGGATCAGATGTATCAGCTAATTTGAATTCCGAATACCAACAGAGACAGATTGTCTTGGAGACGATGCGTACCAACATCCATGTAATCTAATGGCCTTAGCTGGTGATGATAACGACTGACTATTTAAGTAAACAGGTTTGTGGAAAAAAAATCGTCGAGGTTAATGGGAGCTTGTAATTTATAGGAGAGTTCCTAGGCAGTCTCCTATAAATAGTAACAAGGAAAATCCATACAGACTAAATAATTTCACTTCAAAGATAATATGAAGAACATCCACGAAATATGAAGCCTTTAACCCTTTACCCAACGCAGACGATATCAAAATTTATTATTTTAAATATCATTTTTTCATATTTTTCAAAAAATTTCAACAAAAACCATATCATTCGACTCCTCGTTGGAACGAGCTCGACGAGCTCGTTCCAACGAGGGGTCATATGATATGGTTTTGTTGAAATTTTTTGAAAAGTAATATTTTTTCAACTGCTGAAGTTGCAGTTGCATATTACGCGGGGGGGGGGGGGATTCGTTGGGTAAAGGATTGAACAAACATACGAATTCCTATGTTATGTCCTATCCATGAACAACGATATCGCCCCTTGAAAGTATAAAGGTGCCATTTAAATATATACAGGACACCATTTGAAAAACTGTCAATGAGATCATTAGAACATCTTTTAAAATAAAAACGCTTTAGTTTAACAACCTATACTTTTTGTAAAATTCCTGATGAAAATTAGGCACTAAGAATTCTGTTTCTCAGATTATTCCGCGCCAAAAGAGTTAATGAAAAGGGATAGTATTTGTATTGTATCTCACGATACACACACTGTTAATATAATGAACAAAAAAAAAGTTAAAGAACATCAAAATATGGTGAAAGGGCCGTTTTCTTATTTTTAAATGGGTTCAAACAGAGAATAATACTCAAACGTCCAAACCACATGCAGAGTTAATATATTCCCTGGTTATCTAGGAATCGGGAACGGGATTGAAATTACTCTCAGAACCGGGAACCGGGACAATTCCAGGGTAACATCAAGCAAATTTACGAGGGTAACATGACGCATTTATTTGAAAGATGATAATGGACATATTTCATTGGCAATCTCCCATCTCCAAATGAAAACGTTCTTTTCCTGAGATAAGTATGAAAACCCAAACCCGCTTCAATCACGTCTTTATTTTCAGAATAACTCGCATTATCACCTCTACCTTCTCCAGCATCAACACCCTCCTCTTCACTGCCGTCACCAGTCTCCTCTGCATTAAGTGGAGGAGACTGGTGGCGGCTGTGAAGCGAGGATGTTGATGTTGGAGGAGGTAGTGAACAGTGATACTAGTAATTTTGAAAATGAAGACAAGTTTGAACTTTGAAGCGGGTGAATAAGATCTTGCTGTTGAAAGGGAGGGGTGTCCTCCAGAGCTTGTTCAGAGCTACAGTGATTTGTTGAAAATGGTTCGTCAGAAATCAGGACTGTAAACATTTACGGCGTGGAAGGGTTGACGAAATCCTACAAAGTTTCAATTCAGAAAACTTCATTTCAATACACAAAAGGTGTCACGCTTCATTCCCGGTTCCGTGCTGTTGATTTCCCAGGTATCGGAGTCGGTTTTCAGAACCGGGAACCAGGGAATTCCCGTTCCCGGGATTAAACCCAAGTTCAAACATGTGGTGAACAATTGTGAAAAGCCAACTTCTGTATTTCTATGCTGGTCCACAGGAAAATGCGCGAAGTTCATGAAATAATGTGTACATTCGTCGCCTGGGTGCTAGAATGTCCTATGTCCCCTATGGGACATAGGACATTTTAGCACTCAGGCGACGCGATTGATGATACACTTTCGCTAACATTTCGAAATTACAATTTTTACATGAGATTCCTAGTCTATCAGTGTTAAATTTACTGATAACTTCAAGAAATTAAGAGGAGTAACTTTCCTTCAAATCTCTTCCAATGACGAAAATTGTCAGCCTTGGAAAAGGGTTTAGGTTGAAGTAAACTCAATCTTGATCGTACCATGCCATGTGCACATCTTTAGCATCGTGCGAAGAGGGACGTGGCTAGAGGTTTCCGATTTCGGGGTGTAGGGTGGTGAATTTCCAACTAGAGGGAGGGATCGGAAGGGGGAAACTCACTACCGAGAAAAAAATTTGAAATTGAAGCCATGAAAGGGGGCATAAATTTGATTCTAGTAACTGAAATGCCAACACATTTATGATAGAATTATCAGGTTATTATTATTTGGTATTATTTTGGGAATTGAATATGTGCTAAACAAATGCTTAAACTGAGAACTTTGAGTAATTCACACTGTCCTAACATTAAATCAGATCTTATGCAGGAATGATCAATTTTCGATGTTTCATCATTTTGCAACTGTGAACGATGGAATTAACTCGGGATAGTGATTTTACATGATGTGATTTTCTTGAAGTGTATTACGAGGATTTTTTTATTACGATAAGTAAACGTACTCTAAAAATCTCGTACCGATTGACATCATGCATATTTATGAAGCACGAAATTGCGTACACTGTAGTTGTAAATAGTAACAGTTCGAATTTTTGCCAATTTGAAACCGAGATGGAATTTTGGGAAGTAAAGGAGACATCAGCATCAGCAAAAAAAGCTCTAAAATCCATTTGGAATTTCCAACTACTCATGACTTGCCCTCCGAATTTCCAGCTATAGGAAATTTGGCCAGGATTGGGGGTGGATGACACATCCCCATACCCCACTCCCCTCCGCCGCCACGTCCCTGCGCCCGACGCACTCTGAGAATTAAAGAAATTGTATTTCCGAGGATCTATGCCTTTTCCATTTCTTTCCACACTGGACCGTCCCTTGATATGTCAGGTGCTTATTTATTGGGCATTTCATCCCCTAATGTTTCATTGGGAATCCTCTGGACCAGTGGAAGGTGCAGTTGTAACTATTATCCGCATACAGTGCGGCCGCCGTGGACTGGTCCTTACCACGGGTGAGCAATATTCCCATGGACGCAATAATATTGGATTTCGTACATGAATTATTGGAATAATCCTCAAAAATTTAATTATTGAGGCAGCGGGTACAACCCAGTGCTTTATTAATTAACATTTTGCTAATGAAGATTTTTATTATCTAGTAAACGCATGCTGATATCACTGAACCTTCATTTTTTAAAGATAAAACGGAGCCCTTAAGATTCTTTATTGGGGTTTAACGACACTTTCGACAGCCAGGGTCAGCTCGTGTCGGGCAGTTTCTAGGGAGCAGGAAGCGGAGTACCCGGAGAGAACCACCGAGAAGCAGCGAGCAAATGTCAGTTTTCCAACGTTCTAACTCCACGCATGCTGGGTTGGCGTTTGTTGAAGGCGAGGGCACCATCGACGTGCAGTACGCCATGATACACAGCGCCACCGTGCCCCCCCCCACCCCGCCCCCACGTTTGCAAACGGGATGAAGTGCCTTGCTCAAGGATACAACGCACATACCCCTGGTTGTGATCGACCCATGAACCTTTCGGTTTAACCATTTACCCAACGTAGCGGCCAAAACCGGCCAGCGCTATTCTCAAAAATCGCCAATTAATTTTCATTATTTTTTCATTTTTTTTTTTTGCCTCAAAAATATATGTTATGACCCCTCGTTGGAACGAGCTCTTCGAGCTCGTTCCAACGAGGGGTCATAACCTATTTTGTGTGATAAAAAATGAAAAAATTAGTTATTCAAAAATTTTTTTTGCAAGTGTCGTCTGCTTTTCATGTTAGGTAAAGGGTTAAAGTCCAATGTCGTAACAACTGAGCCACCGTGCTCCCTAACACTTAAGATAGTAAAACAAGGAAAAATATTTTCTAGAATTTTATAGTCCCACTCTGACAAGAGAGTTAGCAAACGGGATGAAATGCCTTCCTCAAGGATACAACGCACATACCCCTGGTTGTGATCGACCCATGAACCTTTCGGTTTAACCCTTTACCCAACGTAGCGGCCAAAATCGGCCAGCGCTATTCTCACAAATCGCCAATTAATTTTCAGTATTTTTTCATTTTTTTGTTTCAAAAATATATGTTATGACCCCTCTTCGAGCTCGTTCCAACGAGGGGTCATAACCTATTTTGTGTGACAAAAAATGAAAACAATTAGTTATTCAGGAATTTTTTTTGCAAGTGTCGTCTGCTTTTCATGTTAGGTAAAGGGTTAAAGTCAGTGTCGTAACAACTGAGCCACCGTGCTCCCTAACACTTAAGATAGTAAACCAAGGAAACATATTTTCTAGAATTTTATAGTCCCACTCTGACAAGAGAGTTAGCATTCAAAATGGAATTAGCCTGAAGGCGGGCGATTTTATCTTGCGACACACTTTTGGCTCTTTCGAGGTTTTTAGGGCAGCGGAAACAGAACAGAGTATCGTGTGATTTATAAAATGGCTCACAGACCTCCCTCTTCGGACACTAAATACCTTGGTGTGTGTTGTCAATTGAAACAGATAAAATATATCTATAGTTGCAATGATATAAAATATCACCTTTAGGCGGAACAAAAAAAAAATGTATGTCGTACTTGTCAAATATGATTTCAGTTGCTTGTGAGGACACAGGAAAACACCACCATGTCAGATACATCAAACAAATAACTGTTAAACCCAATATGTGGAACAAATGTAAGTACAATTCAAAATGTATTGAAGTAGGTAAATTACACCTCTCTAAAAAAACATCAAATAAACGGTGAGATGATGGGACGGAGGAAGGCTCCATGAGTATAAAGAGACTACACGATCAAGTCAATATAATTATGATAGTCTTTTCAGACTCCCAGCATGTTGTCAATTTATTGTGAAAACAATGTTATTGTTCGGGGTAATCGGAATTTTCTTTATCGTTTGTTATCGGACCAACAAATTTTATTGTCTCCATATCATTAAATTGTGTACAGGTGAATTATGTCCAACATATTCTGTTTTAAATTGCGAAAATACCTACAGGTAAGATAATCTTTACGAAATGTGTTGTCTTGGAATGAAAGATGGATAATATTAGTTACCCCGTGTCTGATCACGTGGTACGGGTTTTTACCTACCCGAAGCCAGCCGTATCCCATGAGGCCGAGGCCTCATGGGATACGGCTGGCTTCGGGTAGGTAAGAACCCGTACCACGTGATCAGACACGGGGTAACGAATTTATCTATTGACTTTCCGTTTCAGAAGTACAATCTATTTCATGTGCGAACACACACAGCATGAGATCTTTTATCTTCCATTGTTGAGCCATACAGGTTTCTGTGGAATTTTTGTGCAAAAGAGTTTTTGTGAAAATATGCCGATATGACTAGTATAAAAAAATTATTGAATTTCTTTTTTTCTTTTTTGTCTCAAAAGCATAGCTTATGAACCCCACATTGGAGGGTAATCGACAAGCTCATTCCAATAAGGGGTCATGAGCTATATTTTGGAGATAAAAAATTAAAATATAATACATGTACACTGTAAAACTGGAATGACGCGTCTTCTACGGGGTATGGACAATTTGTAGATTTCGGAACGAGGCTTCCACTGGGTATGGGAAATTTGTCAGTGGCTGGGCGGACGTATCGTGGGTTTCAATGAATATGGTCTCATACCACGTATCTATCAACCAATCAAATCAAAAAATTCACTTTAGTCAATAGATAAATTGAAATATCATTCATCGAATATTTCGTCTGAATACGGCCGAGACCGATTGTGACCGAAAGCCGATTATGTCGGCCAATTCTGTCCGCAGACGGACCTATTGTGTCCGTGGTAGACCTCAGGGTGATTACGTTAGTACACTTCGAGCCGGTTCTGTTAGGTTCCGCTACACAGTCTCGCACTAGTTCGCAGAGGTAAAATTCTGAACATTGGGCGTCTGATGCATAGGGTAAATTACCGGAGGAATTATGAGAAACAGTGGCTTCGAAAAATTGGCTACATTTTAAAATGTCATTTTTACACGGGTTTGTTACCAGACATGTAACTAAAAAGGAGACGGAAACATAGAACACAGAACTTTTTTTTACATTTTGGAAACAAGGGGTTATATGCTTCGGGGTTAGGTAAGTGGAGGTAGTGGAAAAATTCTGCTTTTTAGGCTGCTGGGTGACTTAAAATCACTGTTATCAGCATTTTTTAATGCAATTTTGCAGGCTGAAGTCTTGCATTAAATTTTGACAATAAATTATTTCACCCACATTCAAATTGTTTATTTCCACTTAGTCAGGTAGTGTTATATATATTAGTGAATTTAGAAAATGTAATACATGTTATGGGTCATATAACTAATACCCTGTTTATACGGCTAAAAATTGCATATATGCAAATTTGCACACATATCCAAATTTACACATGTGTGCAACAGTATATTTGCTTTGTGTTCCTACGAAGGTGTGGTGCCAGAAGTAAATTTGTGGTAAATTCTCCAAACCATTCATTTCGGTCAGCTATGGAAGAGGTCAGACTGTAAAATTTCCGTAGGCGCAGAAAGTTACCTTATTTTGCCAGTGTAGCTCTGCAGTTAAAACTAGAAGTCCTGTCACGAACTGTGCGCTTATCGAGGCTTAATTGCGCGTAGGATTTGCGCGCAATTGCCACATCGAATGCCATCCAAAGCACGGCAGGTTCTCCTAGTTACTCATAGCAAACACAGGCAATGTATCTGCCAATGGACCTCCGGGTTACGCGGAGGTCCATTGGCTGAAACATTGCTTGTGCACAGGCCATATGTACAGAATTTGATTGCCTTACTATGGTCATAACGCGTAGATTAACGCGCAGATGGACGTGCTATTTGTGCGCCTTTCATGACTTCTAGTTTTAACTGTAACTCTGGGTTGTTCAAATGCCAAAAAACCCAGATCAAAGGAATGGTACGACAAGGTTGTTCTGCGGCACTTTGAAGAGACAACTGGATAGAAAACTTCAGAATGAGGAGAGAAACTTTCGATTTCATCTGTGGAAGACTCAAAGATGAACGGCCCCCTTCCAAAGATAGTGTTGAAGAACCACTGAAAAGAGGGTATAGCTATTGCCATTTACTGGCTAGCATCGTTGACAGAATACATGACAGTCGATAATCTCTTTGGCGTTGGGAAATATACTCACTGTATGTAAATTTGCAATGCGTCCATACGACCAAATTTGCACACGATAATAAAAAGTACACACCTAAAATGCATTTACTCACAGGCTCTCGCAAATCTGCACCTTGTCCCAACTAGGTGTACATTTTAGGAGTAAAATCTGCACATGAGTAAATCAGGGGTGGCGCCAGGGATGTCGCGACAGGGGGGGGGGGGGGGGCTGACCTATCCGACAGGGGGATATAACATTTGACCTCCCAAACGAAGGAAAATGAGTGAAAATTGGTAAATTGGAGAACCAAAATAGAAGCAAATTGAGTATGTTTGTTGATTATTTAACCCTTTACCTAACCTGAAAAGCAGACGACACTTGCAAAAATAATTCTTGAATAACTAATTTTTTTCATTTTTTTGTCTCAAAAACATAGGTTATGACCCCTCGTTGGAACGAGCTCGTTCCAACGAGGGGTCATAACCTATGTTTTTGGGACAAAAAATGAAAAAAATAATGAAAATTAATTGGTGATCTTTGAGAATACCGCTGGCCGGTTTTGACCGTTACCTTAGGTAAAGGGTTAAAGTAAACATATTATAATAAGGTCGGGAAATATTTCATCTATAAAGCCAATTTGACGAACGACATTAAGGAATTTCGTGAGACTCACTATTCTCTCTCAAAGTTCCAGTGCTGCACGGGTTCGAGACTGACAAGACGAGATATCTACATTCGATTGTCGGAAATATCTCGTGAAGTCGGGTTTACGAGACTCTCCGACGGACTGACTAAAAATCTCCGACGGGGGGGGGGGGGGGGGGGGGGGGAGCTGGACCTCTCCGACGGGGGGGGGGGGGTCAGACCCCCCTCCCTTGGCGCCACCACTGGAGTAAATGCGCCCATACAGACAAATTACTCAAATAAGCAAATTTACCCATACTTCGCATTTGAAGAGAGTGTATGGCATGTCATTTTTGGAAATGCCTGGAAAACTGTGGCGCGGAACCTTAGCAAGCCGATTACATCGGCAAACCCGGGAGTCGATTGTGTCTGCAAATGCGGTCATAATCGGGTCGCGTTTTTCGGACGTAATCGGTATGTGGAAACAATCGGCCTTAAGGAATTATTTCCTCGAAACAATCGTGAGACCCTCTAAACATCCTTTGGGCCTTTCAAACCATCACCAAGAGAAGAAAGCAAGGAGAGATTTTACTTGAACACTCAATAACAATCAGATAAATTCAGAAACACCATCAGGATGCATGTTCACAGTAAGGGGATTGGGGGTCAATGTTTCTGTCGAGGAAGATGTACGGTTTGACACTTTCAACAGTGAAGGTCACCTCGTGTCAAACAGTTTTACGGGGGGAGGAAACCGGAGTACCCGGAGAGAACCACCGAGCAACGGCGTGCAACTGTCATACTCCCCAACGTACTTACTCCACACAAGTAGGATTAGCATTGGTTGAAAACAAGTGCACCAGCTACGTGCAGTACGTGATCCAAAGTATTGTCTGAACATTGGTTCAAGCGTATACCTCACCGCTTTTGGACCACCGCCACCGTTTAAGACTACCACCCGCTTTAGGGATAGTTCATTCTACAGAAGGGGTCAGTTTAAGACTAGCACCCGCTTTAGGGATAGTTTATTCTACCGAAGGGGGCAGTTTAAGACTACCACCCGCTTTAGGGATAGTCCGTTCTTCACAAGGGGTCAGTTTAAGACTACCACCCGCATTAGGGATAGTCTGTTCTTCCGAATGGGGCCAGTTTAAGACTACCGCCCGCTTTAGGGATAGTCCGTTCTTCAGAAGGGGTCAGTTTAAGACTGCCACCTACTTGAGGGATAGTCCGTTCTTCCGTGGGGGTCTGTTTAAGACTACCACCCGCGTTAGGGATAGTCCGTTCTTCCGAAGGGGTCAGTTTAAGACTGCCACTCGCTTTAGGGATAGCCCGTTCTTCCGAAGGGGTCAGTTTAAAACTACCACTCGCTTTAGGGATAGTCCGTTCTTCCGAAGGGGTCAGTTTAAAACTACCACTCGCTTTAGGGATAGTCCGTTCTTCCAAAGGGGTCAGTTTAAGACTACCAGCCACGTTAGGGATAGTCCGTCTTCCGAAGGGGCCAGTTTAAGACTACCACCTGCTCTAGGGATAGTCCGTTCTTCCGAAGGGGTCTTGTAACTAAGTATTAAATGATATCGACGACGGTTTACTACTTGGGCTTATTGAACTCTGTCAAACAAGATTGAATTGGTTAAATTCCTAGTTGCATGGTGGGAAAATATTGTGACCTGAAAATTTGATATTTTAGACACTGTACAGGGAGTTAAAGTTATGCTTTGTTAAAACTTTATTAAGGTGCCATGTAAGTAATGGAATTTTGTTTATGTTGAAATTCCCACCTTTGATATTCCTTAAATTCAAATTAAATATACACAAATTATACATCAAAATGAAGGTTGGGAGGTACAGAACACGAAACATATATGAAATCAACAAACCTAGGGCATCAAAATCCTTCAAAACACAGCGACAGAGCTGCATGGGGTAAATTCCCAAACTGACGGCTTTGTTTACATTGTAACTTACTTTCGATTTCCGGTCAACGTCATCGGACGGAAAAAAGCGTCGAAAAACAACGCCGTATAAAATCAAATAATGAGAAAGTTCGCCTTAATACAACATATTATTATTATATAGACACTGCACAGTTGCCATATTCTGTGCAAGGTATCAAGACACCAGGTGAAATTTCTTAGAATTATGATTTTGTGTTCTGATGGAAATTCGTGGTATCGAGTGTGTCAAGGTGATAGCTAAAAGCGGCGATTTTCTTGTTTAAAAGTGTAAATATTTTCAATAATATTTCTGCCTGGGTTAAATGTAAAGCGTAAAGATAGGTATGTGACGGACCCTGAAAACAGATTTGTGAAAGTAATTTTAATTCAAGAGCTTCTAAATGAAGTGTGAAAGTTTAATGTCCATTATGGCGCACTTGTTGAACGCCACATGGGCTATCTGATAACAGATCACTAAGAGAGACAATATTTTCCCCGGTTATCATTATCTGGGTAATTAAAGCCAGTTAAAATCTAATTGTTGGAAACCAGTGCATCACATATGTTCTGGACACACACCCATATTACGCATCTATCCTGTCTCCGAAATGTCAAAAGATACCAAAAAGGGAGTCTTTCAAAGGAACTTTAAAGCGAGTGTTAAATTAAGATAGATCTAAGCGGCCAAGTTCAAGAGAAGCGATTAACTGAGAATAAATGTTCTGGCTATCTAAATAAAAATCGAGGGATTTCTCGAAAAATTCATTCCAGCCAATTCCAGTCGGAAGGTGTGTAAGGCTGTGGGTCGTTGCGAGTAGATGGGGAGGTCCCATGTTATAGGTTAGAGAAGGTGCCGCATCGGCGCGAAAGTATAGGCACGTTGTGATGTAGGGATGAAGGGATGTCACAGAGCTTATATTTAGAATAGGAGCAGTCGCGGGCCAAGTCGGTGGCCATATATGAGAATAGGATCAGGAACAGGAAGTACGAGGTCAGGGAGCTATATGCATTTAGGTAAACGGCATTACCTGTTTTAGAAGGCAGGACATACATAGGCAGTTGGCCTGAGGGCACTCAGAGAAGGTCCGAATTTAGCCTTGGCCGTCGAGGGTCATAGGCACCGTGATTGAAAGTCCGCGTATTGTCGTAACCCTGTGAGGGTTGTAAGGGACCGATAGTAGCTTGTTAACGGTTGCGAACCGTAGTGGCATAGTAGCCAAAGAAGTAAAAGCTATAACGTTGAGGTCTAGAAACCGTATTAAGAGCTTGAGTAAGCGCTTGAATAGCTCGCGAGATAAGATATTTTTAGGCGGTGCGAGAATTGGTGATGTTGAGAACACTTTGCAAAATATTATTATGTGAGCTTTGTTAAATATATATCTGAAGGCGACGAATAACTTAACCCCGTGAGAGCCAGGCAAGGCGCAAAGTGATCGTGAACTGTGGTAGACGCCGATTGAACTGTGAGAACGCTCATAGAGTCACACAAACAGAACATTATATGTGTTAAGCTCGGATGACTGTGAGGTAACCCTGTAACCGTGAGAAAATGAAGATGAAGTGAGGTTGATCCAGCGGACACAACTAGCTGTGGGAGACGTCGAGGGCACTAAAGAATAACCTTTTATCCGCGTAATTAGTGTATTCTTATGGATAATTTTGTGAGTAATTTGTTTCATATTATATTTCTTCGTACATGTAAATAAATAATCTTTCAGTGAATTATCGTTGATCACCCTTTGGCGTTGTAAGCCACAGGCACCTTCAGGAATCCAAAGAGTCCCAAGCGGACAGGGCATTGATAAGGTGGCAAGGTTTACGTTCGAACTGGGGTTCAGACGACAGTTACTGGCCGTCAGCTGAGCACTGATAAGAACATAAATTTTCCTCCATCATTCCAACATCAATTTAACCCCTGTAATCCTGCGACATAGTGATTTGCGCATGTCCGTCGAACATGGAATTCCTCTTCAATAAAAAATGCAGACAGTGTTGTCCTTTTCCCGAATGCAGGCCTATCACTGCATCATAAATTGTTTTGAATGCGAAGCTTTGTTATTGGATATGTGAAGCACATTTGGCCACAAGTTGTTCTCAGGAAATATTATTGTATTATCAGTTCTGGTACGAAACCGGTAGCAGACTTCCAGGAACCAGTGGTGCCTGCTGTCAACTCTTTGAGTTGATTTCATATGTGTGTCTTGTTCTATACCTCCCAACCTTCATTTGATATATAATTTGTGTATATTTAATTTGAATTTAAGGAATATCAGTGGTGGAAATTTCAAAATAAACAAAATTCCATTACTTATATAGCACCTTAATTTGTAAATATATGTAAAACAAACCTTGAATATAATCACAATCTCGTAACACAAAATGAATGAGTTTACATCATGTATTACAGTACGTGGAGAGTGGATTGTAACTAAATCACTCTGGGAGTGAAGTTATAACCAAAAGTATTATTTTAAAATTCTGCACATGTGGACAAAAAACACAAGCACTGTTTCAGCCAGTGGACCTCCGGGTGCAACCCGGAGGTCCATTGGCTGGAACTTTGCTTGTGTTTGTTATGCTTTGCAACAAATTTGTATTATTGCTCGAGTGGAATCTCCACTCTGTGGGTGATTTAGTGATAATACACTCTCCACGTACTGTATGTAATATAATAATTTTGAAACATTTTTTTTTCCATTTGCACGTTATTTATGCTCTAGACGATTTGGTAAAATATCCCAACAAGACGAACCCAACAAGACGAATTCTTACCAGACGATTTTTTTTCTCATTAAATATGGGGGAAAGTTACTTTAAAAAGAACGTGTACATTACAATGTATGCTATTTGAATTATTTTGGGGTTTTATTTTATACATGTGTTTGGAAGATTTGTTGATTAAAAAAATACAAAAACTGCAGCAAATAGCTTCTTGTAACAAAGCGTGGCACTTTTGTTAACTGGTAGCATGCTAAGTTTGTTTTGGTTGTCAAAATTTTGTTCCCATATTATTGCCTTGTTACAATTAATGGGAGAGTGCCTCTGGGCACTCTCCCATTAACTGTAACAGGGCAAATCCACCTAGACATAATAATATTACATCAAAAATTAACTGAAGTACATCCACACTTCTGGATAAAGCCCCCAAATGGGCTTCCAGCACTCAACCAGTTAACTGAAATCTCTTTGTCCAAAAGTAAGTCGTGTTAGCAGTTTATGATGGAAAACCTCAAAATAAATGGGTTATATAGTCATTAAATTCGTCTTGTCGGGATTCGTCTTCTTGTGATGAACATTTTCGACATTCGTCTTGTTGGGATTCGTCCTGTTGGGATGACCATTTTCGACATTCGTCTTGTTGGGATTCGTCTTGTTGGGATGACCATATTCGACATTCGTCTTGTTGGGATTCGTCTGGTCGGGATGACCATTTTCGACATTCGTCTTGTTGGGATTCGTCTCGATGGGATGACCATTTTCGACATTCGTCTTGATGGGATTCGTCTTGTTGGGAATAAACCAATATTCCGCCTCTTCTTCCTTCGGACCCTTTAAAAGCTTTAGTGTCACTACTTCACTGTAAAGGGGCCCACCGTTGCAAAACGCTAACTCATTCAATTTGCCTAACACCCGCTGTTGTGAATTAACTTCGCAGTGGGTGTTCTGGTGCACCTTACATAACTAAGAAAACTACATATCAGTTAAAATGGAGGCATACGATATTTTCCCCCGATGAATATTTGTTAAATGTCTTATCAGGGTGTCGGTATTTTCGCAAAGTGAATGGAATGCTACGGTAATTAAAACTGCACCGAGTAAGGGGAACAACTAAGGCACTCAATGGTTTTAATTTAATATATTTATAAACAGCACCGATTAACTTGGATGCCTGCTGGGTAACCTACAGGCCATTTGTAAAGATGAACATGCCTACACGACACGGATTAGGCTAAATTGTCATTATATAAGGAAACCACATCAAATGTGCGAAGTAGTTTTTAATTTTTGACTCCGGGATTTTGTTACTCGCGAAGAAACATCGCATGACAATCGCATTATATTTAATTAATATATAAACAAGCCTTGAAGGGATGGAAGCATTTTCGATCAATGTCACTGGGTACAATAGTTCGTCACTTTCTTTTTTTCTCATTTTATCTCTGAATAAAACAATTTGTAGGTACTTTAAATTGTTTTTATGGGTGGTAGCTTGCGAACATGGGCGTCGATTAATGGAAAGTGGATGTGGATATTCCGTATCCAAATCATGGACCTCTTGCAGTACCAGCGTAGATCCAAACCGCTGTTTTTGTTTTGTTTTTATGATTTTTTTCAGTTTTAGCCTTTTTATGTTTCTTTATTTTTTTTTTTTTTTTTGGTGTGGTGTGGGTACTTATACGGTGGGTATAGAGGAGGATAGTGTCGGAAACCGGGGCTTTGTCGCTGTTGGAAGAAACAGAATCACACCGCGTATTCAGTCAAAACTCAAGGAGTGTCGCCTGAATCCGTGCGTGAACGTGTGTCTCACCGTGACGAACCCACCCGTTTCACTTTTTTAGGGATTGTTCTTATCCTGAATGGGTCAGTGACTTTCCGTCATAAAGCATGAATCAACAGGGGTTCACCAAAAAACAACAATTTTAATACATATATATATTTAAATGAATATGGTTATTTGTGACTTACATTAAATCTAAATCAGAAAACAAAACGTCAATCACCCCCACCCGCATCATTTTTGAGTCACTTGCGGGCCTGCATTCTCTGTTGCCGCTGTGTTTCCTCCTTCTCGCTATTGTTTGTTTTTTGGTCGCCTCTTCACTTCACTCTTTCACCGCCGTCGCACGTTCACTAACGTATTGTCACGTCATCGGACGACTTTTCTCTAACGTGTGATGGAATGTCACTGTACCATTGTCGTCGCACGGCCACTAACGTGTTGTCACTTTACTGAACGCTTTTCACTTAAGCAGTCGCCACCAATGAGGTTAAACTCAATGGGATTAAACTCTCCCCTACGTTTATCTCAGAATAATGTTCATACAGGCAAGCTAATTCTGCTTACGTATGTCTTGCCCTCTACAGCAGGTATGCCGTCTTCCTTACTAACAGCTCCCTGAGCTCTCACTTTCTATTTCTGATACTACACTCAGATATGGCCACCGACTTGGCCCGCGACTCCCCCTGCACTACACTTCACGTGCCTTTACTCTCGCATCTGTGCGACACCTCCTCTAACCTATAGCATGGGACATCCCCAGCTCTTACGGCCAACGATCCACAGTCTTACACACCTTCAGACTGGAATGAATTTTTCGAGAACCCCACCCCACTCCCTCCCGATTTTTATTTCCATAAACAGAGCATCAATTCTCATTTTAATTGCTTCTCTTGAACTTGGCCGCTTAGATCTATCTTAATGTAATATTCGCTTTAAAGTTTCTTTAAAAGACTCGCATTTCGGCATATCCTGCCAGTCGGTGACAGGCTAGATGCGTAATATGGGTGGGTGTCCAGAACATGTGCGATGTACTGTTTTCCAACAGTTACCTATTAACTGACCATAATTACACATAAAATGGTTGCAAGAGAACACGGGTCTCTCTTATTTCTTTAGTCAGTTATCAGATAGCCCATGTGGCGTTCAACAAATGCGCAATTATGGGCATTACATTTCATGCTTAATTGGCAGCACTTGAATTATTGCTGGTCTGTTTAAGTGTCAAATCGGTTTTTGTTTTTCGTCAGATACCTATCTTTTCGTTTTATGTTTAGGCCAGTGAGAAAGATTATCGAAAATATCGCAACTTTAAGCTATCACCTTGACAAAGGGGACCATAGGAGTTTTGATTCTTACCAATCCGTGCAAGATTTTAACCTTATATCACGACAGTGGCAAATGGTCGCACTGTTTTCCCTCCCTTTCGCAGCAACAGAGATAAGGTAACCGATATTTCATTTGCAAACATTACAGACGCTTAAAGAAATAACATGAAAGTTCGCTCGATCTGTGCTTGATTCTCATTTGTTAACTTCCAGAACCATATACTTTATAAAAGGATAAAACACAGTGTTCTTAAACTTGGGGTAACGACGTACTGGGATGAAACAGTTGAAAGCAGTGTTTTACATCCTCACAAATCACCGGATTATTGAATATCGGGGAATAACCCGCACTACTCTTGCTGAGGACTGGAAATAACCGGCAAGCAATTGTTCACGTTAGGTGAATTGTAAAATACGTGGACGAACTGTAGGTAACGACAAAGTAGTACAACATAACTTTATCCAACGCAGACGATATTAAAATTTATTATTTAAATATCATTTTTTTTTAGTTTTTCCAAACATTGCAACCAAACCCTATCATGTGATGCCTCATTGGAACGAGCTCGACGAGCTCGTTCCAAAGAGGAGTCACATGGTAAGGTGTTGTTGAAATTTTAAAAAAAAATTTTAGCTGCTGAATTTGCATATAACGCGGGCGGATGTGGCCGATTCGTTGGGTAAAGTGTTAAATTACTAATCTCTTTTACCAAAAAGACTTGACATTCTTTCGAGGACTATCTCGCCTAAAACACTCTACAAAAATCCAGGTTTTCTAGAATACTAAATGTGGTACACCATTTGCCACCATAGGAGTGCCAAAATGAAGATACTACAGAATACCATACGACATTTGATATTTCAGAATACCAACTGTGTTGTTTCTCCAGAGAACCAATCTTTTTTCCAACAACACCAAAACGTTCTGGTTGCCACAACACCAAATATATCTATTGATTGGTTTACTAGGTACTCCAGAATACCAAATATAAAGGTTTCCTTAAATACCAATGCTAAAATTGAAGAAGTCCAGAATATCTAAAAGATGTGTTGTTTGAAAAAACAGAATAGAAATTTCTGTTCAGCTGAGAATGAATCATCTTCAAAGGCACAGTGATCCTCACAGAATTGAATGCTTTGTGACTGAGTTAACTCCTCTTCATCTCACGTGTATTCATGAATGTCAGTATACGTGAATGAGTATATACCAATGTCAATGACCTTACGCGGTCAGTCATTGTACAGATCTGGTTTGAATATGTGTGAGGAACAACACAACTCTTTAATGAAATTAATTTCCTTTATCAATTCACCCAAACCGATCCTTTGGAGCCGGTCGGCAACCATACCGTTTGTGGAAGACGACATTTTCAGATGGCGATGGAATCAGGGACTGTAACTCTCGCGCTTAATGACAAAATCAATGTCATAGGTATTCCAGAAGCCCGGGTATTCCAAAATATCTATCGAGAACCTAGATTTTTCTGAGTGAAGGTTGAGCATTTCATCCGCATTATGAATCGAATGGTAGTCTGTTTCCATCTTAAAAGAATTTCCGCCTAAATAAATAGCAACAACCAACGCGCGATCTCGGTTTGGCGAGATCGCGCGTTTGTTGTTGCTCTTCGTTGTGGCGAAAATCCCGTTAACCCTTTACCCAACGTAATGGCCAAAACCGGCCAGCGCTATTCACAAACATTACCATCCAATTTTCATTATTGTTTTCACTTTCTGTCTCAAAAAACATAGCTTATGACGCTCATTGGAACGAGCTCAACGAGATCGTTCCAATGAGGGGTCATAAGCTATGTTTTTGACGCAAAAATAGTTATTCAAGAATTTTATTTGCAAGTGTCGCCTGCCTTTCGTGTTAGATAAATGTTTAAGGCATTATATAGTGGAGTGGTAAAACAGAGACGCACCAAAACTTTTACCACCTCACTATGTAGCGTAACCTGCCAACAGGTAACGATAGAAGCCCTTTATTTCAGATTGCGTGTTCAAATATCGTTTGCACTGATAGTATTATTTTGTCTATCGGTTATTGCTCTACACCACGCATTCATTAAGCAGCCATCCTACTTAATGAAAGTAAGGCGTATCATGTTGTTGGACCGTTAAACCGGTCTCTCTGCTTCAAAGGGTTAATATTTTGGTCAGATCACTGGCACTGATCTGTTCATAATGATCGATGTCACCTTCGCGACACATTTTTATTTCTGCCAATTAAGTCTTGAGACATTCATTGGCTTCGGTGAATCCAGGATTTGTTTTTATGACGAATAGTTTGCGTGGTGACGTCAAACGATGACGTATGCTGCTGGAGCAGTAAACATAGAAAAACTGCATGAGCTCACATCCAATCAGAAGGCGTGAACTTTAGTCTTATTGTGTAGCCTAGACAAATATTTATTTCAAGTGTTATATTTAGTTTATGGCTTTGGGGAGTGATAATTAGTACAAGCTATTTTAAATGACATAATCAACGCGGTTTAGCATCACTCGGTCAGTCAAGCGTTCACCTCGTACTCAGTGTTCATTTAATTATTGCCACATTATTTACTCGATGTTTTGATAACATATCATCACAGTTTATTGATCTTACGGCGCCATTTCAAGTTTCGTCCAAATTTTGGCCAACTTACTGTTTCAGTTCAAGTTTCGTACAAATTTTTCATTCGAGTTGCATCGAGTTCGTTGGCCCGATTATAAATTAGAGGCGAGGTCGTAGACTGAACATGCTCTCAAGCAAGAAACTCTTGAAGTAACAATGTTACGTAAACATTTTGTTTTATCACTTTTACAATATTTGCATGTCATGAGGTTGCCTGTTTTGTTTGAAACTTGCATCCAGACCTCAAAATTTGTCCCGATGGGCGAAAATCAGTTTTGATTCTCGCACACTCCAACTGCGAAAATCAATTTTCAGTTCATAAGTAATTTCGAATTTGAGAGTTCTGTTATACTCATGCGACTGCAACCAATACACATTCAATTGAAAAAATACAAACCTCATATTTAAATATTTATTCCAGTTTAACCTTTAAGGCCTTAACCCTTGGGGCTTAGTTCCCATTTTGATGAGTTTCTTGTAAAACACATACTCCAACGTAAGGCTTTTGGTAGCTTTGCTGATGGAAGTTACAATACCTTGGAATTGGTTTCTAGTGAAGTCTTGGCTGCCTGTGTAGGCAGCCAAGACTTCACTACAAACCAGTGCCAAGTCCAAAGATTTCCTTTTAAGGAGGCGTTCAAAAAATAATAGCATTCTCCAGGCCATTTAAGAAGACTTTCAGAATCTATGACGAGAATCAAATAACCATTTTGCGAGAAACGAAGTTGATTCTTATTGTTTGCCTTGCAAGAATCATTTATGGGAATCATTTCTGATTCTGGGATGAATTTTAAAGCTTGGTATCTTTTGAATGATTCGGCGCGGTTCTAGCCACCCTTTGGTCATTTGCCCCAGAGATAATTAATAATAAAAAGTAACGGACCAAAAATTAACATGGCATAACCGCCCAAGCTTGGAACGGTGTGATCCAAATTTAAGTTTCGTAGTCTATTTCGGAGAGACGATTCTTAAAATGTCCTTGTTTTTATTATTAAAAATAAACTTATAACTGTAGTTTGTCGGACTTTTATGAATGATTAGTTTTAGAGTTTGTACGAGAATATTATTTATCGTGCATTTCACCCCTCGAGTGCACCAAGGCGCCATCTGCAATGCAACGCATTGCAGATGGTGCCTTGTTGCACTCAAGGGACGATCTGTCCCTCCGACGAGTGGTTTGAAAGCCAAATAATTTACTCACAATCGTAATGCAAACAAGATATAAAAAGACGACTATGGCAAAGCATAATGGTTCGTTAAATGGAAATGGGTTGTTTATTGTGGCGTCAAACAACAAGAAAGAAAATTACAACACAAACTATGACAGATGTTTAACGGAAATGAAATCTTTTTTTTATTTTCCAGCCCAAACCCAAGAAATGTCATAAAACAAATCTGAAAATTTTCAACGACGAGTGAAAATGGTTGAATAATTTCCAACCTGTCAATTACAATGGGAAACTGATATGTTGTGCTTTTGAATGTCGTCTTATCTGAACCTCATATCTTGCAAAATGATGCCAGCATAAATACTTATTAAATTTGAAATAAAATCCACGCGGCATAATTAGAGCGTTGTCCCGCCTTGAGGTGTCTTGTGAAAAGGTTAACCGTTCGAGGGCAAAAGCTTCGAAGTACAAATCGACAGGAATCCAGAAACACCTGCGTTTGTTAAGGTAATGGTAACATGACCCCCCAAAATTCTGAAAATTTTATTGTGTTCCAAAATATATGGGCACTTCCTATGGAATTAAATATATATATTATTTTCAAGAAATGAGTCATGCGCCATGATTGGCATCTGTAACTGTGATCAAATGATATTATGTAAGAAAAAAAGATAATGAAAAATGAAAACTCACCAAAAATATGTTTTTCATTTTCATCAAACTTTACCAGTATAGGGTTAATAAATGTCTAAATTGTTTCCCAAAACTACGATAAAAGCTGCACACTACAACAATGGAGTTACAAAAAATCCTGAAAACATTCTTCACTCACTCAGTCAGTTATCCTTAAAATGCGTCCCTCAACGTAAGCGCCTCTTTCCACGGTAAATACGATTTCTTTCAACGCTCCATATTCGAACTCAAGCTCTCAAACCACCGGTAGAAGTATGTAAAAAAATTCGTCACAGTCATGGCCTCAGAGGCGGACTGGCCGTATGGTCCACCGACAAATGTTTCGGTGCCCCCCCCCCCCCCTCTCCCCGCGTATAGAGGAGCACCTGTGGCCACCAAGATTGATGCAGCCTAACACCGGTTCGTACATGATGTTTTTTTTAATTTGACCAGAAGCTAAATGGATTTGAATGAAAAGGTTAGTTCTATGTCGGAATGCCCTCCCTATGGACTGCCATTTCGATATACCAGCTGTCTAATCTGCCATTGATCGCTCAGATGAATGGAAACGGTATTCCTTCAGTTCGAAAAATCAACACGGTCTCCCAATGGTGCGAACTATGGTCGGCCCTATGAATCCCCATCCCAGCTTGTCGCAACCATCTTTGCCGAATGAGCGACGCAGATGATACAAAATTGCCATCACAAATGCCCTCTGTACGGACTGCCTTTGATCGCTCAGATGCAAGGCAAAAGCGTTCATTCAGTTTGAAAAAGCTAAATTTTCTCCCACTCCACCCCTCCGGTGAACTTTCCTCTAACATGTTTTGGCCCAATCCGCTCCTGTATGACCCGGAGCCAATCTAGTCCTTAAATGGTCCATCGTCCATGTTTTAGATTCAATTGTGTGGAATATTTCACGCGACTGAATCTAAAAGTACCTAAATTTTCTTTTGAATCAACACAAGAAATGTTTCAGGAAAGAATGAAAATGACCGAATATTTAAATCTTTCACTGCCACGCCCACTTTAGCCATATATGGAGGCCCTGTATGTACGCCATTATGCGAGGAAGTTTAATAAACATCACGACAACCTCGAAACTCTACCATCTGATTAATTGTTGGAAAGGGCTCTCTGAGCCCTTTCCAACAATTAAACATATGTTAGGTTTGATCTGCGCATACCAGAACGTTCAGATAATCATCATAAAATAGGTGGCAATAGTCGCTTTCGGCAGCGAAAATGTTAATGGCATTACAATACTGTTAAACATGTTTGTAAACTAAATATTTGTGAATGGAGACGACTCACTATGGCTGTGGTTTTATGATTACGTACCGCAGTTCCACCATTTATACTAGTACATGTATTTTGATGATTTCGAGGCGAAACAAATATTTATTGATTGGAATATTTATAACCGTAACACGAAAGATTATCTTGATATCTTATTGAACAGCAATCAGCTTGGTGTAACATATAGGGTCTGTAACTCCAGGGCTATGCAACTAGTTTCTGTGAAACGCCTAGTCACTTTGATGATGTCTATTAGCGGGTGGATTTTTTGCACATTTATTATACGCTAAACGATAGATTACCGAAAAAATTGCAGAAAGATAGAAATCGTATACCCACTGTGAAGATATAGAAATTTTCAGTTTCACGGTATCAATCAAAATGGCGACTTACAAAGCAAAATTATCACTGGAAATGCTCAATGTGTTCTAAACACGTATAACGAAAAGAAAATCTAGTGTTTTTGAGTGGATACCGATCATTTCCAGCAATAATTCACCTTGAAATGATGCATGAAACCCGCCAACTGAATAAGATCGCAAGACACTACCTGTTCCTGGTATCGATCAAATCACTTCCACCTATCGAGGCGCATCAGCTGTTTGCTTTTCATGCATCAATTCGAGGTTGAAACGAGTGGAATTATCGATATCTTATAAAAAGCGTATAATAAAAAGAAAATCTAGTGTTTTTGAGTGGATACCGAAAATTATCTCACCGGTGAACGAGACAAATGGTTATTTTTCGCGCAGGCGCTCGTGCAAAATAAACATTTGTCCCGGTCACTCATGAGATAATTTTCGGTATCCACTCAAAAACACTAGGTATCCTCTATTTATTCCGTTCGTATGAGGCCCACATTGGGACATTAGCGGCATGCAAGGGGTACAGCATTATTACTGGCAGCGACGCATTCATGACCAAGCTCGCTTTGGACTCCCGGAGAACGTTCCAGTCTGAGGATCGAGGAAAGACCAGCGCACTTTCCCCCTCTGCCAGCACGTTTATCCACACGGCCACATGTCCACTCGATGAATTTCACCACTCAGCAACATGTTTAGGCCTGAGAACACCCTTATTGGTAAAACTTCATGGTAGTATATGAATTTGTATACAAGGGCGTTCAGCAGGTCATGGCTGGCTGTGGGTTCAAGCAAAAATCTCGGATGCCCACACACAGATTAGAAACCTCTGTGAACCTACATATGTTGCCAGTCTTGGTTTGGAGAAAACATGTGTAAAAATGTTCAGACTCTGCTGATCCACTTGTAAAAAATTTCCCACCAATTTTTTTTATAATTATTGTCAGTTACTGACCCGTCCTCATTTGTTCGACATTTGATGGAGCGTTGACACAAATATGGTTTATTTGTAACAAATCTCTCTTAAAGAGTTTATCTTCGACTGAATCTATGATTGTTCGCTTTGGAGAAGAGAAAGATAATCCCTGAGATAGAAATCAGCACATCATGGGGATACTATACCTTACTTTTTGAATATAGTTGTTAAAACCACTATCATAGTAGAAGTATTGTGTTCATCAATATTAGTCCATGATGCGTGCTTGACCGACCATTTACAAAAAGAAACACCCGCACTACAAACTACCACCCCCAAGTGATGAAATAGAGGATCTTTAATGAGTCGTGATTTCATATGAAATTTCTGTACAGAGTTCACTAAAAAGAATCTGAGCCAAGATTTACCGGGGACCCCACCAAGAACAATGTGATGGGCTTACCTGCATACGTGGATGCCGGAAGGAGAGGGGGCAGCTTCCCTCCCTCCCATCGGACCATGGGGACGAGAGGGGGCAGACAATGCCCTTCCCAGGTTCGTCACTCATTTTTTTCAATGATTTATTCTCGAAGATAGGCTAAATACCCCTAAATCTGTTCTGGTATCTTTCAAAATTCAACTTTGGGGGAAAGGTGGGAGTATGCGCCTCCTCCATATAGGTGGGTGACACCTCCTCTCAACCCCCCCCCCCCCCCCCCCATCTCGGGCCGTCAACATTCGAGACATGCATGTTTCAGCATGTCATGGCGGCGTTGCCAGTGCCAGTAAATGACCTGTTTCCGGGATCTGACCCCCACCCCCTACCTGAAGTACTTCCGGTGCCGCTGCCCGAATATAGAGCACCAGGAAACAAACCAATCAACAAAAGCAAGCTATCAGCGTTCAACAAGCGAAGGATGAAGTACCCATCCCGAATAAAGCAACAAGAAGAAAAACCTTCAGAGACTGACATGAAGTCAAATCAGATGGTTATCAGTCTCGTCAGAAAGAAGAGGGAGGAAGAACTACTTACCACTAGGAGATGTATTTGACGAAGATGTCTTGTGCAATTGACCGTGAACTGAACAAGGGGATTACTGTTATTGTACCAGAGAACAGTATAAAAAGACCTAAATGTTGTATATTGTTATGTTGTTTTTTAACCAACTGTCCAAGTACCCGGCTGTGGCTATAACTATCCGAAGGTAGATAACATAGGTTTCTACTACAACTTTCCTACAAAAGGTATCTTCCAATAGATATCCTCCAGTACTACATTACCATAATCGTATGTGCGCCTATGTATTTCATGTGTTGTGCGCATGTAGTGCACTAGCACACACGCACATATCTGTACATCCGGCATGTGCCAATGTGTCGCATGTGATGTGTACACGTTGTCACTCATTGTGTACTAGACACAAGCACATATCAGCACATCCAGTCTGTGCCCATGAGCTGTACCTTGTACTCTAGCACATAAGTACATTCCACCAAACTCACGCCCAAAGTTCGTGAGGGAGCGCGGTGGCTCAGTAGGTAGAGGTGCAGGCTGCAAGCCGAGAGGTCCTCGGTTCGAATCCCACCTGCGGCAACCGCGTTGTGTCCTTGGGCCAGACACTTCATCTCCATTGCCCGCGTGGGGGCACGATGACGCCGTGTACTAAGGCGTACTGCGCGTCGATGGTGCACAGGTCTTCAACCAATCTAACCCTGCCTGTGCTGCAGTGCGGAGTTACGATGTTGGGGAGCTGGCAGCTGCTTGTCGTTGCTCGGTGATTCTCTCCGGGTACTCCGGCTTCCCCCAACCGTAAAACTGTCACGGTCATGATTAGCCATTGTGCATAAATATGTGACCTTAAAAACATCAATAACTCACTAACGTTCGTGAAATCCCTTCTATGGTCTGGTTATGCTCATTGAATCCCCTTTTCATTGTAAGTACCCACGTGCTGCGTGTGTCTTGCGCACATTGTGCACTACAACACAAACAAGCGCATACGCAGGATCCCTGCGTATGCGCTTGTTTGTATTGTTGTGCCCCTGTGTTGCATGCGATGTGTTCTCACTGTTACACATCGTGTACTAACACACAGACACATCTGGAAAAATTCGGAATAGGTAGTCCAAAGCAGAAAGAAGTCGCAACATAGGCAGTACAGTGCCAGGAATGTTGGAATGAGGGTAGTCATAATACTTAGAGTCGGAACATTTTGAAGGAACCCAAAAGTGATAAATAGTTGCCGGGTTGCTTGTGGTAATTTCATTTACTCCATTCGAAAGGAACAGAGATACACACTCATATAGCACTACGGATGATTTTGGGTGCAATCCGGTGTAAAATAAAGTCGTTTTTGGTGATTCGGGGCATTTCTTTGGTACAATTGAGTAATTCGATTTACTCCAGTCGAAACGAACACACCTTAGAACTCACCCATTTTGAGAACTTTCAGTTACAGTTACACAGCAACTACGTGCCTCCATAGAATCCAAGATGACAGCCCCCAATAAACAATATATAGACGATGGAAATACGTGTTGTCGTAGCAACACGCGCTGCGCATCCGCAGTGGTGCCACGTATCGCTATAGGGATGACGTCACAACATCGCCGCTCACGCGGGCTATCATCACAACTTCACACGACGTAACTGAGTCCCGTGACTATGACGTCACAAGAGATCCTCCCGATGAGACCCCCTGATCTGCATCGTTCAATCGCTCGCACACTACATTCCACCCATATCATAGACTGGGACCCTTCACTGGAACGAGCTTAACGCGTTCGTTCCAACGAGGGCTTAATAAGCTATGTTTTGAGATTAAAAGTGAAAAATAGTAAAATTTAAATAGGAATTTCCGGAATGGAACTGCAATTTTTCTCCGTAACGTTAGATGAATGGGTAAGTGTATTGTTTGCTGTCACACGACGAGACGTTAAAAATGGGATAGCCAGAATAAACAGCTTATGTCCGAATTTTTTTTATTAACTCAGTGAGTGCAAGATTTTATTTCATGGAGAGAATTTCTTCGACGATTGTTTTATTTCAGGTTATTGGACAGTACCTCCTGACATTCTTCGGCATATTATTACTGCAACAAAGTAAACCAATATTAACAAATTGAAAAGTCATTCCAGGTGAATAAAAACAAATGCTAAGAATGAGAGTTCTTTAACGCGTCACCTACGTCGTTTAATAAAGCCCAGTTCCCATTTTTAACTTTTAAAAAATTGATACAGTGGGGCGACATCACTTATCCCGATATATCGCACTCTCTGTGGCTTAGCCACAGAGAGTACGTCGTGACGGGGTAAGTTGTTTTAAACCTTTACCTAACATGGAAAGCAGACGACACTTGCAAAAAAAAGCTTGAATAACAAATTTTTTTCATTTTTTGTCTCAAAAACATAGGTTATGACCCCTCGTTGGAACGAGCTCGTTCCAACGAGGGGTCATAACCTATGTTTTTGAGACAAAAAATGAAAACAATAATGAAAATTAATTGGCGATTTTTGAGAATAGCGCTGGCCGGATTTTGTAATTGATTAACCTTTGAACACTGATGGAATCTTCCATGTCAGTTCAATTTCTTCAGTTCGAAGATTGTAGGATTGGCGCCAAGGTGTGGGGCGGGGTCAACGGGGGCTATAGCCAACCCCCTGTCGACTAGGTATAGCACTTCACCCACTCGGAGAAGCTGCCTCCTTTTTTGTATCCTTTACCTTTTCGGGGAAAATCCTGACGTACCCATTGGAAGAGCCTAAAGTGTTCAAGGGGTTAAAATATTGATTACTTCTAGAAATTTGCCGTGACATTCAGAGTAAGGACGGTCTTTCGTTTGGTGGCTGTTTAATTGGCAAGGAAATAATGTACAAATATTTTCCATCAAAACCCTCCAAAGATTCCACCTGATTCCAACTCACGAAACAGGAAAGTACTTCGAGCACGAAATGGAAATGTAATTTCCGGATCGCAGCCCCATTCTTGTTTGATCCACGCTTTTTGTGTTAATAGCGATGGTTTTACAACAGGACACTTGTATTGGACATGAAGTTGGAAGGGAAGTACATCGCAGTCTAAACACACTTTACTTGAAGAAATATTGTTTTTGAATGTCTAGCGTTTGTCGATTCATTACTTTATTGATAAACTTGTTTTTCATAAAAACAAATCATCAAATTAGTATTATGCATTAACATACTGGAGACGAACATACGCGAGCTTCGGTAGGATAGTAGTTGAGGTGAGGGCGTTATGTCACACATTTGAACTGATCTATATTTGGACAATGTTGTGTTTGGCCTGCTACGGTTGGGGAGCAGGGGTGGCGCCAGGGATTTCTCGAAAGGGGGGCTGACCTCTCCGACAGGGGGGGGGGGGGCTATAACATTTGACCTCCCAAACGAAGGAAAATGAGTGAAAATTGGTAAATTGGAGAACCAAAATAGAAGCAAATTGAGTATGTTTGTTGATTATTTAACCCTTTACCTCACCTGAAAAGCAGACGACACTTGCAAAAATAATTTTTGAATAACTAATTTTTTTCATTTTTTGTCTCAAAACATAGGTTATGACCCCTCGTTGGAACGAGCTCGACGAGCTCGTTCCAACGTGGGGTCATAACCTATGTTTTGGAGACAAAAAATGAAAAAAATAATAAAAATTAATTGGCGATTTTTAAGAATAGCGCTGGCCGGTTTTGGCCGTTACCTTAGGTAAAGGGTTAAAGTAAACATATTATAATAAGGTCGGGAAATATTTCATCTATAAAGCCAGTTTGACGAACGACATTAAGGAATTTCGTGAGAATCACTATTCTCTATCAAAGTTCCAGCGCTGCACGGGTTCGAGACACCGAGATATCAACATTCGATTGTCGGAAATTTCTCGTGAAGTCGGGTTTACGAGACTCACCGACGGACTGACTAAAAATATCCGACGGGGGAGTTGGACCTCTCCTGCGGGGGGGGGGGGGGGGGGGGCTGTATCCCCCTATGCCCCCCCCCCCCCCCCGCCTGGCGCCACCACTGTTGGGGAGACTATTATTATCCCTAGTGGGTGAGGGAGTTAGATGGGGAAATCTCACCCGAGGGCAAGATATCTGGGCTAGACACGACGCTTGCCGAGTGTCGACCAAATATCTTGTCCCGAAGGTTAGACTTCTCCATCCATCTTACACCCAACCCCATCAGAGATAATTTTTCTCCCCTCACCAAAACACCCCGACATCATCAAAAGTAATTCAAGGGCACGAGCAGTTATATCGAACAATTTTGTGGTCCATTTTTGAAAAAATACTGATTTGCTTATCGGAAAGAGCGCACAAAAGTTCTGTATTTTCCACGGGTATATACCACGAAGTTAAATCCCAACATCGGCAAGACAGGGGCTAAAGATTTGTAACGAAAGAGACATTGACACATTCCGATGACGTCATATTATGAATTCTGCAGTGTATACGCATAACTTTTCGACGGGAATTTCGTGCAGCTCTCTCCACTCATAATGGCGTTCACACAAAAATTCATATGAAAGAGTCCAGTGGCCTTTGGGTGTTCATTTCTATTTTCTTCGACAAACGTTCGTCTGCTAATATTACCGAAACGTGGCACCATGTTATTTGTTTACAGAAGAACGGTTGATGATTGAATAGTCTTGCCCTCATTAAATATGCTAATAAGCCGGTCAGGTGGGTCATGTGACTTCTCACATGAAATACGCATATCTTGCATAGGAAGTAGGGGAGAAACGAGTATCCATAGCTGACAATTTTCGTCATTGGGACAGATTTACGGGAAATGTAATTCCCTTTAATTTCCTAAAGCAGTCATTAAATTAAACACCAACATTTTCATATATAGATTATAATTTCGAAATGTTAGCGAATTGTATCATTGATGTACGAATCATTTCCCAAACTCCAGGCATTTTCCTGCAGAGTAGTATAATATTACAAAAGCTGTCTTTAACCCTTTACCCAACGAATCGCAAGCATCCGCCCGCGTAATATGCAAATTCAGCAGCTGAAAGAATATTATTTTTCGAAAAATTTCAACAAAACCATATCATGTGACCCCTCTTTTAACGAGCTCGTCGAGCTCGTTCCAAAGAGGGGTCACATGATATGGTTTTGTTGATATTTTTTGAAATTGTTTTTTAAAATATTTAAAAGAATAAATTTTGACATCGTCTGCGTTGGGTAAAGGGTTATACAATCTTTTTCCCAATGAGAATGAACGGTTGACTATTTTTTTTTCTGTTGAAACCCTATAAGAAAAAATAAGAAAACCGCGTTTTCACCATTTTTTGATGTTCTGTAACCTTTTGCCTATTCATTATATAAACAGTGTGTGCGTCGTGACATAGTCCTTTCCGTTAATATAAAAGTCGAGTACTCTTTAATATTGACAGATGTGATACTGATAGATATCTACTCATTCAGAGCATTGACGATTTAATAGAACTTATAACATTAATCATGAACCACTCGCTTGAACACGGTTATGTACCGACATGTTTTAAACATGCGGTTGTAACCCCACTTCTCAAAAAACAAGGTTTTAATCCAAACGATTTGAAGAACTATCGTCCTGTGTCAGGCCTACCGTTTTTATCCAAAATACTTGAAAAACTGGTTCTGATTCAACTGAAGAACCATCTCGACAAAAACAATCTCATGGAAAAATTTCAATCCCCATATCGTCCCGACCATAGCACTGAAACCGCACTCGTGCGAATTTGCTCCGATCTTCTCACTGCAAAAGACAGTAGATTGACAACAACCATTACACTGCTTGACCTCTCTGCCGCGTTCGATACCCCTGACCATTGCATCATGCTGGAAAGATTGTCCACTACCTTTGGTATCACAAATTCAGTTTTGTCCTGGTTTCGCTATTACTTGAATGGTCGCTCCCAGTCCGTCGTAGTCGGTGGCATCTTGTCCGACGACCGACAGCTTGAATATGGGGTACCACAAGGTCCTGTACTTGTTGGCCCTGTTTTGTACACTTTGATAAGACCGAAGTCATCATCTGTTACCCTCCTTTCATTCGGACTGCTAGTAGTAGTATCTCGAGTATCAGCATCGGTGGTTGCAGCATTCAGGTTGCCGATAAAGCCCGAAATCTTGGTGTGTATCTGTACCAAATTGTCCATGGAGGCTCACTTGAACAACATGTGCCGTTCCCTGTCTTTCGACCTCAGGAGGCTTAGACAGCTGAGGCCCTATCTGTCATCCGAAGCTGCTAAGAAGGTAGCTTCTTCGACAACCCTCTCTAGGATTGATTATTGCAATTCACTTCTTGCGGGGCTGTCGAACGACCAGCTTAATCGTCTTCAACGTATCATGAATTCAGCCGCACGCATAATCATGCGCAAGCCCAAAAGGTCACATGTATCCTCAATCCTTAAAGAACTATATTGGTTGCCACTTCGCGCCCGTATCGACTACAAATTAGCTGTTCTTTGTTACCGACACTTTGAGAAGTCCTTGCCACCGTACCTCTCCGACCTGCTGTCTGAGCACACTCCCAGACGTGAACTTAGATCTGGATCACAAAAGTTGTTATGTTTACCGAATACAAACTATGTAAGCATTGGCCGTCGCGCGTTTCATTACGCCGGCCCTAAAGTCTGGAATTCACTACCACCTGAACTCCGGAAGATGCCTACTCTTAATATATTCAAGAGTGCACTGAAATCCCATCTCTTCAGGCTTCACCTCCCACACAACCTTAACTAAATTGAAGACATCACTGCAGACTTTTAGAAATGAGTCTTGTATTATGGTAACTAATGTATGTACATATGTGTGGATATACGGGAGCTGTCTGTTGTTTTCGTCTATTAAAAATAACAAAAAGGAACTTGGCTCTGTTTTCCACTGACGTCATGGGTGTTTCCTCAACAAGTGCTTTTTCTTAATTGGACCTTCTTCGATCATCTAATAACTTCAAGGGAGATAACTTTGTGGAAAGTCAATTTTCATGACGATATAAGTCAGGGATGTCTTTTGACCGGTGGCTTCACCGTCGTCGGATTTACAAGGGCAGTCAATCAAGAGTTGAACCTTTTACCCAGCACGACTTGAAGATGATGTGGTTGAGAAGACACTTTTCCTTACTGAACGTGTATTACCCACTGATCTGAAAATAACTGGGTGGCTATAATGCTTTTTGGGCAAATATAGAAAAGTGTTTCTACCAGGGGTCGGGAGGGGGGAGGGGTGCTGCAAATAAACAATGCTCGTTAAAATTTTCTCACGCCTCGTAATCGACGATTGTTTTTTAAGGAATATACTGTGCTTCTGAAAAATGAATGTGTCGAGGCAAGCAATAAACACTGAATAGTTATATTTATTTATTGGGGTTTAACGACACTTTTGACAGCCAGGGCCACCTCGTGTCGTACAGTTTTACGGTGGACGAAGTCGGAATACCGCGAAAGAACCACTGAGCAACGGCGAGCAACTGCAAGACTCCCCAGCATACTAACTCCACAAAAGCAGGGTTAGCATTGGTTGAAGACAGCTGCACCGTCAACGTTCAGTACGAATTAGTACAGCGTGCCCTCACATGGGCAATCGGGATTAAGTGTCCATCCAAAGGACACAACACAGTTACCCCTGGCGCGGATCGACCAGTTCAATTCCGTAACCTCTGAGTCACCGCGCTCCCAATTGAATATTTACATATTACCAGGCGTTAGTTGGTTTCGACCAATTGAATGCCGTAGAAATTAAAAAGCAAATTAGGGTTGGTACCCCACGACCTAACAATGATGTCTCGTAACAACGAAAGAAACGCAGCAATTATCCAGTTGAAAAGTGTTTTTAGTTCCATTTTGTGTAGACTGGTTGTTACATGGGAGGTGCGCGATAAATACAGAACCTCACATACGTTTGGATATCCTGGGCCAACGCAATCTCGTGCGATAATTCTTAACCCATTCAAACGAATGTGCGGTTCTGTATATGTATTTTAGTTATTCTTGACAAAATACAAGTACTGATATTGAAAACTTTATAACCATATTACTAGTTTTCGTGCTTGATAAACACTATGGCGTTTGGTTAAGTGAAAGCTGCTACACTGTGATTACAGGACTGGTCTTATACAACTGGATTGCTGAAACGTTCATTAGCCACATATAAAAAAAAAGTGTTTCCTGTGCTGCCATCAGGAGGGAGGGCGGAATTTGCTATAACAAACAGTGCTCAACTGTCTAATTGTCTAAGGCTTTCAAGTTCCCGACTCTTCACAATCGACTATCACATTTTAAAGAATATACTTCGATGTCTCTGAAAAATGAATCTGTTAATGCTGAGAATATTTTGGAAATTCGAATTGAATATTTACAACATATTTTAGTATATTGAAAAAAACAGTCTTGTAATAAATTGAATAAACAGTCTCGTAATAAACTGAAAAAACAGTCTTGTAATAAATTGAATATTCAATTTAGTAAACTGAAAAAACAGTCTTGTAATAAATTGAAAAAACAGTCTTGTAATAAACTGAATAAACTGTCTTGTAATAAATTGAATATTTGATTTACTAAATTGTATATACAATTTAGTAAATTGAATAAACAGTCTTGTAATGAATTGAATAAACAGTCTCGTAATAAATCGAAAAAACAATCTTGTAATAAATTTAATATTCAATTTAGTAAATTGAAAAAACAGTCTTGTAATAAATTGAATAAGCAGTTTCCTAATAAATTGAATAAACAATCTTGTAATAAATTGAATATTCAATTTACTAAATTGAAAATTCAATTTACTAAATTGAAAAAACAGTCCTGTAATAAATTGAATAAACAGTCTTGTAATAAATTGAATATTCAATTCAGTAAATTGAATATTCAATTTAGTAAACTGAATATTCAATTTAGTAACTAAACATCACATGTCGCTTCTACGCCGCCGTAATATAACTGACAAAAAACAAGTACGCAGATCGAAAAGTAGAAATCCAATTACCGCGTGTCTTGCTTTACTGCTTGGCAAACACCATGACTACAGTCACAGCGTAACATCTCTTACGTCGCCCAACGTCATCAGTGGGAGGAGTTAGCGCGTTAATCGACTTGACACTAACCTGTGATGGCGGGGTGGCGGGCTGTAGATTGAGTTGGGGCTCTTTTTATTGACATTCCATGAATCCACTTTGATAGAGATCAGTGATATTATTTTATGTTCATGTCACAGCCATTTCGTTTTCAAAATTGTCAAATTATCATGTTACTTCCACTGCCTTCAGTGGCCGTTGGTCATTCGGTGGCAATAGTCGGTAATAGGACTGTATATCTCCACGATATGATGAACACTCTCATTCCGTGGCAGCGGTGAGTTCAGAATACATATACTACACACGAAGAGCATTTTGAACCACCTCAGGTTTCTTAACCTTTTCGAAAGCTTATTTGGCCGATATTTAATGAAATATATA